>CM051273.1:19550635-19590635 GCA_027921565.1 Artemia sinica
GAAATCAACTACGCTGAACAAAATGTCTATCTCAAAATTTTGATTGGATGTGTTTGGGGGGAGTGATGAGCGTGGGGGGAGGCTAGTTGCCGTCAAATCACATTCGACTATTAAAAAGGGCACTAGCCACTCCAATTTCCAATCGAATGAGCCCTTTTCGAAGTTTCTACGACAACTCCTTCGATACAAAGTGCCCGGGTATGGAAAAAAAAAACAAAAAAAAACACATTGTGCCCACATCGTTCTTTACTTAGGCAGCGATAGTGCGCTGCTATGATTTACAAAATCAGCGTCCATAAAAAAAACGTTTTTCAAAGAAGAGTAAAAAACCACTGTTATACTGGTAGGTTACGATGCCACCAGTATTTGGGGTGTAAGGTACGGGGGTCAGCACTTATTGGTTCAAAAATGGCGCAAAAATGTTGCTATGCCACTTACTAGAGGGAGGAAGCCCCTTAACGGCACCAAATTATAATGGGATGCCCGCGTCTACCACACCTGTTCTGCAAATATCGGGTTTGGTACTACCCTATTTACAGTATACCCTATCCCAGGGTATGATAACGTGATCGAGTGGTCAAATGGTCCCTTTTCTAAGGTCAAGGGTACCCGTCCTGGGTTGACCGATAATATTTCTAACTATCTCCTTGGACTCTACCTAGGCTAGAAAGTCAAAGATTATATAGTATGAAAAATCTTACTATATTCAGTCACGCTTATAAAAGAACTCAAAAGGAACTAAAATCACACTTCTAATTTTCCCCCAGATCGTTCATCCGGCCGCGTGCCTGCGATGGGTGGTAGGTGGATTTTTCCAGCCAATCCAAATGCTTACCAGTTACTGTCCTATTTCAAATGAATCGGCTTTATGCCCCTTCTTACACCCCCCGACAATTCGGACCAAACCTGTTCTCTGAAGTAGCTTTTTGACTATGGTGAATCATCCCTAACTGCGCAATTAATGCCTCGTGGTTTGTTCCACAAACTACGTAATTAAAGAATGAAGAGAAAATTAATGATTATTACTAGGGGGAAAGAGAATAATTAAGGGACCAAAAGAAAAGAATCTGGAAGGGCATTTATGTGAAACAAACTAGGACCAACGGTCCTAACACCTCCCTCCTAAGATAAATGGCTGCTACTCCGGTGGATTGGCTGGAAACTCAGACATAAAATAAATAACACCAACTTCAAAATCACCAAACTTATATCTTCTCTTCTTTTTTCCACCAGTGCCTGCACTTCCACCGCTTGGCTCAGGATTCGTCATCATCCACACGTCTCTACCGTAGAACCACCATGGTCTCTATTGTATGACATCCGCATTAGGTTTTGAAAGGTTAAAGTCCCCAAAACTCGTAGAAAATGATCGTGCGCAGCACAATCAAAACACAAATTTTCTCGCTCTCACGAATTTACATTTGAGAGGAGCAGAAAATCAGTTTCTGGCACATTTGATGATGCCAGCCATCATGAAAAATTGGCTGCACTATCCTCTTAATTTCCATCTGTGGAAATAACCCCACATCTCAATTAAACTATAAATTGCCCCTTGGCATAATTTCAAATAATCTAAGGCCGAAAATACAAAGGCCAGTGACAACGACATGGGTACAGGGAAATGAAGTAAAATTTTGAGCGAACCATGGATCGCTTTTTTTTGGGTCCCATCCCCTAAAATAATCGAATGAATAATGCCCGTCGATGAGGAATGAAGATAATATTGAAGACTGGAAAGAAAAGACTTCATTAAAGGGATCACAACTTTTCCGCCAGTTGTGCATTGCGGAAAAGGGCTATCTTTCACGTCTTCCTGTAGGGGATCTTCCCCAAGGGATTTTTCTCTCCCTCATAAAGGAACAAACCCTCTTTTGAGTTGATAAAACCAATCTTAGATTTCTTCCCAATTTTTTTCAATCCAACCCAAAATTGAGTATATCCTAATCTTTCCGTAACCCGTTGTTGACAAGTCAATTCTATGTCATGATTATCTGTAGTTTCTTTTAATATGCCATGGGTCTTCTCCTCCCTCCTAAGTTTTTTCGTCTTATTGTAATTTCTTAATTTTCCCAGTGGGTCTTGGACTTCTTTGTCCCCAATATTATTTATTTTAGCTAGGCACAGCCCAGTTAATTTTTTGTTTTTCTCCACTGCATGCTGAATCTCCAAAGTGTGTCTCTTTTTTGCATTTATTTGTTCTTTTTCAATTTTCTTAATTTTTTCCATAGCGCAAAATAAATCATCATTAATTTGAACTGGACTCTAGTGTTCACCCTCTTTGACTGCTTTTACTCATTGTAGCTCCGTTTAATATCTCTTTTCTCCCTCTTAGTTTTCTTTTCTTTTGTAGTAGCATTAAATAAATCGTCATGAAATCTGAATAGGATTCCAGTGTCCATCTTTGACTGCCTTTCTTTATTGTAGTTCCGCTTAATATCTTTTTTCTCTCTTTTAGTCTTCTTTATTCTTACCGCAGAAATAAATATTTTGCCATCTAATTGGGAACTATACTCCGACATTTGGTTTTTCATATTCTACTAATATTTCTCAAACTTTCCGAGGAAAATCGCGTACAATAAATTTCGTCTCATTTTTCTTTGGTACAATCAGTGTTTCATTTTGGCCTGTACTTGTTAGCGTCTCATATTCATTAAAAGTATTCTCAAGTTTTCCATTTTCTGAAAAAATATCTCCAAAGTCTCCTCCTACTAAAACATCCACTGCTAGCAGAGGTACTAAGCCTACTTTTATCGTTTTTCTTTGGATTGTACCGTCGTTCCTTTCAATTTCTATTCTAACCCAAGCAGACGGGCATTGGTGCTTGTCTTCATAATAACACACTGTTGTAATATTATTTTTATGGTCTATTTCCGTCTTTTTAATTAGGTCCATTCGCACAAAAATTTGCTCACTCCCTGAGTCCATTACCATTTAGGTCAATTTTCTGTTTAAATTTTCCTTCTATTTTATGTGATTTCACAAACTCGTCAATGTTTCCTTCATTATGGGCTATAGCCCAATTTGTTCTTTTATAGGTTACTTTCTCATCTCTATTATGGCAATTTTTAGAAAATGGTTCCGAGGAATCAAATTTTACCAGATTATCAACAATTTGAGTATCAAGCATTTCGTTTTTCCGACATGGCGGCACAGCCTCTCATTTGTTTTATGAGCCGGTCCACCTCCCCCCCTAGTCAGCGAATAGCATGTTTTCGCGTAAAACTGTTCAATGTTTGGTAATTTTCATTTTCTCGCGATTGATCCTTAGACAAGTTATTATGGCTATCCGACGGCCTATAAGTAACTTGTGATAAAACGTCCCTTTGCGAATTTCCCCAACGAGTTTTCATTAGTCTGTCAATTGTTTTTGCTACATCCTGGTAATATTTTTTATCGGCCTCCCTACTGGCCTGTCTTTCTTCCTCTCTTTCTCTTTTATCTTTGTCTCTTTGTTTCCTATCTTCCTCCTTTTTTGCTCTCTCTGGCTTTTCTTTCAGTCTCTATGCGTTCTTGTCTTTCCTCCTCTATTTTCTCTTCTACTATTTTATGTAAAGTAGAGGTGTATACTTTTCGCGGTCTAGAATTTTTCTTAATTAATAGAAGGAGCCTGCCAATAATTTCCATCTGAAATTTGTCAACCCTCTTATTTAACGCTTCGTAGGGTTGAAAATTTTCTCTGAGTGCTGTTGCGTACGCCTCGTAAGCAATGTACGCCTTGTAAAAAACCCTATCCAATTCCTTATATAGATCCTCAATGATCTGTTGACGTTTAAGAACAATCTTTTTATCCTCCATCCCTTCTCTTAAAATGTCAATATGACTCTGAATCATTTCAACAATTGCCGACCGTTCTTTTTTCGTTTTCCTTAACAATTTCTTCATATATTTTTAAGTGCTTTTTATCGGCCTCCGTAAGGATTTTGAAAGCAACATCTTCTTCCTTGCTAGATCCGTTGAATTCTGATACTCTTATCAAAAACTCCGTATTGCTATGATTAATTGGAGGCGGATGAGTTCGTCTGGAATGATGCAGACCTTGCCTGCTGACTACGTGCCTCTGAATATGGGGTCATCCCCTAATTAAACACTCCGATCAGGGTGGCTGCAACCTCATGTGGCGGGTGGAGCCCACCCCTGGAATCTCAGTATCTAGGTTAAACCTAGCTCTAATCAGATTCCAGGCCTAGGATCGGTTGGGCTAGTGACCCTCCACCTGAAAATCAAGTGCTACGCAGTGACTACATTGCCTCGGATCTGGACCCCCTTTTAAGATTTCAACCGTCGCGCGTCAACGGACATGCTGACGACGTCAGAAAGACTGACAGACTAAACCTTCTAGACCAAAGGGGGCTTAGAATAGCCATCTGGAATGTTTTGACCCAGAATGCACCTGCATCAAAGAACCTACTTTTTCAAGAACTTCGTAAGAATAAAGTGGCGATTGCAGGTCTCACAGAAACCCGTCTTGCTGGAAGTCGAGAAGAGCGAATAGGCGATAATCACTCGTTAGTCTGGTCTGGAGGGAGCATGAGAAGAAATGAAGTTGGCCCTCACGCTAAACGG
Organism: Artemia sinica; assembly: GCA_027921565.1. NCBI lineage: Eukaryota > Metazoa > Arthropoda > Branchiopoda > Anostraca > Artemiidae > Artemia > Artemia sinica. The sequence continues at coordinate 19,555,199 of CM051273.1, forward strand.
CCTTGCAAGAAAGGCCTTACTCTTGCACGAAGCTGTATCGGACGGAATAATGAAGGCCCGCTTTGAGCACAAACGTAGCAAGATGACAATTTTCGTATGCTATGCCCCGACCAACGATTCCGACGACGTAACCAAGGAAGAGTTCTACTCTGCTCTGTTCAGATGTCTGTCAACAGTGTCCCCCCCACGATGTCTCTGTTCTTCTCGGTGACTTCAGTGCTACAGTGCGAGATGATATGGGTGTTTGGCGTGGCACAATTGGACCTGTATCCCCCGACCCACTGAACGATAACGGCCTTCGTCTACTCAAACTGTGCTGATCCCATGAACTTGTGATCGCAAACACCTACTTTCAACGTAAGACTATCCACCAGTACACGTGGTATAGTAACGACGGTCGCACAAAGAAGATGATTGACTACGTCATTATTTCTAAACGCTGGAGATCATCGCTGAAGAACTGCAGAACTTACAGATCAGCAGAGCTCGGAAATGCAGATCACAGGCTTGTGTGTGCTGATGTCCAGCTTTGCCTCCATGCACAGAGATCGGAAAGAAAACCAGTAGCAGCGGATATTGGGAAACTAAACGAGCCAGATAATCGCCAGAAGTATAGTGTTGAGATGTCAAATCGCTTTGAGCTCCTTGGCACACTAAAAAGCAGCGAAGACGCCTGGAAGTATTTTAAATCGCAGACCAGAGAAGCAGCACAGCTGGTGCTTGGCAAGCGAAGTTCCCGAAGAAATCGTGGCTAACTGACGAAACACTGCAGGTCATAGAGCAAAGGCGGAGGGCAAGACTTCTTTGGGACATGGCCACCTATCGAAGGCTCAATGGAGTGCGGAACAGACTTATTCACCGAATGTAAACTGGCGATCTTTCTCCTTAAAAAATGAATTATTGGTTTTTTCACACTAATTTAAGACGTATATGGCTGTGTAAGTTTGCACTTGACCAAATTAAAGAATTAGTTTTCATTTTAGGTGTCCTTGGTACTTTAAAGGGGCCCCAGAGAAATCTCATTTTTGTAAATTGTAACCACCCGAAGAAGTTATCAACACTATTAAGTTATTGAAAAGTGATTAAAAACATATCACTAGTTTATATAATAAGTTGTTAGTCATTGAAATGGTAGGAAAACAGTTTATATTTGAATTGCCTAATAAATGAGGTTTGAATATTTATAAATAACTATTTTTGGAATATATTACTCTTGAACAACTTATTTATAAACTAGTGATATTTTTTAACCACTTTTCAATAACTTATCTTGTGTTGATAACTTCTTTGTGTGGTTACTAAAAGGAAATGTCTTCAGGGCCCCTTTAAAAGGCTCAAGATGCAATTAGCCCCACAAGCAATTATTGCATTATGAAACAACTTAAAAATAGGTATCAAATGACATTTTCACTTTTTGCTTAGCTAAATTACATGACCCACTGCAAATTTACGATTTAACCTAGCCTAATATAATTTCCTTGGTGGGCTAATGTCCTGGAGTCACAGTTCATCTGAAGGAAGCATCTTAATAAAATAAAAGTACCCTAGGCTCGGTCTACTAGATTCCTTATTTCGTGTTATCATAAATATAGCCTACAGGGGCATGGTGAGTCCTAGTCTAGGACATGGTCAAGGCCTTTTTGGTAAATTTTTGTTATTCATATTATTGACTTACAAATAAAGTAAATATACCACTTGATACCTTTTTTTTATGCTCTTTCCAAATATAATAATCATTTTTGTTGGAAATTAATTTTATCCCCCACCCCTATATATACCAATTAAGGGTATATATTTGCACATTAGGAGGTTGGGGTAAATTTTATTTCTGATGTAAATGAGGGTTAAGTTTAAACTTTCCCCCCAGCCCCCCCCCCCCCTAATGTGCAAATATATACCCTGAATTGGTATATATAGGGGTGGGGGGTAGGCCTAAAATTCATTTCCAACAAAAATGATTATTATATTTGGAAAGAGCATAAAAAAGGCATCAAGTGGTAGCTTTACTTTGTTTGTAGGTCAATAATATGAATAACAAAAATTTACCGCCCTTTTTAAGGCTCTTTCTTAATATAACAATCACTTCACTAGCAAATGCTTTGATTAGCCTAATAGGCTGTGTATAGCCTATTATAAATTAGGAAAAACATTGTTCTGGTGTTTCTTATATAGTTTTATATACTCTATGGCTAAGCTATATCTGTGACCATCAGGGAAGTTGGGCATATTATCAGAAAAGTGACCATGATAGATCCTAGCTTATTAAAAAGGGCATAAAGTAAGGAATCTAGTGGTATTAATTTGTTGTATTAAGAATTTCTTTTCAAGACTTGTAACTCTAGACTGTTATTATTTGGTAAATTTTTACCAAATCATATTATTGACTGACAAATAAAGTGAATATTCCACTTGATGTCTTTTTTTTTATGCTCTTTCCAAATATAATAATCATTTTTGTCAGAAATTAATTTTACCCCCAACCCTATATATACAATTCAGGGTATATATTTGCACATTAGGGGGGTGGGGGTAAAGTTTAAGCTTATCTCCCATTTACATCAGAAATAAAATTTACGCCCAACCCTCCTATTGTGCAAAAATATACCCTGAATTGGTATATCTAGGGGTGGGGGTAAAATTAATTTCCGACAAAAATGATTATTATATTTGGAAAGAGCATAAAAAAAGGCATCCAGTGGTATGTTTACTTTATTCGTAAGTCAATAATATGATTTGTTAAATTTACCTATTATTTTCTTTAACTGTACTTACTGTGGAGATACTGTAACAGTTTCATTTGGGAGTTTGCCCTGTCTCTTAGCAGCTTCTTTTAATGCATTTTCAACAAGTCTAGATGACCTTGAATGGGTTTTTTCTATGTGAAGACATGACAATTTGTACTAATACAATTGTTTCAGCTAGAATCACATAAGATTACTTTGTTTTTAAACACGTGAACTTTAAATCCGATCTCTGATCTGAGAGACTCGAGTCTCCTCTTGACAGCAATATCAGTTGAGACTTCTTTCAATATGACTAATTTCTTCCTTCTCAGCACAACGCCATTAGCTGCAACTAATTTCAATACAGCAATTATTAATACACTTCAGCTTCAATCTAAAAAAAAGAACAGACAATCTTCCTTTATAGCTTTTTTTTTTTTTTTTTTAACATGGATATATTATTATTATTATTTATTGGAAAACCCGTCATACAAAAAGGAAAAGACGGAGCAAATAAGGAAAACAAAAAAAAGCGATACACATAAACTTAGGAGTTATACATGTGGTTTGTAGTGACAACGCTGGAGCTAAGACCTAAATCAGCACTTAGAACAAATTACACAAAACGAGAAAGAAAAATACAATTATACACTGCTCTGTAGGTACGCGACATGTTTCTTTTCTTTTTTTTAGGCTCCTAAATACTGAAGAAACATAAATAATATGAACATCATTGCATCAAGCCGTAATTGGTAAAAAAAAAAAAAAAAACAAAAAAAAACCTAACAATCAAAAGTGAATTAAAAAGATATACAGTAGATAATCATATTAACTAGTGTAAATATGACAAGAAACGGTAAAAACAGTTAAACGACACTTGCGCCCGTTGGTCTTGAACTCAGATCACTCTCAACAAATGATTCATTTACTCCGATATACATAAATAACAGAAACAAGGAAATTATTCAATCACGGATCCTTTTACAACGTTACTTAAAGCAATATGCTTAAAAGAACCGATAATTAATAAACAACTCTATTATTATTAATATACGCAATATATTATCAAAAAAAAGAAATTGACACCAAAATTGAGAATAACCAGCGTCACTTAAATTGGACTCATACGAAAAAAGAGACTAAATCATCAGTCAGTTTAAAAACTGCAACAATTACACTAAGCGCGAAAACAAACACTTAAAAAAAAATAAATAAAAAAGCACAACAAATATATCTTAACTAATGGGCCAATACTGACGACCATGATTCAACTTCATTAAACGGGAATTATAAGCACGAATTTGCTTTTCCACAGCTATAATGGGGTCAGCAATGCTGAATTTTCTAATCAGATAAGAATTGCGCGTCCAAGAGGGAAAACGTAAAAGATATTTTGCAAACCGGAAGCTATATGTAATTGCTAAAACCATCAGTCAAACCTATCAATCAATCCTCCTAATCAATCCCTTTTTCAACACTGGCAATACAGCAATTACATTACTATCAACATCAGATAAAATCTTTTTCTCTACCACTTTCCTGTATAAACTTAATAAACAGGTCTGTCATCCTATACTTCAAAAATCCTCATCAATCAAAATTCCTAATGCAAGTGCTACTGAAAACTCTCCTAAATTTTACTCTTTGCACAAATTCATCATTTCTTTTCTCAAATTTTCATATTCCTTACATTCAACAACATAATGGAAAATACTTTCTATCTCACTACAATTATCAAACCGAGGACTATCAGCTTTGCCTATGATAAACAACCTATGCTTAATACCTACATGGGTCGACCAAAAACGGAACATTAAGCAACCATATTTTCTTTTTAATCTACTATAATTTTTCATATCAAAGCCAGACTTCTTTTTCTGGGTAAGAGCTATATTTACTACTATTATTCCTCATTTCCCCAAAATGTTTTTGGTAAATCCTGCTAACCATCTCTCTAATCTGTTTATATGTTTTTGTAGGGGATGTAAGGGTCATATTTTGTGATGTTAGTTTGACATATTTGTCTGTTTTTTTCATTACCCGCCACCCCCACATGGGCTGGACACCACAAAAATTGTATTACTATCCAATCGCTTTCAACTATTAGTCACTCTCCAATCGCTTTCAACTATTAAAAAAGGCACTAACCCTTTCAATTTCCAATTGAATGAGCCCCTTTGAAGTTTCTACGCTTTCAATAAAAACCTTACATGCCCCCAGGACATAACTTACAACCCTTGCCCTGAGAGCTTTGGGAGGGGGAGGGGTTTTCATCCTTAAAGACCTAATTTTCAAAACTTTCAACTACGTTAATAAAATAACTATCTAAAATATTGATTGGATGTGTTTGGAGAAAAGATGGGCATGAGAGGGGAGTTTAGTTGCCCTCAAATCACTTTCGATTATTAAAAAGAAACTAGCCCTTTGAATTTTAAATCGAATGAGTCTTATTTCAAGTTTCCTACAACAAAGATTTCAATAAAAACCTTATATGCCCCCAGGCCATAACTCATAACCCTTCCTGAAGACTGTGGGGGGGGGAGTGTCTGCTCAAAGGTATAATTTCCTGAACTTTGAACTGCGTGGAACAAAATGGCAATCTCATAATCTTTATTGGATGTGTTTGGGGAAATGGTTTGCGTGGAAGGGGTATTAGTTGCTTTCCAATAACTTTCGACTACTATAAAGAGCATTAACCCTTTCAATTTCCAATCGAATGAACCCTTTTCGAAGTTTCTACGACAACGCGTTATATAAAAACCTTATATGCCCCCTGGACATAATTTACAACCCTTGTCCTGAGGGCTGTGGGGGTGTTGTCATCCTCAAAGACCTAATTTCCAGAACTTAAAACTACGTTGAATAAAATGGCTGTCTCAAAGTTTTTATTAGATGTGTTTGGGGAAAAGGGGGGGGTGAGAGGCGGGTTAGTTGCCCTTCAATCACTTTTGACTATTAAAAAGGACGCTAGCCCTTTGAATTTCCAATCGAATTGGGCTGTGGGGGACTGTCTTCAAAAACATAATTTCTATCTGGAAATAAACTACGCTGAACAAAATGGGTATCTCAAAATTTTGATTGGATGTGTTTCGGTAAATTGTGGGCGTTGAAGGGGTGTTAGTCGCCTTCCAATCACTTTCGACTATTAAAATGGGCACAAACCACTCCAATTTCCAATTGAATGAGCCGTTTTGAAAGTTTCTACGAAAACTTCTTCGATACAAAGTGCTCTGCTTTAAAGGTTAAAATTAATCAATAATACATTGTGCCAACATCGTTCTTACGTACCCCCAGGGCATAACTTAAAACCCTTGCCCTGAGGGTTGTGGGGGAGTGTCCTCCTCTTTACTTAGTCCCCGTTTCTTGTCTCGTTCTCGAGTGTCCCTGTTCTTTACTTAGGCAGCGCGATCGCGCTGCCTATGATTTATACAACAAGTTTCTATATAAACTTTATATGCCCCCAGGGCATTACTTACAACCCTTGCACTGAGGGCTCTGGGGGGGGGGGGTGGGGGGGGTGGGTCATAATAAGAGACCTAATTTCCAGAACGTTCAACTACGTTGAACAAAATGGATACCTCAAAATTTTGATTTGACGTGTTTTGGAAATGATGGGCGTGAGGGGGGCTTTATTCGCTATCCACTCACTTTCAGTTATTAAAAAAGGCGCTATCCCTTTGAATTTCCAATTGAATGAGCCCTTTTGAAGTTTCTACGACAGCGCCTAAATAAAAACTTTATCTGCCCCTGGGCATAACTGATAACCCTTGCACTGAGGGCTCTGAGGGGGTTATCATCCTAAAAGACCTAATTTCCAGAACTTTCAACTACGTTGAACAAAATGGATATCTCAAAATTTTAATTCAATGTGTTTGGAAAAATGGTGGGCGTGAGAGGGGCGTTAGTCGCTATCCAATCACTTTCAACTAATAAAAAAGGCACTAGCCCCTAAGGATTTCCAATTGAATGAGCCCTTTTGAATTTTCTACGACAACGCTTTCAATAAAAATTTTATATGCCCCCAGGGCATAACTTACAACCTTTCCCTGAGGGTTGTGGGGGGAGGGGATGTCATCCTTAAAGACCTAAATTCCAAAACTTTCAACTACGTTGAATAAAATGGCTATCTAAAAATTTTGATTGGATGTGTTTGGGGAACAGGTGGGGTGAGAGGGGGGTTCGTTGCCCTCAAATCACTTTCGACAAATAAAAAGGGTACTAGCCCTTTGAATTTCAAATCGAATGAGCCCTTTTTCAAGTTTCTACGACAAAGATTTCAATAAAAACCTTATATGCCCCCAGGGCATAACTTATGATCCTTGCCCTGACGGTTGTGGGGGAGTGTCCTCCTCAAAAATATGTTTTCTATCTGGAAATCAATTACGCTGAACAAAATGGCTATCTCAAAATTTTTATTGGATGTGTTTGGGGGAATGATGGGTGTGGGGGTGGGGGGGGGGGTCGAGGGGGCTAGTTGCCCTCTAATCACTTTAGACTATGAAAAAGGGCACTAGCCCTTTGAATTTCCAATCGAATGAGCTTTTTTTGAAATTTCTACGACAACGCCTTCTTTAAAAACCTCATATGCCCCCATGGCATAACTTAAAACCCTTGCCCTGAGGGCTATGGGGGAGTGTCCTCCTTAAAAACATATTTTCAATTTGGAAATCAACTACGCTGAATAAAATAGCTATCTCAAAACTTTGATTGGATGTATTTGGGGGAATGATGAGCGTGAGGGGGGGCTAGTTGCCCTCCAATCACTTTCGACTATTAAAAAGGGCACTAGGTCTTTGAATTTCCAATCGAATGAGCATTTTTTGATGTTTCTACAACAACGCCTTCTATAAAAACCTATAAGCCCCCAGGGCATAACTTAAAATCCTTTCCTGAGGGTTGTGGGGGAGGGTACTCCTCAAAAAAAAACATATTTTCTATGTGGAAATCAACTACGCTGAACAAAATGGCTATCTCAAAATTTTGATTGGATGTGTTTGGGGGAGTGATGAGCGTGGGGGGGGGAGGCTAGTTGCCCTCAAATCACATTCGACTATTAAAAAGGGCACTAGCCACTCCAATTTCCAATCGAATGAGCCCTTTCCGAAGTTTCTACGACAACTCCTTCGATACGAAGTGCCCAGGTATGGAGAAAAAAAACAAAAAAAACACACTGTGCCCACATCGTTCTTTACTCGGGCAGCGCTAGCGCGCTGCCTATGATTTACAAAATCAGCGTCCATAAAAAGACGTTTTTCAAAGAAGAGTAAAAAACCACTGTTATACTGGTAGGTTACAATGCCACCAGTATTGGGGTGGTGTAAGGTACGGGGGTCACCACTTATTGGTGCAAAAATGGCGCAAAAATGTTGCTATGCTACTTACTAGAGGGAGGAAGCCCCTTAACGGCACCAAGTTATAATGGGATGCCCGCGTCTACCGCACCTGTTCTGCAAATATCGGTTTTGGTACTACCCTATTTACAACATACCCTATCCCAGGGTATGATAACGTGATCGAGTGGTCAAATGGTCACTTTTCTAAGGTCAAGGGTACCCGTCCTGGGTTTTCCGATAATATTTCTAACTATCTCCTTGGACTCTACCTAGGCTAGAAAGTCAAAGCTTATATAGTATAAAAAATCTTACTATATTCAGTCACGCTTATAAAAGAACTCAAAAGGAACTAAAATCACACTTCTAATTTTCCCCCCCAGATCGTTCATCCGGCCGCGTGCCTGCGATGGGTGGTAGGTGGATTTTTCCAGCCAATCCAATGCTTACCAGTTACTGTCCTATTTCAAATGAATCGGCTTTATGCCCCTTCTTACACCCCCCGACAATTCGGACCAAACCTGTTCTCTGAAGTAGCTTTTTGACTATGGTGAATCATCCCTAACTGCGCAATTAATGCCTCGTGGTTTGTTCCACAAACTACGTAATTAAAGAATGAAGAGAAAATTAATAATTATTACTAGGGGGAAAGAGAATAATTAAGGGACCAAAATAAAAGAATCTGGGAAGGGCATTTATCTGAAACAAACTAGGACCAACGGTCCTAACACCTCCCTCCTAAGATAAATGGCTGCTACTCCAGTGGATTGGCTGGAAACTCAGACATAAAATAAATAACATCAACTTCAAAATCACCAAACTTATATCTTTTCTTCTTTTTTTCCACCAGTGCCTGCACTTCCACCGCTTGGCTCAGGATTCGTCGTCATCCACACGTCTCTATCGTAGAACCACCATGGTCTCTATTGTATGACATCCGCATTAGGTTTTTGAAAGGTTAAAGTCCCCAAAACTCGTAGAAAATGATCGTGCGCAGCACAATCAAAACACAAATTTTCTCGCTCTCACGAATTTACATTTGAGAGGAGCAGAAAATCAGTTTCTGGCACATTTGATGATGCCAGCCATCATGAAAAATTGGCTGCACTAGCATCTTAATTTCCATCTGTGGAAACAACCCCACATCTCAATTAAACTATAAATTGCCCCTTGGCTTAATTTCAAATAATCTAAGGCCGAAAATACAAAGGCCAGTGACAACGCTATGGGTACAGGGAAATGAAGTAAAATTTTGAGCGAACCATGGATCGCTTTTTTTGGGTCCCATCCCCTAAAATAATCGAATGAATGATGCCCGTCGATGAGGAATGAAGATAATATTGAAGACTGGAAAGAAAAGACTTCAGTAAAGGGATCACAACTTTTCCGCCAGTTGTGCATTGCGGAAAAGGGCTATCTTTCACGTCTTCCTGCAGGGGATCTTCCCCAAGGGATTTCTCTCCCTCATAAAGGAACAAATCCTCTTTTGAGTTGATAAAACCAATCTTAGATTTCTTCCCAATTTTTTTTCAATCCAGCCCAAAATTGAGTATATCCCAATCTTTCCGTAACCCGTTGTTGACAAGTCAATTCTATGTCATGATTATCTGTAGTTTCTTTTAATATGCCATGGGTCTTCTCCTCCTTCCTAAGTTTTTTCGTCTTATTGTAATTTCTTAATTTTCCCAGTGGGTTTTGGACTTCTTTGTCCCCCATATTATTATTTTAGCTAGGCACAGCCCAGTTAATTTTTGTTTTTCTCCACTGCATGCTGAATCTCCAAAGTGTGTCTCTTTTTTGCATTTATTTGTTCTTTTTCACTTTTCTTAATTTTTTCCATAGCGCAAAATAAATCATCATTAAATTTGAATTGGACTCTAGTGTCCACCATCTTTGACTGCTTTTCCTCATTGTAGCTCTGTTTAATATCTCTTTTCTCCCTCTTAGTTTTCTTTTCTTTTGTAGTAGCATTAAATAAATCGTCATGAAATCTGAATTGGATTCCAGTGTCCATCTTTGACTGCCTTTCTTTATTGTAGTTTCGCTTAATATCTTTTTTCTCTCTTTTAGTCTTCTTTATTCTTACCGCAGAAATAAATATTTTGTCATCAAATGGGAACTATACTCCGACATTTGGTTTTTCATATTCTACTAATATTTCTCAAACTTTCCGAGGAAAATCGCGTACAATAAATTTCGTCTCATTTTTTCTTTGGTACAATCAGTGTTTCATTTTGGCCTGTACTTGTTAGCGTCTCATATTCATTAAAAGTATTCTCAAGTTTTCCATTTTCTGAAAAGATATCTCCAAAGCCTCCTCCTACTAAAACATCCACTGCTAGCAGAGGTACTAAGCCTACTTTTATCGTTTTTTCTTTGGATTGTACCGTCGTTCCTTGCAATTTCTATTCTAACCCAAGCAGACGGGCATTGGTGCTTATCTCCATAATAACACACTGTTGTAATATTTTTTTCATGGTCTATTTCCGTCTTTTTAATTAGGTCCATTCGCACAAAAATTTGCTCACTCCCTGAGTCCATTACCATTTCGGTCAATTTTCTGTTTAATTTTCCTTCTATTTTATGTGATTTCACAAACTCGTCAATGTTTCCTTCATTATGGGCTATACCCCAATTTGTTCTTTTACAGGTTACTTTCTCATCTCTATTATGGCAATTTTTAGAAAAAGGTTCCGAGGAATCAAATTTTACCAGATTATCAACATTTTGAGTATCAAGCATTTAGTTTTTCCGACATGGCGGCACAGCCTCTCAATTTGTTTTATGAGCCGGTCCACCTCCCCCCCTAGTCAGCGAAGTAGCATGTTTTCCCGTAAAAGTGTTCAATGTTTGGTAATTTTCATTTTCTCGCGATTGATCCTTAGACAAGTTATTATGGCTATCCGACGGCCTAAAGTAACTTGTGATAAAAGGTCCCTTTGCGAATTTCCCCAACGAGTTTTTCATTAGTCTGTCAATTGTTTTTGCTACATCCTGGTAATATTTTTTATCGGCCTCCCTACTGGCCTGTCTTTCTTCCTCTCTTTCTCTATTATCTTTCTCTCTTTGTTTCCTATCTTCCTCCTTTTTTTGCTCTCTGGCTTTTCTTTCAGTCTCTATGCGTTCTTGTCTTTCCTCCTCTATTTTCTCTTCTACTATTTTATGTAAAGTAGAGGTTTATACTTTTCGCGGTCTAGAATTTTTCTTAATTAATAGAAGGAGCCTGCCAATAATTTCCATCTGAAATTTGTCAACCCTCTTATTTAACTCTTCGTAGGGTTGAAAATTTTCTCTGAGTGCTGTTGCGCCCGCCTCGTAAGCAATGTACGCCTCGTAAAAAACCCTATCCAATTTCTTATATAGATCCTCAATGATCTGTTGACGTTTTAAGAACAATCTTTTTATCCTCCATCCCTTCTCTTAAAATGTCAATATGACTCTGAATCATTTCAACAATTGCCGACCGTTCTTTTTCGTTTTCCTTAACAATTTCTTCATATATTTTTAAGTGCTTTTTATCGGCCTCCGTAAGGATTTCGAAAGCAATATCTTCTGCCTTGCTAGCTCCGTTGAATTCTGCTACTCTTATAAAAAACTCCGTATTGCTATGATTAATTGGAGGCGGATGGAGTTCGTCTGGAATGATGCAGACCTTGTCTGCTGACCACGTGCCTCTGGATATGGGGTCATCCCCTAATTAAACACTCCGATCAGGGTGGCTGCAACCTCATGTGGCGGGTGGAGCCCACCCCGGGAATCTCAGTATCTAGGTTAAACCTAGCTCTAATCAAATTCCAGGTCTAGGGTTGGTTGGGCTAGTGACCCTCCACCTGAAAATCAAGTGCTACGCAGTGACTTTTAAGATTTCAACCGTCGCGCGTCAACGGACATGCTGACGACGTCAGAAAGACTGACAGACTAAACCTTCTAGACCAAAGGGGGCTTCGAATAGCCACCTGGAATGTTTTTGACCCAGAATGCACCTGCATCAACGAACCTACTTTTTCAAGAACTTCGTAAGAATAAAGTGGCGATTGCAGGTCTCACAGAAAACCCGTCTTACTGGAAGTGGAGAAGAGCGAATAGGCGATAATCACTCGTTAGTCTGGTCTGGAGGGAGCATGAGAAGAAATGGTGTTGGCCTCACGCTAACGGCCTTGCAGAAAGGCCTTACTCTTGCACGAAGCTGTATCAGACAGAATAATGAAGGCCCTCTTTGAGCACAAGCATAGCAAGATGACAATTTTCGTATGCTATGCCCCGACCAACGATTCCGACGACGTAACCAAGGAAGAGTTCTACTCTGCTCTGTCCAGATGTCTGTCAACAGTGTCCCCCCACGATGCCTCTGTTCTTCTCGGTGACTTCAAGCTACAGTGCGAGATGATATGGGTGTTTGGCGTGGCACAATTGGACCTGTATCCCCCGACCCACGCAACGATAACGGCCTTCGTCTACTCAAATTGTGCTGATCCCATGAACTTGCTATCGCAAACACCTACTTTAAAAAAAAACGTAAGACTATCCACCAGTACACGTGGTATAGTAACGACGGTCACACAAAGAAGATGATTGACTACGTCATTATTTCTAAACGCTGGAGATCATCGCTGAAGAACTGCAGAACTTACAGATCAGCAGAGCTCGGAAATGCAGATCACAGGCTTGTGTGTGCTGATGTCCAGCTTTGCCTCCATGCACAGAGATCGGAAAGAAAACCAGTAGCAGCGGATATTGGAAAACTAAACGAGCCAGATAATCGCCAGAAGTATAGTGTTGAGATGTCAAATCGCTTTGAGCTCCTTGGCACACTCAACAGCAGCGAAGACGCCTGGAAGTATTTTAAATCGCAGACCAGCGAAGCAGCACAACTGGTGCTTGGCAAGCGAAGTTCCCGAAGAAATCGTGGCTAACTGACGAAACACTGCAGGTCATAGAGCAAAGGCAGAGGGCAAGACTTCTTTGGGACATGGCCACCTATCGAAGGCTCAATGGAGTGCGGAACAGACTTAATCACCGAATGTAAACTGGCGATCTTTCTCCTTAAAAAATGAATTATCGGTTTTTCACACTAATTTAAGACGTATATGGCTGTGTAAGTTTGCACTTGACCAAATTAATGAATTAGTTTTCATTTTAGGTGTCCTTGGTACTTTAAAGGGGCCCCAAAGAAATCTCATCTTTTGTAAATTGTAACCACCCGAAGAAGTTATCAACACTAGTTACGTTATTGAAAAGTGATTAAAAACATATCACTAGTTTATAAATAAGTTGTTAGTCATTGAAATTGTAGGAAAACAGTTTTATATTTGAATTGCCTAATAAATGAGGTTTGAATATTTATAAATAAGTATTTTTGGAATATATTACTCTTGAACAACTTATTTATAAACTAGTGATATTTGTTTTTTTTAACCACTTTTCAATAACTTAACTTGTGTTGATAACTTCTTTGTGTGGTTACTAAAATGAAATGTCTTCAGGGCCCCTTTAAGGGCTCAAGATGCAATTAGCCCCACAAGCAATTATTCCATTATGAAACAGCTTAAAAATAGGCATCAAATGACATTTTCACTTTTTGCTTAGCTAAATTACATGACCCACTGAAAATTTACGATTTAACCTAGCCTAATATAATTTCCTTGGTGGGCTAATGTCCTGGAGTCACAGTTCATCTGAAGGAAGCATCTTAATAAATAAAAGTACCCTAAGCTCGGTCTACTAGATTCCTTATTTCATGTTAACATAAATATAGCCTACAGGGGCATGGTGAGTCCTAGCCTAGGACATGGTCGATGCCTTTTTGGTAAATTTTTGTTATTCATATTATTGACTTACAAATAAAGTAAATATACCACTTGATAACTTTTTTATGCTCTTTCCAAATATAATAATCGTTTTTGTTGGAAAAGGAATTTTATCCCCCACCCCTATATATACCAATTAGGGTATATATTTGCACATTAGGAGGGTGGGAGTAAATTTTATTTCTGATGTAAATGAGAGTTAAGTTTAAACTTTCCCCCCAGCCCCCCCCCCTAATGTGCAAATATATACCCTGAATTGGTATATATAGGGGTGGGGGGTAGGCCTAAAATTCATTTCCAACAAAAATGATTATAATATTTGGAAAGAGCATAAAAAAGGCATCAAGTGGTAGCTTTACTTTATTTGTAGGTCAATAATATGAATAACAAAAAATTTACCGCCTTTTTAAGGCTCTTTCTTAATATAACAATCACTTCACTATCAAATGCTCTGATTAGCCTAATAGGCTGTGTATAGCCTATTATAAATTAGGAAAAACATTATTATGGTGTTTCTTATATTGTTTTTTATATACTCTATAGCTAGGCTATATCTGTGACCATCAGGGAAGTTGGGCATATTATCAGAAAAGTGACCATGATAGATCCTAGCTTATTAAAAATGGCATAAAGTAAGGAATCTAGTGGTATTAATTTTGTTGTATTAAGAATTTCTTTTCAAGACTCGTAACTCTAACCTGTTATTATTTGGTAAATTTTTACCAAATCATATTATTGACTGACAAATAAAGGAATATACCACTTGATGTCTTTTCTTTATGCTCTTTCCAAATATAATAATCATTTTTGTCAGAAATTAATTTTACCCCGACCCCTATATATACAAATTCAGGTTATATATATTTGCACATTAGGGGGGTGGGGGTAAAGTTTAATCTTATCTCCCATTTACATCAGAAATAAAATTTATGCCCAACCCTCCTATTGTGCAAATATATACCCTGAATTGGTATATCTAGGGGTGGGGGTAAAATTAATTTCCGACAAAAATGATTATTATATTTGGAAAGAGCATAAAAAAAGGCATCCAGTGGTATGTTTACTTTATTCGTAAGTCAATAGTATGATTTGTTAAATTTACCTATTATTTTCTTTAACTGTACTTACTGTGGAGATACTGTAACAGTTTCATTTGAGAGTTTGCCCTGTCTCTTAGCAGCTTATTTTAATGCATTTTCAACAAGTCTAGATGACCTTGACTAGGTTTTTCTATGTGAAGACATGACAATTTGTACTAGCACAATTGTTTCAGCTAGAATCACATAAGATTACTTTGTTTTTAAACACGTGAACTTTAAATCCGATCTCTGATCTGAGAGACTTGAGTCTCCTCTTGACAGCAATATCAGTTGAGACTTCTTTCAATATGACTAATTTCTTCCTTCTCAGCACAACGCCATTAGCTGCAACTAATTTCAATACAGCAATTATTAATACACTTCAGCTTCATTCTAAAAAAAGAACAGACAATCTTCCTTTATAGCATTATTTTTTTTTTTTTTTTTTTTTTTTTTTTTTTTTTTTTTTTTTTTTTTTTTTTTTTTTTTTTTTTTTTTTTTTTAACATGGGATATATGTAATGTGCTAAAACCATCAGTCAAACCTATCAATCAATCCTCCTAATCAATCCCTTTTTCAACACTGGCAATACAGCAATTACATTACTATCAACATCAGATAAAATCTTTTTCTCTACCACTTTCCTGTATAAACTTAATAAACAGGTCTGTCATCCATTACTTCAAAAAATCCTCATCAATCAAAATTCCTAATGCAAGTGCTACTGAAAACTCTCCTAAATTTTTACTCTTTGCACAAATTCATCATTTCTTTTCTCAAATTTTCATATTCCTTACATTCAACAACATAATGGAAAATACTTTCTATCTCACTACAATTATCAAACTGAGGACTATCAGCTTTGCCTATGATAAACAACCTATGCTTAATACCTACATGGGTCGACCAAAAACGGAACATTAAGCAAGCATATTTTCTTTTTAATCTACTATAATTTTTCATATTAAAGCCAGACTTCTT
The DNA here is from genome assembly GCA_027921565.1 of Artemia sinica. Classification (NCBI taxonomy): domain Eukaryota; kingdom Metazoa; phylum Arthropoda; class Branchiopoda; order Anostraca; family Artemiidae; genus Artemia; species Artemia sinica. The sequence continues at coordinate 19,571,119 of CM051273.1, forward strand.
TTTCTGGGTAAGAGCTATATTAGTACTATTATCCCTCATTTCCTCAAATGTTTTTGGTAAATCCTGCTAACCCTCTCTCTAATCTGTTTATATGTTTTCTGTAGGGGATGTAAGGGTCAAAATGGCTATCTCAAAATTTTGATTGGATGTGTTTGGGGAGTGATGAGCGTGGGGGGGAGGCTAGTTGCCCTCAAATCACATTCGACTATTAAAAAGGGCACTAGCCACTCTCCAATTTCCAATCGAATGAGCCCTTTTTCGAAGTTTCTACGACAACTCCTTCGATACGAAGTTTCCGGGTATGGAAAAAAAAAACACATTGTGCCCACATCGTTCTTTACTTAGGCAGCGCACTAGCGCTGCCTATGATTTACAAAATCAGCGTCCATAAAAAGACGTTTTTTTCAAAGGAGAGTAAAAAACCACTGTTATACTGGTAGGTTACAATGCCACCAGTATTTGGGGTGTAAGGTACGGGGGTCACCACTTTATTGGTGCAAAAATGGCGCAAAAATGTTGCTATGCCACTTACTAGAGAGGAGGAAGCCCCTTAACGGCACCAAATTATAATGGAATGCCCGCGTCTACCGCACCTGCTCTGCAAATATCGGGTTTGGTACTACCCTATTTACAGTATACTCTATCCCAGGGTATGATAACGTGATCGAGTGGTCAAATGGTCACTTTTCTAAGGTAAAGGGTACCCGTCCTGGGTTACCGATAATATTTCTAACTATATCCTTGGACTCTATCTAGGCTAGAAATTCAAAGATTATATAGTATAAACACAAATTTTTCTCGCTCTCACGAAGTCACGCTTATAAAAGAACTCAAAAGGAACTAAAATCACACTTCTAATTTTCCCCCAGATCGTTTATCCGGCCGCGTGCCTGCGATGGGTGGTAGGTGGATTTTTCCAGCCAATCCAAATGCTTACCAGTTGCTGTTCTATTTCAAATGAATCGGCTTTATGCCCCTTCTTACACCCCCCGACAATTCGAACCAAACCTGTTCTCTGAAGTAACTTTTTGACTATGGTGAATCATCCCTAACTGCGCAATTAATGCCCCGTGGTTTGTTCCACAAACTACGTAATTAAAGAATGAGAGAAAATTAATAATTATTACTAGGGGGAAAGAGAATAATTAAGGGACCAAAAGAAAAGAATCTGGGAAGGGCATTTATCTGAAACAAACTAGGACCAACGGTCCTAACACCTCCCTCCTAAGATAAATGGCTGCTACTCCGGTGGATTGGCTGGAAACTCAAGACATAAAATAAATAACACCAACTTCAAAATCACCAAACTTATATCTTCTCTTCTTTTTTCCACCAGTGCCTGCACTTCCACCGCTTGGCTCAGGATTCGTCGTCATCCACACGTCTCTACCGTAGAACCACCATGGTCTCTATTGTATGGCATCCGCATTAGGTTTTGAAAGGTTAAAGTCCCCAAAACTCGTAGAAAATGATCGTGCGCAGCACAATCAAAACAAAAATTTTTCTCGCTCTCACGAATTTACATTTGAGAGGAGCAGAAAATCAGTTTTTCTGGCACATTTGATGATGCCAGCCATCATGAAAAATTGGCTGCACTTGCCTCTTAATTTCCATCTGTGGAAATAACCCCACATCTCAATTAAACTATAAATTGCCCCTTGGCATAATTTCAAATAATCTAAGGCCGAAAATACAAAGGCCAGTGACAACGATATGGGTACAGGGAAATGAAGTAAAATTTTGAGCGAACCATGGATCGCTTTTTTTGGAGTCCCATCCCCTAAAATAATCGAATGAATAATGCCCGTTGATGAGGAATGAAGATAATATTGAAGACTGGAAAGAAAAGACTTCAGTAAAGGGATCACAACTTGTCCGCCAGTTGTGCATTGCGGAAAAGGGCTATCTTTCACGTCTTCCTGCAGGGGATCTTCCCCAAGGGATTTCTCTCCCTCATAAAGGAACAAACCCTCTTTTGAGTTGATAAAACCAATCTTAGATTTCTTCCCAATTTTTTTCAATCCAACCCAAAATTGAGTATATCCCAATCTTTCCGTAACCCGTTGTTGACAAGTCAATTCTATGTCATGATTATCTGTAGTTTCTTTTAATATGCCATAGGTCTTCTCCTCCCTCCTAAGTTTTTTTCGTCTTATTGTAATTTCTTAATTTTTCCAGTGGGTCTTGGACTTCTTTGTCCCCCATATTATTTATTTTAGCTAGGCACAGCCCAGTTAATTTTTTGTTTTTCTCCACTGCATGCTGAATCTCCAAAGTGTGTCTCTTTTTTGCATTTATTTGTTCTTTTTCACTTTTCTTAATTTTTTCCATAGCGCAAAATAAATCATCATTAAATTTGAATTGGACTCTAGTGTCCACCATCTTTGACTGCTTTTCCTCATTGTAGCTCCGTTTAATATCTCTTTTCTCCCTCTTAGTTTTCTTTTCTTTTGTAGTAGCATTAAATAAATCGTCATGAAATCTGAATTGGATTCCAGTGTCCATCTTTGACTGCCTTTCTTTATTGTAGTTCCGCTTAATATCATTTTTCCTCTCTTTTAGTCTTCTTTATTCTTACCGCAGAAATAAATATTTTGTCATCAAATGGGAACTATACTCCGACATTTGGTTTTTCATATTCTACTAATATTTCTCAAACTTTCCGAGGAAAATCGCGTACAATAAATTTCGTCTCATTTTTCTTAGGTACAATCAGTGTTTCATTTTGGCCTGTACTTGTTAGCGTCTCATATTCATTAAATCTCAAGTTTTCCATTTTCTGAAAAGATATCTCCAAAGTCTCCTCCTACTAAAACATCCACTGCTAGCAGAGGTACTAAGCCTACTTTTATCGTTTTTCTTTGGATTGTACCGTCGTTCCTTGCAATTTCTATTCTAACCCAAGCAGACGGGCATTGGTGCTTATCTCCATAATAACACACTGTTGTAATATTATTTTTATGGTCTATTTCCGTCTTTTTGATTAGGTCCATTCGCACAAAAATTTGCTCACTCCCTGAGTCCATTACCATTTCGGTCAATTTTCTGTTTAATTTTCCTTCTATTTTATGTGATTTCACACTCTCGTCAATGTTTCCTTCATTATGGGCTATAGCCCAATTTGTTCTTTTATAGGTTACTTTCTTATCTCTATTATGGCAATTTTTAGAAAAAGGTTCCGAGGAATCAAATTTTAGCAGATTATCAACATTTTGTGTATCAAGCATTTTGTTTTTCCGACATGGCGGCACAGCCTCTCAATTTGTTTTATGAGCCGGTTCACCTCCCCCCCCCCTAGTCAGCGAAGTAGCATGTTTTCCCGTAAAGTGTTCAATGTTTGGTAATTTTCATTTTCTCGCGATTGATCCTTAGACAAGTTTAATATGGCTATCCGACGGCCTATAAGTAACTTGTGATAAAACGTCCCTTTGCGAATTTCCCCAACGAGTTGTCATTAGTCTGTCAATTGTTTTTGCTACATCCTGGTAATATTTTTTTTATCGGCCTCCCTACTGGCCTGTCTTTCTTCCTCTCTTTCTCTTTTATCTTTCTCTCTTTGTTTCCTATCTTCCTCCTTTTTTGCTCTCTGGCTTTTCTTTCAGTCTCTATGCGTTCTTGTCTTTCCTCCTCTATTTTCTCTTCTACTATTTTATATAAAGTAGAGGTGTACACTTTTCGCGGTCTAGAATTGTTTCTTAATTAATAGAAGGAGCCTGCCAATAATTTCCATCTGAAATTTGTCAACCCTCTTATTTAACTCTTCGTAGGGTTGAAATTTTTCTCTGAGTGCTGTTGCGTACGCCTCGTAAGCAATGTACGCCTCGTAAAAAAACCCTATCCAATTCCTTATATAGATCCTCAATGATCTGTTGAAGTTTAAGAACAATCTTTTTATCCTGCATCCCTTCTCTTAAATGTCAATATGACTCTGAATCATTTCAACAATTGCCGACCGTTCTTTTTCGTTTTCCTTAACAATTTCTTCATATATTTTTTTATAAGTGCTTTTTATCGGCCTCCGTAAGGATTTTGAAAGCAATATCTTCTGCCTTGCTAGCTCCGTTGAATTCTGCTACTCTTATCAAAACTCCGTATTGCTATGATTAATTGGAGGCGGATGGAGTTCGTCTGGAATGATGCAGACCTTGTCTGTTGACCACGTGCCTCTGGATATGGGGTCATCCCCTAATTAAACACTCCGATCAGGGTGGCTGCAACATCATGTGGCGGGTGGAGCCCCCCCGGGAATCTCAGTATCTAGGTTAAACCTAGCTCTAATCAGATTCCAGGCCTAGGGTCGGTTGGGCTTGTGACCCTCCACCTGAAAATAAAGTGCTACGCAGTGACTACATAGCCTCGGATCTGGACCCCCTTTTAAGATCTCAACCATCGCGCGTCAACGGACATGCTGACGACGTCAGAAAGACTGACAGACCAAACCTTCTAGACCAAAGGGGGCTTAGAATAGCCACCTGGAATGTTTTGACCCAGATGCACCTGCATCAAAGAACCTACTTTTTCAAGAACTTCGTAAGAATAAAGTGGCGATTGCAGGTCTCACAGAAACCCGTCTTACTGGAAGTGGAGAAGAGCGAATAGGCGATAATCACTCATTAGTCTTGTCTGGAGGGAGCATGAGAAGAAACGGTGTCGGCCTCACGCTAAACGGCCTTGCAAGAAAGGCCTTACTCTTGCACGAAGCTGTATCGGACAGAATAATGAAGGTCCGCTTTGAGCACAAATATAGCAAGATGACAATTTTCGTATGCTATGCCCCGACCAACGATTCCTACGACGTAATCAAGGAAGAGTTCTACTCTGCTCTGTCCAGATGTCTGTCAACAGTGTCCCCCCACGATGTCTCTGTTCTTGTCGGTGACTTCAATGCTACAGTGCGAGATGATATGGGTGTTTGGCGTGGCACAATTGGACCTGTATCCCCCGACCCACTGAACGATAACGGCCTTCGTCTACTCAAACTGTGCTGATCCCATGAACTAGTGATCGCAAACACCTACTTTCAACGTAAGACTATCCACCAGTACACGTGGTATAGTAACGACGGTCGCACAAAGAAGATGATGACTACGTCATTATTTCTAAACGCTGAAGATCATCGCTGAAGAACTGCAGAACTTACAGATCAGCAGAGCTCGGAAATGCAGATCACAGGCTTGTGTGTGCTGATGTCCAGCTTTGCCTCCATGCACAGAGATCGGAAAGAAAACGAGTAGCAGCGGATATTGGGAAACTAAACGAGCCAGATAATCGCCAGAAGAATAGTGTTGAGATGCCAAATCGCTTTGAGCTCCTTGGCACACTCAACAGCAGCGAAGACGCCTGGAAGTATTTTAAATCGCAGACCAGCGAAGCAGCCCAGCTGGTGCTTGGCAAGCGAAGTTCCCGAAGAAATCGTGGCTAACTGACGAGACACTGCAGGTCATAGAGCAAAGGCGGAGGGCAAGACTTCTTTGGGACATGGCCACCTATCGAAGGCTCAATGGAGTGCGGAACAGACTTATTCACCGAATGTAAACTGGCGATCTTTCTCCTTAAAAAATGAATTATCGGTTTTTTCACACTAATTTAAGACGTATATGGCTGTGTAAGTTTGCATTTGACCAAATTATTGAATTAGTTTTCATTTTAGGTGTCCCCTTGGTACTTTAAAGGGGCCCCAAAGAAATCTCATTTTTGTAAATTGTAACCACCCGAAGAAGTTATCAACACTAGTTAAGTTATTGAAAAGTGATTAAAAACATATCACTAGTTTATAAATAAGTTGTTAGTCATTGAAATGGTAGGAAAACAGTTTATATTTGAATTGCCTAATAATGAGGTTTGAATATTTATAAATAAGCATTTTTGGAATATATTACTCTTGAACAACTTATTTATAAACTAGTGATATTTTTTAACCACTTTTCAATAACTTAACTTGTGTTGATAACTTCTTTGTGTGGTTACTAAAATGAAATGTCTTCAGTGCCCCTTTAAGGGCTCAAGATGCAATTAGCCCCACAAGCAATTATTGCATTATGAAACAACTTAAAAATAGGCATCAAATGACATTTTCACTTTTTGCTTAGCTAAATTACATGACCCACTGCAAATTTACGATTTAACCTAGCCTAATATATTTCCTTGGTGGGCTAATGTCCTGGAGTCACAGATCATCTGAAGGAAGCATCTTAATAAAATAAAAGTACCCTAGGCTCGGTCTACTAGATTCCTTATTTCATGTTATCATAAATATATCCTACAGGGGCATGGTGAGTCCTAGCCTAGGACATGGTCAATGCCTTTTTGTAAATTTTTGTTATTCATATTATTGACTGACAAATAAAATAAATATACCACTTGATACCTTTTTTTAATGCTCTTTCCAAATATAATAATCATTTTTGTTGGAAATGAATTTTATCCCCCACCCTACATATACCAATTAAGGGTATATTTGCACATTAGGAGGGTGGGGGTAAATTTTATTTCTGATGTAAATGAGAGTTAAGTTTAAACTTCCCCCCAGCCCCCCCCCTAATGCGCAAATATATACCCTGAATTGGTATATATAGGGGTGGGGGTAGGCCTAAAATACATTCATTTCCAACAAAAATGATTATTATATTTGGAAAGAGCATATAAAAAAGGCATCAAGTGGTAGCTTTACTTTATTTGTAGGTCAATAATATGAATAACAAAAAATTTACCGCCTTTTTTAAGGCTCTTTCTTAATATAACAATCACTTCACTAGCAAATGCTCTGATTAGCCTAATAGGCTGTGTATAGCCTATTATAAATTAGGAAAAACATTGTTCTGGTGTTTCTTATATAGTTTTATATACTCTATGGCTAGGCTATATCTGTGACCATCAGGGAAGTTGGGCATATTATCAGAAAAAAGTGACCATGATAGATCCTAGCTTATTAAAAAGGGCATAAAGTAAGGAATCTAGTGGTATTAATTTTGTTGTATTAAGAATTTCTTTTCAAGACTTGTAACTCTAGACTGTTATTATTTGGTAATTTTTTACCAAATCATATTATTGGCTGACAAATAAAGTGAATATACCACTTGATGTCTTTTTTTTATGCTCTTTCCAAATATAATAATCATTTTTGTCAGAAATTAAATTTACCCCCACCCCTATATATACAAATTCAGGTATATATTTGCACATTAGGGGGGGGGGTAAAGTTTAAGCTTATCTCCCATTTACATCAGAAATAAAATTTACGCCCAACCCTCCTATTGTGCAAATATATACCCTGAATTGGTATATCTAGGGTTGGGGGTGAAATTAATTACCGACAAAAATGAGTATTATATTTGGAAAGAGCATAAAAAAAGGCATCCAGTGGTATGTTTACTTTATTCGTAAGTCAATAATATGATTTGTTAAATTTACCTATTATTTTCTTTAACTGTACTTACTGTGGAAATACTGTAACAGTTTCATTTGGGAGTATGCCCTGTCTCTTAGCAGCTTCTTTTAATGCATTTTCAACAAGTCTAGATGACATTGAATAGGTTTTTCTATGTGAAGACATGACAATTTGTACTAATACAATTGTTTCAGCTAGAATCACATAAGATTACTTTGTTTTACACACGTGTACTTTAAATCCGATCTCTGATCTGAGAGACTTGAGTCTCCTCTTGACAGCAATATCAGTTGAGACTTCTTTCAATATCACTAATTTCTTCCTTCTCAGCACAACGCCATTAGCTGCGACTAATTTCAATACAGCAATTATTAATACACTTCAGCTTCATTCTAAAAAAAGAACAGACAAATCTTCCTTTATAGCATTATTTTTTTATTTTTTTTTTTTTTTTTTTTTTTTTTTTTTTTTTTTTTTTTTTTTAACATGGATATATGTAATTGCTAAAACCATCAGTCAAACCTATCAATCAATCAATCAATCCTCCTAATCAATCCTTTTTCAACACTGACAATACAGCAATTACATTACTATCAACATCAGATAAAATCTTTTTCTCTACCACTTTCCTGTATAAACTTAATAAACAGGTCTGTCATACTATACTTCAAAAAATCCTCATCAATCAAAATTCCTAATGCAAGTGCTACTGAAAACTCTCCTTAAATTTTACTCTTTGCACAAATTCATCATTTCTTTTCTCAAATTTTCATATTCCTTACATTCAACAACATAATGGAAAATACTTTCTATCTCACTACAATTATCAAACTGAGGACTATCAGCTTTGACTATGATAAACAACCTATGCTTAATACCTACATGGGTCGACCAAAAACGGAACATTAAGCAACCATATTTTCTTTTTAATCTACTATAATTTTTTCATATCAAAGCCAGACTTCTTTTTCTGGGTAAGAGCTATATTACTACTATTATCCCTCATTTCCTCAAAATGTTTTTGGTAAATCCTGCTAACCCTCTCTCTAATCTGTTTTATATGTTTTCTGTAGGGGATGTAAGGGTCATATTTTGTGATGTTAGTTTGACATATTTGTCTTCTTTTTCATTACCCGCCACCCGCCACATGGGCTGGACACCACAAAAATTGTATCACTATTCCTTTCTCAATAATATTCAGAATAGAACTATAACACTTATGGACCTCATCATTTGGTTTATTTGGAAAATTCTTTAGGGACTGGAGGGCAGATTTTGAGTCACTGCATATGAGGAACTTAGATTGGTTTTCATCACTTTCACTGGTTTTTCTCAATACCCATTCTAGTGCACTTTCAATTGCTTTTATTTTGCGAAAGTTTGAACGTAATACCCTCAGTCGTTCTTGGGATACTGCTGAGATGCCTTATTGGGAATTAGTATTATCACAGTGCATTTTGATTTAATCTTAAAGGCAACATTTAGTTTTTAAACATAATGGGCAAATGGGAGGGTGGGAGTGGAAGGGGGATTAGTTGCCCTCCAATCATTTTCGACTATTAAAAAGGGCATCAGCCCTTTGTATTTTCAATTGAATAAGCCCTTTCCAAAGTTCTTACGACAACTCCTTTGATACGAAGTGCCCTGGTCTAAACAACAACAAGAACCAAAATAATACACTATACCCACATCGATCTTTACTATAAAAATTTCAAGCCTTCTAATCACTTTCGCTATTAAAAAGGGCACTAGGCCTTTCAATTTCCAATCGAATGAGCCCTTTTGGAAACAAATACATTCTTAGACCACACTGGCTATACATGACAAACGAAACTCAGAGAGGAGAGAAAGTAACAAAATGAAAAATAAAATCAAAAAGGGTGAAAAAACGAGGATTTTGTCAGCCAGCGAACCATGAAGATGACAAAATATAAGCAAATATTTCGACAAAAACTTAAAAGAAACCTATTTGCATATCTAATGAAAACCGAAATTGTAGACCAGCTAAATTTATTGCAAGACAAAAGATCTTTGCACAATCATCTTGGTAAATTCATTTTCATTGATTCCTGCCTGGTTTTTTATTCAGTGTCTGTTCTGTCTTTGAACAGTAAGCTTCGAAAGGTTAGATTTTCTTTTTTTTTTTTTTCTTTTTTTTTTTTGTTTAGCACTGAGGACGACTTGGCGGAGGTCCTTGTCGAAATATTTGCTTATATTTTGTCATCTTCATGGTTCGCTGGCTGACAAAATCCTCGTTTTTTCACCCTTTTTGATTTTATTTTTCATTTTGTTACTTTCTCTCCTCTCTGAGTTTCGTTTGTCCTTTTGGAAACGACAACGCTTTCTATAAACACCTTATATGCCCCCAGGGCATACATTACAACCCTTACCTTAAGGTCTGTTAAGGTGATTGTCATCCTCTAAGACCAAATTTCCTGAACTTTCAAACTGCGTTAAACAAAATGGTTATCTCAAACTTTTGATTGGATGTGTTTGGGGAAATGGTGGGCGTGAGAGGGGTGCTAGTCGCTCTCAAATCACTTTCAACTATTGAAAATAGCCCTAGCCCTTTCAATTTCCAACCAAATGAGCCCTTTTTGAAGTTTCTATGACAAAGCTTTCGATATAAATCTTATATGCCCCCAGGGCATAATTTACAATTACAAACCCTGCCCTGAGGGCTGTGGGGCTGTTGTCATTCTCAAAGACCTAATTTCCTGAACTTTCTACTACGTTGAATAAAATGGCTATCTGAAAATTTTGATTGGATGTGTTTTTTGGAGGAATGGTGGGCGTGAGAGGGGGGTTAGTTGCCCTCAAATCACTTTCGACTATTAAAAAGGGCACTGGCCCTTTGAATTTTCTATTGAATGAACCTTATTTCAAGTTTCTACGACAAAGATTTCAATAAAAACCTTAGATGTTTGTTTGGAGGAATGGGTGGTGGGCCTGAGAGCGGGGGGTTAGTTTACCCTCCAATCACTTTCGACTATTACAAAGGGCACTAGCCCTCTCAATTTCGAATTGAATGAGCCCCTTTTAAAGTTTTACGACAACTCTATCTTTAAAAAAAACCTTATATGCCCCAGGGCAGAATTTACAACCTTTGCCCTTGGGGCTCTGGGGGTTTTGTCATCCTTAAATACATAATTTCCAGAACTTTCACTGCGTTTTGAACAAAATGGCTATCTCTAAACTTTGATTGAATGTTTTTGGGGAAATGAATGGGAGTAAGAGGGGGTTAATTACTCTCCTTTCACTTTCGACTATTAAAAAGAGCAGTTTCGATTTCCAATCAAATGAGCCCTTTTTTGAAATTTCTATAACAACTTTCTATATAAACTTTATATGCCCGCAGGGCATAACTTATAAACACTTGCACTGAGGGCTCTGAGGGGGTTATCCATCCTAAAAGACCTAATTTCAAGAACTTTCAACTACGTTGAACACCCCCCCCAAATGGATATCTCAAAATTTTGATTGGATGTGTTTGGGAAAATAGTGGTGGGTGAAAAGGGGCGTTATTAACTCTCCAATCGCTTTCAACTATTAAAAAAAGGCACTAACCCTTTCGATTTCAAATTGAATGAGCCCCTTTGAAGTTTCTACGCTTTCAATAAAAACCTTACATGCCCCCAGGACATAAAACTTACAACCCCCTTGCCCTGAGGGCTTTGGGAGGGGGAGGGGTTTCATTTCATCCTTAAAGACCTAATTTTCAAAACTTTTAACTACGTTAAATAAAAATGACTATCTAAAATATTGATTGGATGTGTTTGGAGAAAAAGACGGGCGTGAGAGGGGAGTTAGTTTGCCCTCAAATCACTTCCGATTATTAAAAAGAAACTAGCCCTTTGAATTTTAAATCGAATGAGTCTTATTTCAAGTTTTCTACCGACAAAGATTTCAATAAAAACCTTATATGCCCCCAGGCCATAACTTATAACCCTTACCCTGAAGACTGTGGGGCGAGTGTCTGCTCAAAGGTATAATTTCCTGAACTTTGAACTTGGGCGTGGAAAACAAAATGGCAATATCATAATCTTTATTGGATGTGTTTGTGGGAAATGGTTTTGCGTGGAAGGGGTATTAGTTGCTTTCCAATAACTTGTTCGACGACTACTAAAAAGAGCATTAACCCTTTCAATTTCCAATCGAAATGAAACCCTTTTTTGAAGTTTCTTATTCTTTTCTTTTCTTTCTATCGCACACGACACGCGTTATATAAAAACCTTATATGCCCCTGGACATAATTTTAAATAACCCTTGCCCTGAGGGCTGTGGGGGTGTTGTCATCCTCAAAAAGACCTAATTTCCAGAACTTAAAACTACGTATTTTGAAATTAAAAATGGCTGTCTCAAAAAGTTTTGATTAGAATGTGTTTTGGGGAAAAGGTGGGGGTGACAGGCAGGTTAGTTGCCCTTTCAATCACATTTGAAAACTATTAAAAGGACACACTAGCCCCTTTGAATTTCCAATCGAATGAGCCTTTTTGAGTTTCTACGATAACACCTTCTATACAAAACCGTATATACCCCAGGGCATAACTTACAAACCCTTGCCCTATGGGCTGTGGGGGACTGTCTTTCAAAAAACATAATTTCCTATCCGGAAATCAACCAACTTACGCTGAACAAAATGGGTATCTCAAAATTTTGATTGGATGTGTTTCGGTAAATTGTGGGGCGTTGAAGGGTGTTAGTCGCCTTCCAATCACTTTCGACTATTAAAATGGGCACAACCACTTCCAATTTCCAATTGAAATGAGCCCTTTTCAAAGTTTCTACGAAACCTTCTTCGATACGAAGTGCTCTGCTTTAAAGGTTAAAATTAATAAATAATACATTGTGCCAACATCGTTCTTACGTGCCCCCCAGGGCATAACTTAAAAACCCTTGCCCTGAGGGTGTGGGGGAGTGTCCTCCTCTTTACTTAGCCCCCGTTTCTTGTCTCGTTCTCTCGAGTGTCCCTGTTCTTTACTTAGGCAGCGCGATCGCGCTGCTGCCTATGATTTATACAACAACTTTCTATATAAACTTTATATGCCCCCAGGGCCATTACTTACAACCCTTCCACTGAGGGCTCTGTGGGGGGGGGGGTTTCATCCTAGAAAAGACCTAATTTCCAGAACGTTTAACTACGTTGAAACAAACGGATACTTCAAAATTTTGATTTGAACGTGTTTTGGAAAATGGTGGGCGTGAGAGGGGCGTTATTCGCTATTCAATCACTTTCAATTATTAAAAAAGGCGCTATCCCTTTCAATTTCCCTATTGAATGAGCCCTTTTGAAGTTTCTACGACAGCGCCTTAAATAAAAACTTTATATGCCCCTGGGCATAACTGATAACCCTTGCACTGAGGGCTCTGAGGGGGTTATCATCCTAAAAGACCTAATTTCCAGAACTTTCAACTACGTTGAACAAAATGGACATCTCGAAATTTTAATTCAATGTGTTTGGAAAACATGGTGGGCGTGAGAGGGGCGTTAGTCGCTATCCAATCACTTTCAACTAATAAAAAAGGGCACTAGCCCCTAAGGATTTCCCAATTGAATGAGCCCTTTTGAATTTTCTACGACAACGCTTTCAATAAAAACTTTATATGCCCCCAGGGCATAGCTTACAACCTTTCCCTGAGGGTTGTGGGGGTGGGATGTCATCCTTAAAGACCTAAATTCCAAAACTTTCAACTACGTTTGAATAAAATGGTTATCTAAAAATTTGGATTGGATGTGTTTGGGGAACGGTGGGGTGAGAGGGTGGGGGTTTCGTTGCCCTCAAATCACTTTCGACTATTAAAAAGGGTACTAGCCCTTTTAATTTCAAATCGAATGAGCCTTTTTCAAGTTTCTACGACAAAGATTTCAATAAAAAACCTTATATGATTCCCCCAGGGCATAACTTATGATCCTTGCCCTGACGGTTGTGGGGGAGTGTCCTCCTCAAAAATATGTTTTCTATCTGGAAATCAATTACGCTGAACGAAAATGGCTATCTCAAAATTTTTATTGGATGGTTTGGTGTTTGGGGGAATGATGGGTGAGGGGGGGGATCGAGGGGGCTAGTTGCCCTCTAATCACTTTAGACTATGAAAAAGGGCACTAGCCCTTTGAATTTTCCAATCGAATGAGCTTTTTTTTTGAAATTTCTACGACAACGCCTTCTTTAAAAACCTCATATGCCCCTCATGAGGGCATAACTTAAAACCCTTTCCCTGAGGGCCGTGGGGTAGTTTTTCCTCCTTAAAACATATTTTCTATCTGGAAATCAACTACGCTGAATAAAATAGCTATCTCAAAACTTTGATTGGATGTATTTGGGGGAATGATGGGCGTGAGGGGGGGCTAGTTTGCCCTCCAGTCACTTTCGACTATTAAAATGGGCACTAGGTCTTTGAATTTCCAATCGAATGAGCATTTTTTGATGTTTCTACAACAACGCCTTCTATAAAAACCTTATAAGCCCCCAGGGCATAACTTAAAAACCCTTTCCCTGAGGGTTGTGGGGGAATGTAACTCCTCAAAAACATTTTTTTTCTATGTGGAAATCAACTACGCTGAACAAAATGGCTTATCTCTAAATTTGATTGGATGTGTTTGGGGGAGTGATGAGGGTGGGGGGGGGGAGGCTAGTTCCCTCAAATCACATTCGACTATTAAAAAGGGCACTAGCCACTCCAATTTCCAATCGAATGAGCCCTTTTCGAAGTTTTTCTACGACAACTCCTTCGATACGAAGTGCCACGGGTATGGAGAAAAAAAAAAAAACACATTGTGCCCACATCGTTCTTTACTTAGGCAGCGCACTAGCACTGCTGCCTATGATTTTACAAAATCAGCGTCCATAAAAAAAGACGTTTTTTCAAATAAGAGTAAAAAATCACTGTTAATTGGTAGGTTACAATGCCACCAGTATTTGGGGTGTAAGGTACGGGGTCACCACTTATTGGTGCAAAAATGGCGCAAAAATGTTGCTATGCCACTTACTAGAGGGAGGAAGCCCCTTAACGGCACCGAATTATAATGGGATGCCCGCGTCTACCGCACCTGTTCTGCAAATATCGGGTTTGGTACTACCCTATTTACCTATTATCCCAGGGTGTGATAACGTGATCGAGTGGTCAAATGGTCACTATTTCCCAAGGGTCATAAGGGTAACGTGTATCGAGTAGAAACCCGGTCAGATCCATAGGTCACTTTTTAAGGTTAAACTAAGGTCATGTGGTACCCGTCCTGGGTTACCGATAATATTTCTAACTATCTCCTTGGACTCTACCTAGGCTAGAAAGTCAAAGATTATATAGTATAAAAAATCTTACTATATTCAGTCACGCTTATAAAAGAACTCAAGAGGAACTAAAATCACACTTCTAATTTTCCCCCAGATCGTTCATCCGGCCGCGTGCCTGCGATGGGTGGTAGGTGGATTTTTCCAGCCAATCCAAATGCTTACCAGTTACTGTCCTATTTCAAATGAATCGCCCCTTCTTATGCCCCTTCGACAATTCTTTATGCCCCTTCTTACACACCCCCGACAATTCGGACCAAACCTGTTCTCTGAAGTAACTTTTTGACTATGGTGAATCATCCCTAACTGCGCAATTAATGCCTCGTGTTTTGTTCCACAAACTACGTAATTAAAGAATGAAGAGAAAATTAATAATTATTACTAGGGGGAAAGAGAATAATTAAGGGACCAAAAGAAAAGAATCTGGGAAGGGAATTTATCTGAAACAAACTAGGACCAACGGTCCTAACACCTCCCTCCTTAGATAAATGGCTGCTACTCCGGTGGATTGGCTGGAAACTCAGACATAAAATAAATAACACAAACTTCAAAATCACCAAACTTATATCTTCTCTTCTTTTTTCCACCTTTGCCTGCACTTCCACCGCTTGGCTCAGGATTCGTCGTCATCCACACGTCTCTACCGTAGAACCACCATGGTATCTATTGTATGACATCCGCATTAGGTTTTGAAAGGTTAAAGTCCCCCAAAACTCGTAGAAAATGATCGTGCGCAGCACAATCAAAACACAAATTTTCTCGCTCTCACGAATTTACATTTGAGAGGAGCAGAAAATCAGTTTTTCTGGCACATTTGATGATGCCAGCCATCATGAAAAATTGGCTGCACTAGCCTCTTAATTTCCATCTGTGGAAATAACCCCACATCTCAATTAACTATAAATTGCCCCTTGGCATAATTTCAAATAATCTAAGGCCGAAAATACAAAGGCCAGTGACAACGATATGGGTACAGGGAAATGAAGTAAAATTTTGAGCGAACCATGGATCGCTTTTTTTGGGTCCCATCCCCTGGAAGGGCATTTATCTGAAACAAACTAGGACCAACGGTCCTAACACCTCCCTCCTTAGATAAATGGCTGCTACTCCGGTGGATTGGCTGGAAACTCAGACATAAAATAAATAACACAAACTTCAAAATCACCAAAACTTATATCTTCTCTTCTTTTTTCCACCAGTGCCTGCACTTCCACCGCTTGGCTCAGGATTCGTCGTCATCCACACGTCTCTACCGTAGAACCACCATGGTATCTATTGTATGACATCCGCATTAGGTTTTGAAAGGTTAAAGTCCCCCAAAACTCGTAGAAAATGATCGTGCGCAGCACAATCAAAACACAAATTTTCTCGCTCTCATCACGAATTTACATTTGAGAGGAGCAGAAAATCAGTTTCTGGCACATTTGATGATGCCAGCCATCATGAAAAATTGGCTGCACTAGCCTCTTAATTTCCATCTGTGGAAATAACCCCACATCTCAATTAAACTATAAATTGCCCTTGGCATAATTTCAAATAATCTAAGGCCGAAAATACAAAGGCCAGTGACAACGATATGGGTACAGGGAAATGAAGTAAAATTTTGAGCGAACCATGGATCGCTTTTTTTTGGGTCCCATCCCCTAAAATAATCGAATGAATAATGCCCGTCGATGAGGAATGAAGATAATATTGAAGACTGGAAAGAAAAGACTTCGGTAAAGGGATCACAACTTGTCCGCCAGTTGTGCATTGCGGAAAAGGCTATCTTTCACGTCTTCCTGCAGGGGATCTTCCCCAAGGGATTTCTCTCCCTCATAAAGGAACAAACCAAAAAAAAAAAAAAGTCTCTTTTGAGTTGATAAAACCAATCTTAGATTTCTTCCCAATTTTTTTCAATCCAACCCAAAATTGAGTATATCCCCATCTTTCCGTAACCCGTTGTTGACAAGTCAATTCTATGTCATGATTATCTGTAGTTTCTTTTAATATGCCATGGGTCTTCTCCTCCCTCCTAAGTTTTTTCGTCTTATTGTAATTTCTTAATTTTCCCAGTGGGTCTTGGACTTCTTTGTCCCCCATATTATTTATTTTAGCTAGGCACAGCCCAGTTAATTTTTTGTTTTTCTCCACTGCATGCTGAATCTTCAAAGTGTGTCTCTTTTTTGCATTTATTTGTTCTTTTTCACTTTTCTTAAATTTTTTCCATAGCGCAAAATAAATCATCATTAAATTTGAATTGGACTCTAGTGTCCACCATCTTTGACTGCTTTTCCTCATTGTAGCTCCGTTTAATATCTCTTTTCTCCCTCTTAGTTTTCTTTTCTTTTGTAGTAGCATTAAATAAATCGTCATGAAATCTGAATTGGATTCCAGTGTCCATCTTTGACTGCCTTTCTTTATTGTAGTTCCGCTTAATATCTTTTTTCTCTCTTTTAGTCTTCTTTATTCTTACCGCAGAAATAAATATTTTGTCATCAAATGGGAACTATACTCCGACATTTGGTTTTTCATATTCTACTAATATTTCTCAAACTTTCCGATGAAAATCGCGTACAATAAATTTCGTCTCATTTTTCTTAGGTACAATCAGTGTTTCATTTTGGCCTGTACTTTGTTAGCGTCTCATATTCATTAAATCTCAAGTTTTCCATTTTCTGAAAAGATATCTCCAAAGTCTCCTCCTACTAAACCATCCACTGCTAGCAGTAGAAGGGGAGGTGCTACTCCGATCAGTACACCATATATGGGCATAGAATACTGACAGCACATCAAATATGGGCATAGCCACCCTAGGGAGAATGATTACGTAATGGGGTCAATGACTCTCTTTTTCCAAGGTCGATTTATTTGACGTTTTATGGTTTTTGTCAGTGAGAATGAAAAAACAGGAATTTTGTCACATTTATGTCTGTTTTCATAGATGGTTATGTGTGTTGATTATTTGACGGTTTTATGGATTTGTCAGTGAGAATGGAAAAACAGGAACTTTGTCACTTCCTTCTTGTTGTTGTTTTGGGCACGCGATAGAGTCATAAGGGGAACACGTGGTTAATGGGGTCAATGTTGTTATTCTTTTGGGCACGCGATAGAGTCATTTGGGAGAACACGTGGTTAATTAAAGCGATTGGGAATTTGGAACACCTGTGCTGTCGACCTCAATTCACCTATCGTGAATCAATAATTCCCCTTAGAAACAACAAATTAATTTCCCCTTTCATGACAGAACAATCAATCAATGACATCATCTGTCAGACTTTAAAAATTTCCGCCTAGAAACGATTCTCCAGGAATAGATCCAAGTCATTAATGTCTTTGACTCGGAAACAACTCTTTGGAGTTCGACCAAAAGGATATTAATAGCCAAAGGCCATGGAAACAATTCTCCAAGAAACATCTTAGCGATGAATTGTTTTTAGCGCGCGAAAGGGTTTCTTTTGTAATTTCAAATGTGAAAGCACAGGGATGCCAAACAAAAGGAACACGCTGAATTACGTTTAGGGATTATTTGGGCGAAACTGTTTTAGACAGGTTATGGAACTATTTCGGCGAAACAGTTAGAGACATTTTAAAAGATGATTTTCGAAGAGATTTTAGAAGAGAATTTAATGATGAAACTCTGTGGTCGTTATAATACACAAGTTTCATTTGAACAGTGTTGTGAGGTCCTCTAACCCAACCCCAAAGGGTTCCAATCCTCCTACCACAACCCCGAAGGAAGCTCCCGGTCCTCAAAGGTCCCCCAAGCTCCCAAAGGGCCACCGGCGCCCCCAAAGGCCCACCCAGACCTCCAAAGGCCATCCCCGGGCCCCCCAAAGGCCCATCGAGCTCCCAAAGGACCAACGGGGTCCCAAAGGCCCTCCACCGGTCCCCAACTGCCCCCCTGGACCCCCAAACGTCCTCCCTGGGTCCCAAAGGTCCCCCCCCCCGGTCCCCCGTCGTTCGTTGATGTGTGTTGTCTGAAACCTATGATTTGGGATGTGTAGTTTGCTACTTCAGGCTTTTCTGAGCTAAGGTTTCCTAGTATTTCCTAGGTGAATGTTGTCTGAAACCAATAGTTTGGGATGAGTAGTTTGCTTTTTCAGGCTTTTATGAGCTAGGTTTCTTAGCCTTTCGTTGGTGTGTGTTGACTGAAACTTATGATTTGGGATATGTAGTTTGCTATTTTTGACTTTTCTGAGTTGGATTTCTTAGTCTTTCATAGGTGTGTGATGTCTGAAACCTATGATTTGGGATGTGTAGTTTTGCATATTTTCGACTTTTCTGAGCTAGGTTTCTTAGCCTTTCATAGATATGTGTTGTTAGAAAATTATGATTTGGGATGTTTAGTTTGCTATTTCAGGCTTTTCTGAGCTAAAGTTTTCTAGTATTTCGTAGGTGAATGTTGTCTGAAACCAATAGTTTGGGATGAGTAGTTTGCTATTTTTGACTTATCTGAGCTAGGTTTCTTAGTCTTTCGTTGGTGTGTGTTGACTGAAACCTATGATTTGGGATGGTTAATTTGCTATTTTTTGACTTTTCTGAGCTAGATTTCTTAGCCTTTCATAGGTGTGTCCTTTCTGAAAATTATGATTTGGGAGGTGTAGTTTGCTTTTTGGACTTTTCAGAGCTAGGATTCTTAGTCACTCATATGTGTTTGTTGTCTGAAACTTCGAGTTTCGGGATGAGTAGTTGGCTATTTCAGACTTTTCTGAGCTAAGGTTTCTTAGTATTTCGTAGGTGAATGCTGTCTGAAACTTATGATTTGGGATATGTAAATTACTATTTCGGGTTTTTTTGAGTTGGATTTCTTAGTCTTTCATAGGTGTGTGGTGACTGAAACTTATGATATGGGATATGTA
>CM051273.1:19600635-19998135 GCA_027921565.1 Artemia sinica
GTGTGTGTGTGTGTGTGTAAGTTTTTGTAAGTTTTTGTGTGCATGTAAGTTTTTGTGTGCATGTAAGTTTTCGTGTGCATGTGTAATCCCAAATCATAGGTTTTAGACAGCATTCACCAACGAAATACTAGGAAACCTTATCTCAGAAAAGTCTGAAATAGCAAACTATTCATCCCAAACTAGAAGTTTCAGTCAACAAACGCCTATGAGAGATTAAGAATCATAACTCTGAAAAGTCCAAAAAGCAAACTACACCTCCCATTTCTGACAACACACACCTATGAAAGGCTAAGAAATCTAGCTCAGAAAAGTCAAAAATAGCAAATTACCCATCCCAAATCATAGGTTTCAGTCAACACACACCTACGAATGGCTAAGAAACCTAGCTCAGAAAAGTCAAAAAATAGCAACCTACACATCCCAAATCATAGGTTTCAGACACCACACACCTATGAGAGACTAAGAAATCTGGTTATGAAAAGTCAGAAATAGTAATTTACATATCCCAAATCATAAGTTTCAGACAACACTCACCTATGAACGGCTAAGAAACCTAGCTCAGAAAAGTCAAAAATAGCAAACTAGTCATCCCAAACTATAGGTTTCAGACAACAAACACCTATGAGTGACTAAGAAATCCAGCTCAGAAAAGTCAAAAGTAGCAATCCACCCATCCCAAATCATAGGTTTCAGACAACACATACCTATGAAAGACTAAGAAATCCAGCTCAGAAAAGTCAAAAATAGCAAACTACATATCCCAAATCATAGGTTTCAGTCAAACACACACCAACGAAAGACTAAGAAACCTAGCTCAGAAAAGTCAAAAATAGCAAACTACTCATCCCAAACTATTGGTTTCAGACAACATTCACCTACGAAATACTAGAAAACCTTAGCTCAGAAAAGCCTGAAATAGCAAATTAACCATCCCAAATCATAGGTTTCAGTCAACACATACCTATGAAAGGCTAAGAAACCTAGCTCAGAAAAAGTCGAAAATAGCAAACTACTCATCCCAAACTATTGGTTTCAGACACCACACACCTATGAAAGACTAAGAAATCCAACTCAAAAAAGCCCGAAATAGTAATTTACATATCCCAAATCATAAGTTTCAGACAGCATTCACCTACGAAATACTAAGAAACCATAGCTCAGAAAAAGTCTGAAAAAAAACCAACTACTCATCCCAAACTCGATGTTTCAGACAACAAACACCTATGAGTGACTAAGAATCCTAGCTCTGAAAAGTCTAAAAAGCAAACTACACCTCCCAAATCATAATTTTTCAGAAAGGACACATCTATGAAAGGCTAAGAAATCTAGCTCAGAAAAGTCAAAAATAGCAAATTAACCATCCCAAATCATAGGTTTCAGTCAACACACACCAACGAAAGACTAAGAAACCTAGCTCAGAAAAGTCAAAAATAGCAAACTACTCATCCCAAACTATTGGTTTCAGACAACATTCACCTACGAAATACTAGAAAACTTAGCTCAGAAAAGCCTGAAATAGCAAACTAAACATCCCAAATCATAATTTTCTAACAACACATATCTATGAAAGGCTAAGAAACCTAGCTCAGAAAAGTCGAAAATAGCAAACTACACATCCCAAATCATAGGTTTCAGACACCACACACCTATGAAAGACTAAGAAATCCAACTCAGAAAAGTCAAAATAGCCAACTACATATCCCATATCATAAGTTTCAGTCACCACACACCTATGAAAGACTAAGAAATCCAACTCAAAAAAGCCCGAAATAGTAATTTACATATCCCAAATCATAAGTTTCAGACAGCATTCACCTACGAAATACTAAGAAACCTTAGCTCAGAAAGTCTGAAATAGCCAACTACTCATCCCAAACTCGAAGTTTCAGACAACAAACACATATGAGTGACTAAGAATCCTAGCTCTGAAAAGTCCAAAAAGCAAACTACACCTCCCAAATCATAATTTTCAGAAAGGACACACCTATGAAAGGCTAAGAAATCTAGCTCAGAAAAGTCAAAAATAGCAAATTAACCATCCCAAATCATAGGTTTCAGTCACACACACCAACGAAAGACTAAGAAACCTAGCTCAGAAAAGTCAAAAATAGCAAACTACTCATCCCAAACTATTGGTTTCAGACAACATTCACCTACGAAATACTAGAAAACTTTAGCTCAGAAAAGCCTGAAATAGCAAACTAAACATCCCAAATCATAATTTTCTAACAACACATATCTATGAAAGGCTAAGAAACCTAGCTCAGAAAAGTCGAAAATATGCAAACTACACATCCCAAATCATAGGTTTCAGACACCACACACCTATGAAAGACTAAGAAATCAACTCAGAAAAGTCAAAAATAGCAAACTACATATCCCAAATCATAAGTTTCAGTCAACACACACCAACGAAAGGCTAAGAAATCTAGCTCATAAAAGCCTGAAAAAGCAAACTACTCATCCCAAACTATTGGTTTCAGACAACATTCACCTAGGAAATACTAGGAAACCTTAGCTCAGAAAAGCCTGAAGTAGCAAACTACACATCCCAAATCATAGGTTTCAGACAACACACATCAACGAACGACGGGGGACCGGGGGAGGACCTTTGGGACCCAGGAGGACGTTTGGGGGTCCAGGGGGCAGTTGGGGACCGGTGGAGGGCCTTTGGGACCCCGTTGGTCCTTTGGGAGCTCGATGGGCCTTTGGGGGGCCCGGGGATGGCCTTTGGAGGTCTGGGTGGGCCTTTGGGGGCGCCGGTGGCCCTTTGGGAGCTTGGGGGACCTTTGAGGACCGGGAGCTTCCTTCGGGGTTGTGGTAGGAGGATTGGAACCCTTTGGGGTTGGGTTAGAGGACCTCACAACACTGTTCAAATGAAACTTGTGTATTATAACGACCACAGAGTTTCATCATTAAATTCTCTTCTAAAATCTCTTCGAAAATCATCTTTTAAAATGTCTCTAACTGTTTCGCCGAAATAGTTCCATAACCTGTCTAAACAGTTTCGCCCAAATAATCCCTAAACGTAATTTCAGCGTGTTCCTTTTGTTTGGCATCCCTGTGCTTTCACATTTGAAATTACAAAAGAAACCCTTTCGCGCGCTAAAACAATTCATCGCTAAGATGTTTCTTGGAGAATTGTTTCCATGGCCTTTGGCTATTAATATCCTTTTGGTCGAACTCCAAAGAGTTGTTCCGAGTCAAAGACATTAATGACTTGGATCTATTCCTGGAGAATCGTTTCTAGGCGGAAATTTTTAAAGTCTGACAGATGATGTCATTGATTGATTGATCTGTCATGAAAGGGGAAATTAATTGTTGTTTCTAAGGGGAATTATTGATTCACGATAGGTGAATTGAGGTCGACAGCACAGGTGTTCCAAATTCCCAATCGCTTTAATTAACCACGTGTTCTCCCAAATGACTCTATCGCGTGCCCAAAACAATAACAACATTGACCCCATTAACCACGTGTTCCCCTTATGACTCTATCGCGTGCCCAAAACAACAACAAGAAGGAAGTGACAAAGTTCCTGTTTTTCCATTCTCACTGACAAATCCATAAAACCGTCAAATAATCAACACACATAACCATCTATGAAAACAGACATAAATGTGACAAAATTCCTGTTTTTTCATTCTCACTGACAAAAACCATAAAACGTCAAATAAATCGACCTTGGAAAAAGAGGTCATTGACCCCATTACGTAATCATTCTCCCTAGGGTGGCTATGCCCATATTTGATGTGCTGTCAGTATTCTATGCCCATATATGGTGTACTGATCGGAGTAGCACCTCCCCTTCTACTGCTAGCAGAGGTACTAAGCCTACTTTTATCGTTTTTCTTTGGATTGTACCGTCGTTCCTTGCAATTTCTATTCTAACCCAAGCAGACGGGCATTGGTGCTTATCTCCATAATAACACACTGTTGTAATATTATTTTTATGGTCTATTTCCGTCTTTTTGATTAGGTCCATTCGCACAAAAATTTGCTCACTCCCTGAGTCCATTACCATTTCGGTCAATTTTCTGTTTAATTTTCCTTCTATTTTATGTGATTTCACACTCTCGTCAATGTTTCCTTCATTATGGGCTATAGCCCAATTTGTTCTTTTTTATAGGTTACTTTCTCATCTCTATTATGGCAATTTTTAGAAAAAGGTTCCGAGGAATCAAATTTTAGCAGATTATCAACATTTTGTGTATCAAGCATTTCGTTTTTTCCGACATGGCGGCACAGCCTCTCAATTTGTTTTATGAGCCGGTTCACCTCCCCCCCCCCTAGTCAGCGAAGTAGCATGTTTTCCCGTAAAAGTGTTCAATGTTTGGTAATTTTCATTTTTCTCGCGATTGATCCTTAGACAAGTTATTATGGCTATCCGACGGCCTATAAGTAACTTGTGATAAAACGTCCCTTTGCGAATTTCCCCAACGAGTTGTCATTAGTCTGTCAATTGTTTTTGCTACATCCTGGTAATATTTTTTATCGGCCTCCCTACTGGCCGGCCTGTCTTTCTTCCTCTCTTTCTCTTTTATCTTTCTCTCTTTGTTTCCTATCTTCCTCCATTTTTTTGCTCTCTGGCTTTTCTTTCAGTCTCTATGCGTTCTTGTCTTTCCTCCTCTATTTTCTCTTCTACTATTTTATGTAAAGTAGAGGTGTACACTTTTCGCGGTCTAGAATTGTTCTTAATTAATAGAATGAGCCTGCCAATAATTTCCATCTGAAATTTGTCAACCCTCTTATTTAACTCTTCGTAGGGTTTAAAATTTTCTCTGAGTGCTGTTGCGTACGCCTCGTAAGCAATGTACGCCTCGTAAAAAACCCTATCCAATTCCTTATATAGATCCTCAATGATCTGTTGAAGTTTAAGAACATCTTTTTATCCTGCATCCCTTCTCTTAAAATGTCAATATGACTCTGAATCATTTCAACAATTGCCGACCGTTCTTTTTCGTTTTCCTTAACAGTTTCTTAATATATTTTTAAGTGCTTTTTATCGGCCTCCGTAAGGATTTTGAAAGCAATATCTTCTGCCTTGCTAGCTCCGTTGAATTCTGCTACTCTTATCAAAAACTCCGTATTGCTATGATTAATTGGAGGCGGATGGAGTTCGTCTGGAATGATGCAGACCTTGTCTGCTGACCACGTGCCTCTGGATATGGGGTCATCCCCTAATTAAAACACTCCGATCAGGGTGGCTGCAACATCATGTGGCGGGTGGAGCCCACCCCGGGAATCTCAGTATCTAGGTTAAACCTAGCTCTAATCAGATTCCAGGCCTAGGGTCGGTTGGGCTTGTGACCCTCCACCTGAAAATAAAGTGCTACGCAGTGACTACATAGCCTCGGATCTGGACCCCCTTTTAAGATCTCAACCATCGCGCGTCAACGGACATGCTGACGACGTCAGAAAGACTGACAGACCAAACCTTCTAGACCAAAGGGGGCTTAGAATAGCCACCTGGAATGTTTTGACCCAGAATGCACCTGCATCAAAGAACCTACTTTTTCAAGAACTTCGTAAGAATAAAGTGGCGATTGCAGGTCTCACAGAAACCCGTCTTACTGGAAGTGGAGAAGAGCGAATAGGCGATAATCACTCATTAGTCTTGTCTGGAGGGAGCATGAGAAGAAACGGTGTCGGCCTCACGCTAAACGGCCTTGCAAGAAAGGCCTTACTCTTGCACGAAGCTGTATCGGACAGAATAATGAAGGTCCGCTTTGAGCACAAGCATAGCAAGATGACAATTTTCGTATGCTATGCCCGACCAACGATTCCTACGACGTAATCAAGGAAGAGTTCTACTCTGCTCTGTCCAGATGTCTGTCAACAGTGTCCCCCCACGATGTCTCTGTTCTTCTCGGTGACTTCAATGGCACAGTGCGAGATGATATGGGTGTTTGGCGTGGCACAATTGGACCTGTATCCCCCGACCCACTGAACGATAACGGCCTTCGTCTACTCAAACTGTGCTGATCCCATGAACTAGTGATCGCAAACACCTACTTTTAACGTAAGACTATCCACCAGTACACGTGGTATAGTAACGACGGTCGCACAAAGAAGATGATTGACTACGTCATTATTTCTAAACGCTGAAGATCATCGCTGAAGAACTGCAGAACTTACAGATCAGCAGAGCTCGGAAATGCAGATCACAGGCTTGTGTGTGCTGATGTCCAGCTTTGCCTCCATGCACAGAGATCGGAAAAGAAACCAGTAGCAGCGGATATTGGGAAACTAAACGAGCCAGATAATCGCCAGAAGAATAGTGTTGAGATGCCAAATCGCTTTGAGCTCCTTGGCACACTCAACAGCAGCGAAGACGCCTGGAAGTATTTTAAATCGCAGACCAGCGAAGCAGCCCAGCTGGTGCTTGGCAAGCGAAGTTCACGAAGAAATCGTGGCTAACTGACGAGACACTGCAGGTCATAGAGCAAAGGCGGAGGGCAAGACTTCTTTGGGACATGGCCACCTATCGAAGGCTCAATGGAGTGTGGAACAGACTTATTCACCGAATGTAAACTGGCGATCTTTCTCCTTAAAAAATGAATTATCGGTTTTTCACACTAATTTAAGACGTATATGGCTGTGTAAGTTTGCACTTGACCAAATTAATGAATTAGTTTTCATTTTAGGTGTCCTTGGTACTTTAAAGGGGGCCCCAAAGAAATCTCATTTTTGTAAATTGTAACCACCCGAAGAAGTTATCAACACTAGTTAAGTTATTGAAAAGTGATTAAAAAACATATCACTAGTTTATAAATAAGTTGTTAGTCATTGAAATGGTAGGAAAACAGTTTATATTTGAATTGCCTAATAAATGAGGTTGAATATTTATAAATAAGCATTTTTGGAATATATTACTCTTGAACAACTTATTTATAAACTAGTGATATTTTTTAAACCACTTTTCAATAACTTAACTTGTGTTGATAACTTCTTTGTGTGGTTACTAAAATGAAATGTCTTCAGTGCCCCTTTAAGGGCTCAAGATGCAATTAGCCCCACAAGCAATTATTGCATTATGAAACAACTTAAAAATAGGCATCAAATGACATTTTCACTTTTTGCTTAGCTAAATTACATGACCCACTGCAAATTTACGATTTAACCTAGCCTAATATGATTTCCTTGGTGGGCTAATGTCCTGGAGTCACAGTTCATCTGAAGGAAGCATCTTAATAAAATAAAAGTACCCTAGGCTCGGTCTACTAGATTCCTTATTTCATGTTATCATAAATATAGCCTACAGGGGCATGGTGAGTCCTAGCCTAGGACATGGTCAATGCTTTTTGGTAAATTTTTGTTATTCATATTATTGACTGACAAATAAAATAAATATATACCACTTGATACCTTTTTAATGCTCTTTCCAAATATAATAATCATTTTTGTTGGAAATGAATTTTATCCCCCACCCCTACATATACCAATTAAGGGTATATTTGCACATTAGGAGGGTGGGGGTAAATTTTATTTCTGATGTAAATGAGAGTTAAGTTTAAACTCCCCCCCAGCCCCCCCCCCCCTAATGCGCGAATATATACCCTGAATTGGTATATATAGGGGTGGGGGTAGGCCTAAAATTCATTTCCAACAAAAATGATTATTATATTTGGAAAGAGCATAAAAAAAGGCATCAAGTGGTAGCTTTACTTTATTTGTAGGTCAATAATATGAATAACAAAAAATTTACCGCCTTTTTAAGGCTCTTTCTTAATATAACAATCACTTCACTAGCAAATGCTCTGATTAGCCTAATAGGCTGTGTATAGCCTATTATAAATTAGGAAAAACATTGTTCTGGTGTTTCTTATATAGTTTTATATACTCTATGGCTAGGCTATATCTGTGACCATCAGGGAAGTTGGGCATATTATCAGAAAAGTGACCATGATAGATCCTAGCTTATTAAAAAGGGCATAAAGTAAGGAATCTAGTGGTATTAATTTTGTTGTATTAAGAATTTCTTTTCAAGACTTGTAACTCTAGACTGTTATTATTTGGTAATTTTTTACCAAATCATATTATTGACTGACAAATAAAGTGAATATACCACTTGATGTCTTTTTTTTATGCTCTTTCCAAATATAATAATCATTTTTGTCAGAAATTAAATTTACCCCCACCCCTAATTATATATACAAATTCAGGGTATATATTTGCACATTAGGGGGGTGTGGGGGTAAAGTTTAAGGCTATCTAAAAGTGAATATAATAAATATTTTATTCCAACCTCACTTCTATGTAAACAATACTCCCTGAATTTGGTATATTGCACATAATTAAATTATATATGCTCTTTCGCAAATAACGATCACGGTCAGAGGAACTTATCCGACCCAACCCCTATATATTACAAATTACAGGGTATAATTTGCACATTATTGGTACTTTTATCTACGGGGGGGTGATGGGGGTAAAGTTTAATTATCTACCATTTACATCAGAAATAAAAATTACGCCCAACCCTCCTATTGTGCAAATATATACCCTGAATTGGTATATCTAGGGGTGGGGGTGAAATTAATTACCGACAAAAAATGAGTATTATATTTGGAAAGAGCATAAAAAAGGCATCCAGTGGTATGTTTACTTTATTCGTAAGTCAATAATATGATCTGTTAAATTTACCTATTATTTTCTTTAACTGTACTTACTGTAGAAATACTGTAACAGTTTCATTTGGGAGTATGCCCTGTCTCTTAGCAGCTTCTTTTAATGCATTTTCAACAAGTCTAGATGACATTGAATAGGTTTTTCTATGTGAAGACATGACAATTTGTACTAATACAATTGTTTCAGCTAGAATCACATAAGATTACTTTGTTTTACACACGTGTACTTTAAATCCGATCTCTGATCTGAGAGACTTGAGTCTCCTCTTGACAGCAATATCAGTTGAGACTTCTTTCAATATGACTAATTTCTTCCTTCTCAGCACAACGCCATTAGCTGCGACTAATTTCAATACAGCAATTATTAATACACTTCAGCTTCATTCTAAAAAAAGAACAGACAATCTTCCTTTATAGCATTATTATTTTTTTTTTTTTTTTTTTTTTTTTTTTTTTTTTTTTTTTTTTTTTTTTTTTTTTTTTTTTTTTTTTTTTTTTTTTTTTTTTTTTTTTTTTAACATGGATATATGTAATTGCTAAAACCATCAGTCAAACCTATCAATCAATCAATCAATCCTCCTAATCAATCCCTTTTTCAACACTGACAATACAGCAATTACATTACTATCGACATCAGATAAAATCTTTTTCTCTACCACTTTCCTGTATAAACTTAATAAACAGGTCTGTCATACTATACTTCAAAAAAATCCTCATCAATCAAAATTCCTAATGCAAGTGCTACTGAAAACTCTCCTAAATTTTACTCTTTGCACAAATTCATCATTTCTTTTCTCAAATTTTCATATTCCTTACATTCAACAACATAATGGAAAATACTTTCTATCTCACTACAATTATCAAACTGAGGACTATCAGCTTTGACTATGATAAACAACCTATGCTTAATACCTACATGGGTCGACCAAAAACGGAACATTAAGCAACCATATTTTCTTTTTAATCTACTATAATTTTTCATATCAAAGCCAGACTTCTTTTTCTGGGTAAGAGCTATATTACTACTATTATCCCTCATTTCCTCAAAATGTTTTTGGTAAATCCTGCTAACCCTCTCTCTAATCTTTTATATGTTTCTGTAGGGGATGTAAGGGTCATATTTTGTGATGTTAGTTTGACATATTTGTCTTCTTTTTCATTACCCGCCACCCGCCACATGGGCTGGACACCACAAAAATTGTATCACTATTCCTTTCTCAATAATCTTCAGAATAGAACTATAACACTTATGGACCTCATCATTTGGTTTATTTGGAAAATTCTTTAGGGAGTGGAGGGCAGATTTTGAGTCACTGCATATGAGGAACTTAGATTGGTTTTCATCACTTTCACTGGTTTTTCTCAATACCCATTCTAGTGCACTTTCAATTGCTTTTATTTTGCGAAAGTTTGAACGTAATACCCTCAGTCGTTCTTGGGATACTGCTGAGATGCCTTATTGGGAATTAGTATTATCACAGTGCATTTTGATTTAATCTTAAGGCAACATTTAGTTTTTAAACATAATGGGCAAATGGGAGGGTGGGAGTGGAAGGGGATTAGTTGCCCTCCAATCATTTTCGACTATTAAAAAGGGCATCAGCCCTTTGTATTTTCAATTGAATAAGCCCTTTCCAAAGTTCTTACGACAACTCCTTTGATACGAAGTGCCCTGGTCTAAACAACAACAAGAACCAAAAATAATACACTATACCCACATCGATCTTTACTATAAAAATTTCAAGCCTTCTAATCACTTTCGGCTATTAAAAAGGGCACTAGGCCTTTCAATTTCCAATCGAATGAGCCCTTTTGGAAACAAATACATTCTTAGACCACACTGGCTATACATGACAAACGAAACTCAGAGAGGAGAAAGTAACAAAATGAAAAATAAAATCAAAAAGGGTGAAAAAACGAGGATTTTGTCAGCCAGCGAACCATGAAGATGACAAAATATAAGCAAATATTTCGACAAAAACTTAAAAGAACCTATTTGCATATCTAATGAAAACCGAAATTGTAGACCAGCTAAATTTATTGCAAGACGAAAGATCTTTGCACAATCATCTTGGTAAATTCATTTTCATTGATTCCTGCCTGGTTTTTTATTCAGTGTCTGTTCTGTCTTTGTACACTAAGCTTCGAAAGGTTAGATTTTCTTTTTTTTTTTTTTTTTTTTTGTTTAGCACTGAGGACGACTTGGCGGGAGGTCCTTGTCGAAATATTTGCTTATATTTTGTCATCTTCATGGTTCGCTGGCTGACAAAATCCTCGTTTTTTCACCCTTTTTGATTTTATTTTTCATTTTGTTACTTTCTCTCCTCTCTGAGTTTCGTTTGTCCTTTTGGAAACGACAACGCTTTCTATAAACACCTTATATGCCCCCAGGGCATACATTACAACCCTTACCTTAAGGTCTGTTAAGGTGATTGTCATCCTCTAAGACCAAATTTCCTGAACTTTCAACTGCGTTAAACAAAATGGTTATCTCAAACTTTTGATTGGATGTGTTTGGGGAAATGGTGGGCGTGAGAGGGGTGCTAGTCGCTCTCAAATCACTTTCAACTATTGAAAATAGCCCTAGCCCTTTCAATTTCCAACCAAATGAGCCCTTTTTGAAGTTTCTATGACAAAGCTTTCGATATAAATCTTATATGCCCCCAGGGCATAATTTACAACCCTGCCCTGAGGGCTGTGGGGCTGTTGTCATTCTCAAAGACCTAATTTCCTGAACTTTCTACTACGTTGAATAAAATGGCTATCTGAAAATTTTGATTGGATGTGTTTGGAGGAATGGTGGGCGTGAGAGGGGGGTTAGTTGCCCTCAAATCACTTTCGACTATTAAAAAGGGCACTGGCCCTTTGAATTTTCTATTGAATGAACCTTATTTCAAGTTTCTACGACAAAGATTTCAATAAAAACCTTAGATGTGTTTGGAGGAATGGTGGGCCTGAGAGGGGGGTTAGTTACCCTCCAATCACTTTTGACTATTACAAAGGGCACTAGCCCTCTCAATTTCGAATTGAATGAGCCCCTTTTAAAGTTTTACGACAACTCTATCTTTAAAAACCTTATATGCCCCCAGGGCAGAATTTACAACCTTTGCCCTTGGGGCTCTGGGGGGTTTGTCATCCTTAAATACATAATTTCCAGAACTTTCAACTGCGTTGAACAAAATGGCTATCTCTAAACTTTGATTGAATGTTTTTGGGGAAATGATGGGAGTAAGAGGGGGTTAATTACTCTCCTCTCACTTTCGACTATTAAAAAGAGCAGTTTCGATTTCCAATCAAATGAGCCCTTTTTGAAATTTCTATAACAACTTTCTATATAAACTTTATATGCCCGCAGGGCATAACTTATAACCCTTGCACTGAGGGCTCTGAGGGGGTTATCATCCTAAAAGACCTAATTTCAAGAACTTTCAACTACGTTGAACAAAATGGATATCTCAAAATTTTGATTGGATGTGTTTGGGAAAATAGTGGGCGTGAAAGGGGCGTTATTCACTCTCCAATCGCTTTCAACTATTAAAAAGGCACTAACCCTTTCAATTTCAAATTGAATGAGCCCCTTTGAAGTTTCTACGCTTTCAATAAAAACCTTACATGCCCCCAGGACATAACTTACAACCCTTGCCCTGAGGGCTTTGGGAGGGGGAGGGGTTTTCATCCTTAAAGACCTAATTTTCAAAACTTTTAACTACGTTAAATAAAATGACTATCTAAAATATTGATTGGATGTGTTTGGAGAAAAGACGGGCGTGAGAGGGGAGTTAGTTGCCCTCAAATCACTTTCGATTATTAAAAAGAAACTAGCCCTTTGAATTTTAAATCGAATGAGTCTTATTTCAAGTTTCTACGACAAAGATTTCAATAAAAACCTTATATGCCCCCAGGCCATAACTTATAACCCTTACCCTGAAGACTGTGGGGCGAGTGTCTGCTCAAAGGTATAATTTCCTGAACTTTGAACTGTTTGGAACAAAATGGCAATATCATAATCTTTATTGGATGTGTTTGGGGAAATGGTTTGCGTGGAAGGGGTATTAGTTGCTTTCCAATAACTTTCGACTACTAAAAAGAGCATTAACCCTTTCAATTTCCAATCGAATGAACCTTTTTGAAGTTTCTACGACAACGCGTTATATAAAAACCTTATATGCCCCTGGACATAATTTACAACCCTTGCCCTGAGGGCTGTGGGGGTGTTGTCATCCTCAAAGACCTAATTTCCAGAACTTAAAACTACGTTGAATAAAATGGCTGTCTCAAAGTTTTGATTAGATGTGTTTGGGGAAAAGGTGGGGGTGAGAGGCGGGTTAGTTGCCCTTCAATCACTTTTGACTATTAAAAAGGACACTAGCCCTTTGAATTTCCAATCGAATGAGCCTTTTTTGAGTTTCTCTACGATAACACCTTCTATACAAAACCGTATATACCCCCAGGGCATAACTTACAACCCTTGCCCTATGGGCTGTGGGGGACTGTCTTCAAAAACATAATTTCTATCCGGAAATCAACTACGCTGAAAAAATGGGTATCTCAAAATTTTGATTGGATGTGTTTCGGTAAATTGTGGGCGTTGAAGGGGTGTTAGTCGCCTTCCAATCACTTTCGACTATTAAAATGGGCACAAACCACTCCAATTTCCAATTGAATGAGCCCTTTTCAAAGTTTCTACGAAAACTTCTTCGATACGAAGTGCTCTGCTTTAAAGGTTAAAATTAATAAATAATACATTGTCCCAACATCGTTCTTGCGTGCCCCCAGGGCATAACTTAAAACCCTTGCCCTGAGGGTTGTGGGGGAGTGTCCTCCTCTTTACTTAGTCCCCGTTTCTTGTCTCGTTCTCGAGTGTCCCTGTTCTTTACTTGGCAGCGCGATCGCGCTGCCTATGATTTATACAACAACTTTCTATATAAACTTTATATGCCCCCAGGGCATTACTTACAACCCTTCCACTGACGGCTCTGGGGGGGGGGGGTTCATCCTAAAAGACCTAATTTCCAGAACGTTTAACTACGTTGAACAAAACGGATACCTCAAAATTTTGATTTGACGTGTTTTGGAAAATGGTGGGCGTGAGAGGGGCGTTATTCGCTATCCAATCACTTTCAATTATTAAAAAAGGCGCTATCCCTTTCAATTTCCTATTGAATGAGCCCTTTTGAAGTTTCTACGACAGCGCCTTAAATAAAAACTTTATATGCCCCTGGGCATAACTGATAACCCTTGCACTGAGGGCTCTGAGGGGGTTATCATCCTAAAAGACCTAATTTCCAGAACTTTCAACTACGTTGAACAAAATGGACATCTCGAAATTTTAATTCAATGTGTTTGGAAAAATGGTGGGCGTGAGAGGGGTGTTAGTCGCTATCCAATCACTTTCAACTAATAAAAAAGGCACTAGCCCCTAAGGATTTCCAATTGAATGAGCCCTTTTGAATTTTCTACGACAACGCTTTCAATAAAAACTTTATATGCCCCCAGGGCATAACTTACAACCTTTCCCTGAGGGTTGTGGGGGGAGGGGATGTCATCCTTAAAGACCTAAATTCCAAAACTTTCAACTACGTTGAATAAAATGGTTATCTAAAAATTTGGATTGGATGTGTTTGGGGAACAGGTGGGGCGAGAGGGGGGTTCGTTGCCCTCAAATCACTTTCGACTATTAAAAAGGGTACTAGCCCTTTGAATTTCAAATCGAATGAGCCCTTTTTCAAGTTTCTACGACAGAGATTTCAATAAAAACCTTATATGCCCCCAGGGCATAACTTATGATCCTTGCCCTGACGGTTGTGGGGGAGTGTCCTCCTCAAAAATATGTTTTCTATCTGGAAATCAATTACGCTGAACAAAATGGCTATCTCAAAATTTTTATTGGATGTGTTTGGGGGAATGATGAGTGAGGGGGGATCAAGGGGGCTAGTTGCCCTCTAATCACTTTAGACTATGAAAAGGGCACTAGCCCTTTGAATTTCCAATCGAATGAGCTTTTTTTTGAAATTTCTACGACAACGCCTTCTTTAAAAACCTCATATATGCCCCTCATGGCATAACTTAAAACCCTTTCCCTGAGGGCCGTGGGGTAGTTTCCTCCTTAAAAACATATTTTCTATCTGGAAATCAACTACGCTGAACAAAATGGCTATCTCTAAACTTTGATTGAATGTTTTTGGGGAAATGATGGGAGTAAGAGGGGGTTAATTACTCTCCTCTCACTTTCGACTATTAAAAAGAGCAGTTTCGATTTCCAATCAAGTGAGCCCTTTTTGAAATTTCTATAACAACTTTCTATATAAACTTTATATGCCCGCAGGGCATAACTTATAACCCTTGCACTGAGGGCTCTGAGGGGGGGGTTATCATCCTAAAAGACCTAATTTCAAGAACTTTCAACTACGTTGAACAAAATGGATATCTCAAAATTTTGATTGGATGTGTTTGGGAAAATAGTGGGCGTGAAAGGGGCGTTATTCACTCTCCAATCGCTTTCAACTATTAAAAAAGGCACTAACCCTTTCAATTTCAAATTGAATGAGCCCCTTTGAAGTTTCTACGCTTTCAATAAAAACCTTACATGCCCCCAGGACATAACTTACAACCCTTGCCCTGAGGGCTTTGGGAGGGGGAGGGGTTTTCATCCTTAAAGACCTAATTTTCAAAACTTTTAACTACGTTAAATAAAATGACTATCTAAAATATTGATTGGATGTGTTTGGAGAAAAGACGGGCGTGAGAGGGGAGTTAGTTGCCCTCAAATCACTTTCGATTATTAAAAAGAAACTAGCCCTTGTTTAAAAAGAAACTAGCTCCTAAGTTTTTTCGTCTTATTGTAATTTCTTAATTTTCCCAGTGGGTCTTGGACTTCTTTGTCCCCCATATTATTTATTTTAGCTAGGCACAGCCCAGTTAATTTTTTGTTTTTCTCCACTGCATGCTGAATCTCCAAAGTGTGTCTCTTTTTTGCATTTATTTGTTCTTTTTCACTTTTCTTAATTTTTTCCATAGCGCAAAATAAATCATCATTAAATTTGAATTGGACTCTAGTGTCCACCATCTTTGACTGCTTTTCCTCATTGTAGCTCTGTTTAATATCTCTTTTCTCCCTCTTAGTTTTCTTTTTCATTTGTTGTAGCATTAAATAAATCGTCATGAAATCTGAATTGGATTCCAGTGTCCATCTTTGACTGCCTTTCTTTATTGTAGTTCCGCTTAATATCTTTTTTCTCTTTTTAGTCTTCTTTATTCTTACCGCAGAAATAAATATTTTGTCATCAAATGGGAACTATACTCTGACATTTGTTTTTCATATTCTACTAAATATTTCTCAAACTTTCCGAGGAAAATCGCGTACAATAAATCTCGTCTCATTTTTCTTTGGTACAATCAGTGTTTCATTTTGGCCTGTACTTGTTAGCGTCTCATATTCATTAAAAGTATTCTCAAGTTTTCCATTTTCTGAAAAGATATCTCCAAAGTCTCTTCCTACTAAAACATCCACTGCTAGCATAGGTACTAAGCTTACTTTTATCGTTTTTTCTTTGGATTGTACCGTCGTTCCTTGCAATTTCTATTCTAACCCAAGCAGACGGGCATTGGTGCTTATCTCCATAATAACACACTGTTGTAATATTATTTTTATGGTCTATTTCCGTCTTTTTAATTAGGTCCATTCGCACAAAAATTTGCTCACTCCCTGAGTCCATTACCATTTCGGTTAATTTTCTGTTTAATTTTCCTTCTATTTTATGTGATTTCACAAACTCGTCAGTGTTTCCTTCATTATGGGCTATAGCCCAATTTGTTCTTTTACAGGTTACTTTCTCATCTCTATTATGGCAATTTTTAGAAAAAGGTTCCAAAAAAGGTTGCACGAAGCTGTATCGGACAGAATAATGAAGGTCCGCTTTGAGCACAAGCATAGCATGATGACAATTTTCGTATGCTATGCCCCGACCAACGATTCCGACGACGTAACCAAGGAAGAGTTCTACTCTGCTCTGTCCAGATGTCTGTCAACAGTGTCCCCCCACGATGTCTCTTTTCTTCTCGGTGACTTCAATGCTACAGTGCGAGATGATATGGGTGTTTGGCGTGGCACAATTGGACCTGTATCCCCCGACCCACTGAACGATAACGGCCTTCGTCTACTCAAACTGTGCTGATCCCATGAACTTGTCATCGCAAACACCTGCTTTCAACGTAAGACTATCCACCAGTACACGTGGTATAGTAACGACGGTCGCACAAAGAAGATGATTGACTACGTCATTATTTCTAAACGCTGGATATCATCGCTGAAGAACTGCAGAACTTACAGATCAGCAGAGCTCGGAAATGCAGATCACAGGCTTGTGTGTGCTGATGTCCAGCTTTGCCTCCATGCACAGAGATCGGAAAGAAAACCAGTAGCAGGGGATATTGGGAAACTAAACGAGCCAGATAATCGCCAGAAGTATAGTGTTGAGATGTCAAATCGCTTTGAGCTCCTTGGCACACTCAATAGCAGCGAAGACACCTGGAAGTATTTTAAATCGCAGACCAGCGAAGCAGCACAGCTGGTGCTTGGCAAGCGAAGCTCCCGAAGAAATCGTGGCTAACTGACGAAACACTGCAGATCATAGAGCAAAGGTGGAGGGCAAGAATTCTTTGGGACATGGCCACCTATCGAAGGTTCAATGGACTGCGGAACAGACTTATTCACCGAATGTAAACTGGCGATCTTTGTCCTTAAAAAATGAATATCGGTTTTTCACACTAATTTAAGACGTATATGGCTGTGTAAGTTTGCACTTGACCAAATTAATGAATTATTTTTCATTTTAGGTGTCCTTGGTACTTTAAAGGGCCCCAAAGAAATCTCATTTTTGTAAATTGTAACCACCCGAAGAAGTTATCAACACTAGTTAAGTTATTGAAAAGTGATTAAAAACATATCACTAGTTTATAAATAAGTTGTTAGTCATTGAAATGGTAGGAAAACAGTTTATATTTGAATTGCCTAATAAATGAGGTTTGAATATTTATAAATAAGCATTTTTGGAATATATTACTCTTGAACAACTTATTTATAAACTAGTGATATTTTTTAACCACTTTTCAATAACTTAACTTGTGTTGATAACTTCTTTGTGTGGTTACTAAAATGAAATGTCTTCAGGGCCCCTTTAAGGGCTCAAGATACAATTAGCCCCACAAGCAATTATTGCATTATGAAACAACTTAAAAATAGGCATCAAATGACATTTTCACTTTTTGCTTAGCTAAATTATATGACCCACTGCAAATTTACGATTTAACCTAGCCTAATATGATTTCCTTGGTGGGCTAATGTCCTGGAGTCACAGTTCATCTGAAGGAAGCATCTTAATAAAATAAAAGTACCCTAGGCTCGGTCTACTAGATTCCTTATTTCATGTTATCATAAATATAGCCTACTATGTGAGTCCTAATGGTGAGTCCTAGCCTAGGACATGGTCAATGCCTTTTTGGTAAGTTTTTGTTATTCATATTATTGACTTACAAATAAAGTAAATATACCACTTGATGCCTTTTTTATGCTCTTTCCAAATATAATAATCATTTTTGTTGGAAATGAATTTTATCCCCCACCCCTATATATACCAATTAATGGTATATATTTGTACATTAGGAGGGTGGGGGTAAATTTTATTTCTGATGTAAATGAGAGTTAAGTTTAAACTTTCCCCCCAGCCCCCCCCCCCTAATGTGCAAATATAGACCCTGAATTGGTATATATAGGGGTGGGGGGGGGGGTAGGCCTAAAATTCATTTCCAACAAAAATGATTATTATATTTGAAAAGAGCATAAAAAAAGGCATCAAGTGGTAGCTTTACTTTATTTGTAGGTCAATAATATGAATAACAAAAAAATTTACCGCCTTTTTTAAGGCTCTTTCTTAATATAACAATCACTTCACTAGCAAATGCTCTGATTAGCCTAATAGGCTGTGTATAGCCTATTAATAATTAGGAGTGTTTCTTATATAGTTTTTATACTCTATGGCTAGGCTATATCTGTGACCATCAGGGAAGTTGGGCATATTATCAGAAAAGTGACCATGATAGATCCTAGCTTATTAAAAAGGGCATAAATTAAGGAATCTAGTGGTATTAATTTTGTTGTATTAAGAATTTCTTTTCAAGACTTGTAACTCTAGACAGTTATTATTTGGTAAATTTTTACCAAATCATATTATTGACTGACAAATAAAGTGAATATACCACTTGATGTCTTTTTTTTATGCTCTTTCCAAATATAATAATCATTTTTGTCAGAAATTAATTTTACCCCCACCCCCCTATATACAAATTCAGGGTATATATTTGCACATTAGGGGGGGGGGGGGTAAAGTTTAAGCTTATCTCCCATTTACATCAGAAATAAAATTTATGCCCAACCCTCCTATTGTGCAAATATATACCCTGAATTGGTATATCAAGGGGTGGGGGTAAAATTAATTTCCGACAAAAATGATTATTATATTTGGAGAGCATAAAAAAAGGCATCCAGTGGTATGTTTACTTTATTGGTAAGTCAATAATATGATTTGTTAAATTTACCTATTATTTTCTTTAACTGTACTTACTGTGGAGATACTGTAACAGTTTCATTTGGGAGTTTGCCCTGTCTCTTAGCAGCTTCTTTTAATGCATTTTCAACAAGTCTAGATGACCTTGAATAGGTTTTTCTATGTGAAGACATGACAATTTGTACTAATACAATTGTTTCAGCTAGAATCACATAAGATTACTTTGCTTTAAACATATGAACTTTAAATCCGATCTCTGATCTGAGAGACTTGAGTCTCCTCTTGACAGTTGAGACTCCTTTCAATATGACTAATTTCTTCCTTCTCAGCACAACGCCATTAGCTGCAACTAATTTCAATACAGCAATTATTAATACACTTCAGCTTCAATCTAAAAAAAGAACAGACAATCTTCCTTTAGGCTATAGTATTTTTTTTTTTTTTTTTTAACATGGATATATGTAATTGCTAAAACCATCAGTCAAACCTATCAATCAATCAATCAATCCTCCTAATCAATCCCTTTTTCAACACTGACAATACAGCAATTACATTACTATCAACATCAGATAAAATCTTTTTCTCTGCCACTTTCCTGTATAAACTTAATAAACAGGTCTGTCATCCTATACTTCAAAAAATCCTCATCAATCAAAATTCCTAATGCAAGTGCTACTGAAAACTCTCCTAAATTTTACTCTTTGCACAAATTCATCATTTCTTTTCTCAAATTTTCATATTCCTTACATTCAACAACATAATGGAAAATACTTTCTATCTCACTACAATTATCAAACTGAGGACTATCAGCTTTGCCTATGATAAACAACCTATGCTTAATACCTACATGGGTCGACCAAAAACGGAACATTAGGCAACCATATTTTCTTTTTAATCTACTATAATTTTTCATATCAAAGCCAGACTTCTTTTTCTGGGTAAGAGCTATATTACTACTATTATCCCTCATTTCCTCAAAATGTTTTGGTAAATCCTGCTAACCATCTCTCTAATCTGTTTATATGTTTCTGTAGGGGATGTAAGGGTCATATTTTGTGATGTTAGTTTGACATATTTGTCTGCTTTTTCATTACCCGCCACCCCCCACATGGGCTGGACACCACAGAAATTGTATCACTATTCCTTTCTCAATAATCTTCAGAATAGAACTATAACACTTATTGACCTCATCATTTGGTTTATTTGGAAAATTCTTTAGGGACCGGAGGGCAGATTTTGAGTCACTGCATATGAGGAACTTAGATTGGTTTTCATCACTTTCACTGGTTTTTCTCAATACCCATTCTAGTGCACTTTCAATTGCTTTTATTTCTGCCTCAAAAACAGTTGATTCTTTACTTAGTGACTTTGTTATCACTGTATTAAATTCTGAAACCACTGCTGAACAACCCACTCCTAAACAATTTATTTGTAAACCATCTGAATATATTTTAAAATATTCTTGATACTTGCTATTCAAAACTGAGAAGAATTCATATCTCATTATTAGGGGGTTATTTTCCATTTTTTCCATTTAATCAATCTGAACACAATCCCAGGAGGTAATTTTTGGTGGTTTTTCAAAATGTAGCATTTGGGTAATAGGTACTTCTA
The DNA here is from genome assembly GCA_027921565.1 of Artemia sinica. Lineage (NCBI taxonomy): Eukaryota > Metazoa > Arthropoda > Branchiopoda > Anostraca > Artemiidae > Artemia > Artemia sinica. Next base: position 19,621,440 of record CM051273.1, read on the forward strand.
TACCTTCCTGAGTTAGTAGTTCTTCGAATTCTTCAAAAGGATTCAGACGTTTCCTTTTTCTCTGGTGATTTCTATTGTGGGTCAGACCAGTTTTAATTATCAATTTCTTAACTGGGTGATTAAAATATGCCTTCCATAGATGGTTCATGTACACTATGAGCATTTTTCCCGTCTTGTGTTGAGTTTCTCCACTCCAAACTCGCCCAGGAGTAAAGGAATTGGGGTACTCTGGTGAGCTCCAAATGCTAATCTTAGAGCTGTATTCTGTATTGTATCAAGTTTTCTGAGAGTAGATTCTGGGGCAATGCTGTATATCAAACTCCCATAATCAAGTTTAGGTCTTATGTATTTGATGTAAAATTGTCTTGCTGTAACTATGTTGACACCATGCTTTGCACACGAAAGCATCTTCATCAAATTCAGTTGCTTTGCACAGGATTCTTTTAGATATTTGACAAGTTGACTAAATTGAAGTTTATCATCAATGTGTATTCCAAGGACTTTATGACAATTGGTTACAAGCAGTTCCTCTCCAAATAGAGTAAGTTGGGGAGGTATAATATTCCTCTTAGATGTTAACAACATAACTTTAGCTTTAGATGGTTCAAAATCAAGATCTATTCCTAGGGACCATAACTCCATTTGGTCTAATGTTTCTTGGACAACTTTGTTCTGCTTATTCCACTGTGTTTTGGATTGTCCAAGTATTATTATCATATGCAAGGATTCCTCCTTTGCAGTTATTGTCTTCTAGAGGGATATCAAATTCTCCAACATTATAATAGTCTGGTCCAAGAACACTGCCTTGTGGAACACCTCTTTCCACCTCAATTTCCACTGATCTTTTTGTCCTACAGTCACAGCAATTTTCGTATCTGACAGGTAACTCAGTGTGAATTTCATCAAATTTCCATTAATTTTTGCTTTAGATAAACCTTGTAGTATCTTGTCTGTGAACCAAATTATCAAAAGCTCCTTCAACATACAAGAACACTGCAATCATTACTTTGCCATTATCAAGTGCATCAATGATGTCTCTCTGCATCCTGATCAGGTTATCTACTGTATTTCTCACTCTACAAAAACCTGTCTGAATATCCTGCAGCAGGTTAGCTTCATCTATTGCAAATCTCAGTCTTTCCTTTACTAGCCTTTCATATATCTTACCTCCAACTGGGAGCAGAGTTTAAAACGATGATTTTCTACTTTGTATGGTTTATTTGGTTTTGGGATCATGATAGATGTGCCATTCTTGCAAATTGTAGGGAAATTCCCCTCCTTCCACAATTTGTTGATGAGTTGTAGCAGAATATCCTTCCATTTATCAGTCAACCTCTTAAAGAAAACAGGGTATATGTTGTCACTGTCAGATGAAGTCTCTGGTAGTGTCTTTAGAAAAAGTTCAAATTCTGCTTTTGAGAAGGGTTTGGTTATTTGATACTTATTGCTGCTTAGAAAGTTTTCTTGCTTTAGTGAAAGTTGTTGAATGTGGGCTGGTTCCTTCAAATGGATCTTTGTTACCTGTTGTCTGGTGGAGATGACTTGCTCCTGCCTCAGCTTCTGTTTTGTTATCAGCAATCACTTCTCCTTAGTAGGTTGTTGGCCCCTATGGATGGTGGTACAATTCTCTCCTATTCATCTTTCTTATGAAGGTATACACTTTTTGAGAAGATTTGTTGTAATTTGATGCTGATTGTTGCATAGAAAGTTTTCTTGCTTTAGTGAAAGTTATTGAATGTGGGCTGGTTCCTTTAAATGGATCTTTCTTACCTATTGTCTGGTTGAGATGACTTGCTCCTGCCTCAGCTTTTGTTTTGTTATCAGCAATCACTTCTCCTTGGTAGGTTGTTGGCCCCTATGGATGGTGGTACAATTCTCTCCTATTCATCTTTCTTATGAAGGTACAAACTTTTCCAAATAGATCCCTGAAGCTGAGATTTGCAACAAATTGCTTCCAAGATTCTGCTTTAGCTTAATTTGTTGTTTTTATAAATTCTGCCTGGGCCAATATTTTTTTTTCTATAATTTTCAATTGTCAGAATCTTGTTGTAATTGTTTGAAGCTTGGTTTAGTTTCTTCTTACTTAAGCTACACTGTTCATTCCACCATACTGGTTCATTCCTAGTCTTGTTGCCTAATGTCTTGATGGGGATAGTCTTCTTAGCCACTTCCAGCAGCAGATCCTGTAATCTTTCAATTTTCTTCTCTGTAGTCGTAACTGTTGCCAGTTCTTCTTCAAGATTTATCCTTGTAAGTTCTTCTTGGAAGTAATCCCAGTTAACTTTCTTCAATTTAAAGGTAGGGCGTGTTGACTTCTTAGTGTAGATTCTTTATACTCAATTATCACTGGCTCATGATCACTGGTTAAGGTTGGTCCAGGAGTTAAACTTCTATTTAGTTGATTGATTATTGCTACTGCAGAGAATGTCAGGTCATGGTAGAGTATACTCCTGTAACTGGGTTTCTTCTAGTTTGAAGTCCAAGTGGGGTCACTAGGCCAATGTCATCATTCTTATCCAGAGCACTTAGGATACCTATACCACTACGATTTGAGATCCACATAAACACCAGGCATCTGAATGGGCGTTAAAGTCACCAGTAATAATAAAAGGCTCTTTGGCTTTAATCACTTTTTTCACTTTATTGAAAATGTCCTCTGTTTGTGGCTTCTTTCCATTAGGGTTATATATATTAACAATAATTATTGTATCCCTCTTACCCAGGAATACTCGGCAAGCTACCATCTCAATTTTAAAACTTGTGATGTCTTCAATATCTAGTTTTTGAAACATTAATGACTTTTTAATGCAAATTAATATTCCTCCTCTTGACTGTTCTGCTGTATCTTTTCTTATTACTTCATAATTTCTAAGTCTCCTTGAATACTGTAATTGTAGCCATGTTTCTTGAAAGCATCCAACATCAATTTTTTCTTTTTCTAAATAGCACTCTAATAAATCCTTTTTGCCTTTCATAATAGATTGGATGTTAAAAGATAGCAAGTTCATTCTGGTTTATTTGCTAGATTCCAAACTTCTTCTACATTGATTTCAACTTTGAACAGTGAGTGCATAAGATGACATAACTTCGCTATCCTATCTTTCATTTCTAATTCTTCGATGTCTATCACTTCTGGCACCTTGGATACAAATAACATTAGCTGTTCAAGGGTGTTTTTAGGTTCAAGGAGGGGTTGCTCTTTCACAGCCTTCTTATTCAGTGCATTTGCATAACTTTGGTAAGCAAAAGCTGCTCTTTTCATTAGTATGTTTTGGGCAACTGCAATTTTATTATTTCATGGTTTTGTTGGTGGGCTGGGCAGCTAGCAGATGTTGTTGAATGGTTTTTCCCATAGTTAGCACAGACATACTTTTGGTGTTTTCCTGACTTTTTGGTTTCTAGTTTTAAGGGACACTCATTAGAAGAGCATTTGTTTGCACATCTCAAGCATACAGCATGTGGTGACCTAAATTTTTCTTGAGTGTGGCTATACTTTTGGCATTTAAAGCACTGAATAATTGGTCAGTTGTATCTCTCAATACTTCTTTTTCTTCCATATAGCCAAATACACTGGGGAAGAGAGTTACTCTCAAATGCAACACAAATACTCAGGCTATCTTCTAATTTTTTGGTCTCTCGATTGTATCTTTTCAACCTCTTTAATTCCTTAATCTCAATATTAGTTTCTACCCTGAGGTCTTTCAGCAGTTCTTCCTTTGAATAATCTAGTGCTATTTGCTTGATTACACCATAGCTGACCTGTCTTTCCTCTTCAGGTGCTACATCAACATCATCTAGCTTCTGAATTTTCATTAAAGTATCCAATGAAGTTTGCAATTGAACATAGCCTATACAGATAGTCTATTTCTATCATAGTTTGAGTAAAAGTCAAATTTTTCTGTTTGGAGAATTTTCTCAAGTTCTAGAGCGATTGCTCTGTCTGATGGAAGTTTTACCTGTGAGGTGAAATCCACTGTTAGATTAGTCCCTGATTCACTGCTTATAAACTCACTAGTTGCCTCTATTCTATTAGGCTATTTCTAGCTCTGAATTTCTCTGGAAATCTTTCAACTATAGGAGGTTTTACAGTCTTAGAAGTTTCTTGCTCAAGAGGTGAGCCACTTCTCTTACCATTTCTTTTCAGTAAATCAAGGATCCCTTCAGCCTCCATGGGGTTTACAACATTTGCGATGTCCTCCTCTTCTTCCTGGGGGAGGGGAGGAGGTAAAATTCTACTTTAGCTACTTTTGGCTATCTTGGAATGGGGTTAGGTTAGGAAAATGAAATTTTCAGGGGTGGGTCTACAGGCCAAAGTATGTCCTGGGATGGTAGGGGCCCTGAAAATTTGCGTATTTTGAATTACCTACCTCCACTCCTTCTCCCTCTAGAGGGTCCTGAAATTTGCGTACATGACAGGTTTTTGCCTGACAGGAAATTTGCCTACATGCCCCATTGAAATTTTTAAATTAAAAAAAAAACAACATTTTACCTTAATTTTCAGTTATCGGTTTCTTTTTCTCTGGCTTTAGCCTAGCTCTGAAAATGCAATTTCAGTTAGGCCTATCCAAGCAGAATTTTAAGCCATATCAAAGTTTTATTTCCAAAATTTAGGAAATGTATTTGCATATCTTTAAAACCTTATAAATTGGTATTGAGAAAAGTTGTGAAGCTGAAAACAATTTTGTTGTACTTCATTTAAGCAGAAGATCTATTTTGCAAGGTTTTGCTTCTATAACTCACAGATTTTTAAAGGTTATCAAAGGTCAGGACCCTCTAGAGCAGGGGTTCCCAACCTTTTTTTTACTCTAGAGCACATTCTAAAATACCGGTAGGGTGGCAGGCACCACCTATTTTAAATTAACAAACTCCTTCCATAATTTGTCATTTCCCCATAATTTATTTTCTTATAGTCAGAATGTATTAATAAATAATAAACAAAAATGTTTCAAAATAAAAAAATTATCTGACATTTTTTCAAATTGCATAAACAGAGAGAAATGTATTTTTCAACCATGGGAACTTTTCTCTATCCACTGCATTCCAAAAGTCCTCTGATATTAATGATTTTAGCAAAATATCATTCTTAAGGTCCAAAATTTCTTTCTTCTGTCTTACCTTGAACAAAATCTGCAATGCATGCAGCTATTTCTATAACATTTATTTGGCAAGTAAAAGGATTGATACAGAAGGGAACTATTGGCTCAATATGTTTAAACTGCTAAAATATCTCTTCAAACTGTTTTTTTTAACTCTTGAAGATGCTTAATAAATGTAGCTACCCATGTACTGTAGGGTGCAGAGATACTGCCCAATAGAACCAGAATATACAGTGAGAAGTGATTTGTTTATATTCTGCTTCTACTGGGCTGTATCTGTACAACTTGACAGCTCAATTGGCACTTCACAATTTCTAACAATACAATAATACCCTCATAGTTTTTTCAGGCTATATTTAAATTGCAGTACAAGTGACCAATGATGTTATTCCCATAGTTATCCCTATTCCTGTTGTTTTAAATTTCCTTATGCTTTAAAGAATTTTAGAGATTCTAAGCCAACCATGAGCATATTGCTGTCACAAATTATTTTGCTCAAATGAGCTGGTGAAAAAAAAGGAAATTTAAATTTTCTTTTTTTATTATTTCAAGACTAGAATATCACAAAGCCAAGCATTCACAGTGTTTGATTATATCTTCATTAAATATAATCCCTGATGGAGTTTTGTCAATACCTGTCTTAAAATTAATTTGTCTAAATAAAAAATATACTGTTTATGGGACAGTAGTGAAAATGGTAGCAACTGTGACTTGAGTTTTTTTTTAATATTTTTTTTTTTTTTTTCAAATAGTTCTTGTTCTCTGGTCACATTGGTGTCCTGGTTAGGTGGTTGGCACTCTGGGCTGGGAATCCTTTGTCCATGAGGCACAGGTTTAATTCCTGGCATTGCCAGTTCATTTTGTTTGGTATAGGGGTCAGTGATGTGACTCTGTAAGCTCAGCCAGAGTTGGCCCAGCTTTAAATGGGTACCTGGAGAAATCTTCAGTAGGTAAGCAGGAAGGGCATGTAAAAGCATAGGATGGCTGGCCCCTAGCTTCCTATTGCACTTTTTGGCTAAAGGACCACAAAAACCAGCCAAAGGTTTCAAAGCACGACTAGTATTAAATAGTTTTTCAGGCCATGCTGACTTTCCAGTTAAAACAAATGTGTTTTGCTGTGTTTAAAGTAGAGATTTTAAAGTCATTAATTATTGAGAAGCTCTTTCTCCAGTTTTTGCTAACTTTTTAGGCAATAAACAATTTTTAATCACCATAAAAAGTTTCTTTAGGTGCTTTACCAGTGGTTGCCCTTCCTAATTCATTTAACAATGATTAAAATATATTGTGGTCACTAACAGTTCTGAAAATCTATACTATTTTACCAACTTAAGATTGTTCATAAAGGTGGAAGAAAATATTTTAGTAGGCCTACTGACTTAGCCATGGAAACCTTCTTTTAAACCCATTAAATGTAAGTAGAAATGAAGAAATGCAAGTAAGATGGTCCTGCCTTTTGCCTGAATTTTGGATGTATGGACAGGAGTGTGAGTCATGAGAGGTGGCTGGTGAATGTAATGAGGGATGAATGTTTTGCAAGATTTACAAATTTGAGACAATTGCTCAGGTTGGGAGTTTAGCACAGAAGTAAAATTTAGTGATGTGTTTTTCTTTGCTTCTGTTATGCTTATGTAAAGTCAAGTTTTTTAAAGTTAATTTTCTTTTTTCTGAATTGCCATGGTCCTAGGGATTTAGTGCAATAAACCTACTTATGTCCATCTATTTTTTTTAAACAGACAGGAGTTTTATGTTTCCTAGCTTCAATAAATTTAAATGTAATTTTGGGACCAAGGATTCCAAAGTAGGTCAAAAACTTGCAAATGGACCTCTGGTATGAATAAGCAATTTTAAAAAAATAGATATCAGTTTAAAGATTAAAAAAAAAATCTTGTAGAAAACAAGACAAATGAATAAATAAAAGTACACTTTTACAACCAATTAATGAAGTGTCACAAATATAGGTCACCCTTGAGATTGAAATGAACAAAGCTTTAAATATGTATCCATTTCCTTTAAACAGACGGAAGGGGCAAACCTTCAAGCTTTGACAAATTCAATTTCACTTTTGCACTCTTTCTTTTTTAATGGGGACTTTCTTTGGATTTTTTCCATCCAACTAAAATCCAAAGGGCCAACATCAGGTAAAAGTGACCTTCCGATTAGCCTACAGTCTTCTCTTGGCCTACAGGTCCTTCTCTAGGCTTATTTCACATCAGGCATTGTATAATCAAAGAAAAATAAGTAGCAACAAGTAATATTCCACTCTCTTCTCTTGGCCTACAGGTCCTTCTCTAGGCCTATACCACATGAGACATTGTATACCCAAAGAAAACTAAGTAGCAACAAGATATATCATAGGCAGCGCGCTAGCGCTGCCTAAATAAAGAACAATGTGGGCACAATGTGTTGTTTTTTTTGGTTCTCCATACCCGGGCACTTCGTATCAAAGGAGCCGTTGTAGGAACTTCGAAAAGGGCTCATTCGATTGGAAATTAGAGTGGCTAGTGCCCTTTTTAATAGTCAAAAGTGATTGGAGGGCAACTAGCCCCCCCCCCCCCACGCCCATCATTCCCCCAAACATCCAATCAAAATTTTGAGATAGCCATTTTGTTCAGCATAGTTGATTTCCAGATAGAAAATATGTTTTGAGGAGGACACTCCCCCACAACCCTCAGGGCAAGGGTTTTAAGTTATGCCCTGGGGGCATATAAGATTTTTATAGAAGGTGTTGTCATAGAAACTTCACAACAGGCTCATTCAATTGGAAATTCAAAGGGCTAGTACTCTTTCTAATAGTCGAAAGTAATTGGAGGGCAACTAGCCCCCCCCATGCCCATCATTCCCACCAAATACATCCAATCAAAATTTTGAGATAGCAATTTTGTTCAGCAAAGTTGATTTCCAGATAGAAAATATGTTTTTGAGGAGGACACTCCCCCACAACCCTCACAGCAAGGGTTTTAAGTTATGCCCTGGGGGCATATAAGGTTTTTATAGAAGGCGTTGTCATAGAAACTTCACAACAGGCTCATTCAATTGGAAATTCAAAGGGCTAGTACCCTTTTTAATAGTCGAAAGTGATTGGAGGACAACTAGACCCCCCCCCCCCATGCCCATCATTCCCAAATACATCCAATCAAAATTTTGAGATAGCCATTTTGTTCAGCATAGTTGATATCCAGATAGAAAATATGTTTTTGAGGAGGCCACTCCCCCACAACCCTCAGGGTAAGGGTTTTAAGTTATGCCCTGGGGCATATAAGGTTTTTATAGAAGGCGTTGTCATAGAAACTTCAAAACAGACTCATTTGATTGGAAATTCAAAGGGCTAGTGCCCTTTTTAATAGTCGAAAGTGATTGGAGGGCCACTAGCCCCCCCCCCCCCCCCATGCCCATCATTCTCCCAAACACATCCAATCAAAATTTTGAGATAGCCATTTGTTCAGCGTAGTTGTTTTCCAGATAGAAAATATGTTTTTGAGGAGGACACTCCCTCGCAACCCTCAGGGCAAGGGTTTTAAGTTATGGTCTAGGGGCATATAAGGTTTTTTATAGAAGGCGTTGTCATAGAAAATTCAAAACAGGCTCATTCGATTGGAAATTCAAAGGTATAGTACCCTTTTAATAGCCGAAAGTGATTGGAGGGCAACTAGCCCCCTCCCCCCTCACGCCCATCATTCCCCCAAACACATCCATTAGAAATTTTGAGATAGTCATTTTGTTCAGCATAGTTGATTTCCAGATAAAAATATGTTTTTGAGGAGGACACTCCCCCACATCCCTCAGGGCAAGGGTTTTAAGTTATGCCCTGGAGGTATATAAGGTTTTTAAAGAAGGCATTGTCGTAGAAACTTAAATAAAAGCTCATTCGATTGGAAGTTCAAAGGGCTAGTGCCCTTTTTAATTGTCGAAAGTAATTTAAGGGCAACTAGCCCCCCCCCCCCCCCACACCCATCATTCCCCCAAACACATCCAATAAAAGTTTTGAGATAGCCATTTTGTTCAGGGTAGTTGATTTCCAGATAGAAAATATATTTTTGAGGAGGACACTCCCCCACTTCCCTCAGGGCAATTATTATAAGTTATGCTCTGGGGCATATAAGGTTTTTATTGAAATCTTTGTCGTAGAAATTTGAAAAAGGGCTCATTCGATTTGAAATTCAAAGGACTAGTACACTTTTTAATAGTCGACAGTGATTTTAGGGCAACTAACCCCCCTCTCACGCCCACCTTTTCCCCAAACATCCAATCAAAAATTTTCGATAGCCATTTTATTCAATGTAGTTGAAAGTTTTGGAAGTTAGGTCTATAAGGATGACACCCCTCCCCCCACAGCCCTCAGGGCAAGGGTTGTAAGTTATGCCCTGGGGGCATATACATTTTTTATTGAAAGCGTTGTCGTAGAAACTTCAAAAGGGCTCATTCAATTGGAAATTGAAAGGACTAGTGCCTTTTTTAATAGTTGAAAATGATTGGATAGCGACTAACGCTCTCTCACGCCCACCATTTTCCCAAACACATCGAATTAAAATTTTGAGATATCCATTTTGTTCAATGTAGTTGAAAGTTCTGGAGATTTTGTCTTTTAGGATGATAACCCCCTCAGAGCCCTCAGTGCAAGGGTTATAAGTTATGACCTGGGGGCATATAAAGTTTTTTATTCAAAGCGTTGTCGTAGAAACTTCAAAGGGCTCATTCGATTGGAAATTCAAAGGGCTAGTACCCTTTTTAATAGTCAAAAGTGATTGGAGGGCAACTAGCCCCCCCCCCCACGCCCATCATTCCCCCAAACACATCCAATCAAAATTTTAAGATAGCCATTTAGTTCAGCGTAGTTGATTTACAGATAGAAAATACGTTTTTGAGGAGAACACTCCCCCACAACCCTCAGGGCAAGGGTGTTAAGTTATGCCCTTGGGGCATATAAGGTTCTTATAGAAGGCGTTGCCGTAGAAACTTCGAAAAGGGCTCATTCTATTGGAAATTGGAGTGGCTAGTGCCCTTTTTAATATTCGAAAGTGATTGGAGGGCAAATAGCCCCCCATGCCCATCATTCCCCCAAACACATCCAATCAAAATTTTGAGATAGCCATTTTGTTCAGCGTAGTTGATTTCCACATAGAAAATATGTTTTTTGAGGATGACACTCCCCCACAACCATCAGGGCAAGGGTTTTAAGTTATGCCCTGGGGGCATATAAAGTTTTATAGAAGGCGTTGTTGTAGAAACTTCACAATAGGCTCATTCGATTGGAATTTCAAAGGTCTATTACCCTTTTTAATAGTCGAAAGTGATTGGAGGGCAACTAGTCCCCCCAACACCCTTCATCCCCCCAAACACATCCAATCAAAATTTTGAGATAGCCATTTTGTTCAGCATAGTTGATTTCCAGATAGAAAATATGTTTTTGAGGAGGACACTTCCCTACATCCCTCAGGGCTAGGGTTTTAAGTTATGTCCTGGGGATATATATGGTTTTTAAAGAAGGCGTTGTCGTAGAAACTTCAATAAAAGCTCATTCGACTGGAACTTCAAAGGGCTAGTGCCCTTTTTAATATTCGAAAGTGATTGGAGGGCAACTAGCCTTCCACACACCCATCATTCCCCCAGACACATCCAATAAAAATTTGAGATAGCCATTTTGTTCAGGGTAGTTGATTTCCAGATAGAAAACATATTTTTGAGGAGGACACTCCCTCACAACCCTCAGGGCAAGGATTGTAAGTTATGCCCTGGGGGCATATAAGGTTTTTATTGAAATCTTTGTTGTAGAAACTTTGAAAAGGGGCTTATTTGATTTGAAATTCAAAGGACTAGTACCCTTTTTAATAGTCGAAAGCGATTTGAGGGCAACTAACCCCCCTCTCACGCCCACCTTTTCATAGGCATGCCTAAGTAAAGAACTATGTGGGCACAATGTGTTTTTTTTTGGTTCTCCATACCCGGGCACTTCGTATCGAAGGAGTTGTTCGAAGGAGAAATTCAAAGGGATAGTACCCTTTTTAATAGTCGAAAGTGATTGGAGGGCAACTAGCCCCCCCCCCAGGCCTTCATTCCCCAATCACATCCAATCAAAATTTTGAGATAGCCATTTTGTTCAGCGTAGTTGATTTCCACATAGAAAATATGTTTTTGAGGAGGACACTCCCCCACAACCCTCAGGGCAAGGGTTTTAAGTTATGCCCTGGGGCATAACTTCAAAAAACTTCAAGGTTTAAGGTTTTTATAGAAGGCGTTGTCGTAGAAATTTCAAAAAAATGCTCATTCGATTGGAAGTTCAAAGAGCTACTGCCCTTTTTAAGAGTCGACAGTGATTGGAGGGCAACTAGCCCCCCCCCAAGTCCATTATTTCCCCAAACACATCCAGTCAAAATTTTGAGACAGCCACTTTGTTCAGCGTAGTTGATTTCCGGAAGAAAATATGTTTTTGAGGAGGATACTTCCCCACAACCCTCAAGGCAAGAGTTTTTAAGTTATGCCCTGGGGGCATATAAGGTTTTATAGAAGGTGTTGTCGTACAAACTTAAAAAAAGACTCATTGGATTAGAATTCAAAGGGCTAGTGCCCTTTTTAATAGTCAAAAGTGATTTGAGGGCAACTAGCCCCCCCCCCCTCCCCACACCCTTCATTTCTCCAAACACATCCAATCAAAATTTTGAGATAGCCATTTTGTTAAGCGTAGTTGATTTCCAGATGGAAAATATGTTTTTAAGGAGGACACTTCCCAAGAGCCCTCAGGGCAAGGGTTTTAAGTTATGCACTGGGGGCATATAAGGGTTTTATAGAAGGCGCTGTCGTAGAAACTTTAAAACAGGCTCATTCGATTGTAAATTCAAAGGGCTGGTGCCCTTTTTAATAGTCGAAAGTGATCGGATGGCAATTAGCCCCCCCCCCCCCCACGCCCATCATTCCCCCAAACACATTCAATAAAAAATTTCGCGATAGCCATTTTGTTCAGCGTAGTTGATTTCAAGATAGAAAATACATTTTTGAGGAGGAAACTCCCCCACAACCCTCAGGGCAAGGCTTTTAAGTTATGCCCTGGGGGCATATAAGGTTTTTATGAAGGCGTTGTCGTAAAAACTTCAAAGGGGGCTCATTCGATTGGAAATTCAAAGGGCTAGTGCCGTTTTTAATAGTCGAAAGTGATTGGAGGGCAACTAGCCCCCTCCCCCCATGCCCATCATTCCCCAAACACATCCAATCAAAAATTTTTAGATATCCATTTTATTCAACGTAGTTTTTGGAAATTTGGTCTTTAAGGATGAAAACCCCTCCCTCCACAGCCCTCAAGGCTAGGGTTGTAAGTTATGCCCTTGGGGCATATAAAGTTTTTATTGAAAGCGTTGTCGTAGAAACTTCAAAAGGGCTCATTCAATTGGAAATTGAAAGGGCTAGTGCCTTTTTTTATAGTTGAAAGTGATTGGATATCGACTAACGCCCCTCTCGTGCTCACCATTTTCCCAAACACATCGAATTAAAATTTTTAGATATCCATTTTGTTCAACCTAGTTGAAAGCTCTGGAAATTTTGTCTTTTAGGATGATAACCCCCTCAGAGCCCTCAGTGCAAGGGTTGTAAGTTATGCCCTGGGGCATATAAATTTTTTATTGAAAGCGTTGTCGTAGAAACTTCAAAAGGGCTCATTCAATTGGAAATTGAAAGGGCTAGTGCCTTTTTTTTAATAGTTGAAAGTGATTGGATAGCGACTAACGCCCCTCTTCAGCCCACCATTTTCCCAAACACATCCAATCAAAATTTTGAGATATCCATTTTGTTCAAACGTAGTTGAAAGTTCTGGAAATTAGGTCTTTTAGGATGATAATCCCCTCGGAGCCCTCAGTGCGAGGATTGTAAGTTATGCCCTGGGGGCATATAAGGTTTATATACAAAGTTGTTGTATATGATTTATAGAATAGATTTTAGTCTTCCTCAAATCCAATTTTTTATTTACAAGACATTCTACCTATTCATGAGAGAAACTTTGCGAGTCGCTGGTTGGACGCCGGTCTTCTTCAGCAGTATCTCAGCATCTCAGTATCTAAGGCATCTCAGCAGTATCCCAAGAACGACTGAGGGTATTATGTTCAAACTTTCGGGGCTACTTCTGCTCTTGAAATTTAACCAAATCAAAATAGCGTAAGTTTATCCAAGCTATCAAAGAAAGTAAACAGATTTTTTTGTGAATGGTATCAAGTTTTCCATTTCAGGTCAACTAGAGGAGGTATGAAAGTAAATTAAACATTACTATTTGTGTCCAGATTTTTAAAAGGTTGACTTGGTTATTTATTGTAATTTCTGTTTCGTTTTGGGTTTCATTTATTTATCGATGCTGATTTGTGGTAGTTTCACACTTATTTGTAGATTATTTGATTTTATTTTTGCTCATTTTTTGTTTAATTGAGTTCTTTACTTTTCTTTCATCAATCAATCATTTTATTAATACTAAACTCTATTACAAACGTGAAGAAAAATTATTTGGCCCAAGAAGCTTGGCTTGTTGTGGGCCTTACAACATAATAAAGCACTAAAACAACCATAAATATTACTCTAAATTAAACAATATATATGAAATAAAGATTAAAGAGAATAAACACTACCATACAGTAAAAAAAAAAAAAAAAAAAAATATATAATAATAACGATATATAAGGGAAAAACACAAAAAAGGAGAAACACTAGGAAAAGAGAAAACAGGGAAAATAAACGAAGGAGAGAGAAATTACTAAACTGGAAAGACACGACAAATAACTGCCTTTGCAGACAGAAATAACGGGATATCTGGTGGGATTGAATTCCATAACTGAATTGATTTATAAACAGCAGACCTCTGGGCTGCTGTAGATGAACGTTTGGGCAAAATAAGTCTACGAGAAGAACTACGTAAAAAAGTAGAGGACTTACCTGAGCCTGTCCGTGACAAAAATAGCTGCAGAGGCGGTGGAAGTGTACCTAGAAAAGCAGAATGCGCTAAATAAAGATTACTTTTACCCACATTACGATCCAGCGGAGCTATTCGAGTATCATTATAAAGATCAGAGGAAGGGTAAAGCCGAGGAGAGAAGAAAAGTAGCCTTCACTGCCCTATTTTGGGCTCTTTGAAGTGAGCAGAGAAGAGATTTATTAGTATTACCCCAGACAGAGCAGCAATAAGAAAGGTAAGGAAAAATAAAAGCATAATAAAGAGGAAGCATAACATCTGGGGGAAGAAATGAGTTAACCCGGTGCAACATTGAAGACTGGCAGAAGATGAGGGAACGGGTGTGAGTTATATGAGGCTTAAAAGAGAGAAAACAGTCAAGATACACACCAAGAAATTTCACCATAGCAGCTTGCGGTATAACATCATTCCCATAAGTCAGGATGATTGGCTCCCTTACTTCTCTCATAAGATAAGGGGTCCTGAAGTGTACAATGGCACTTTTTTGGCTGTTGAGAGTCATACCATTTGACCAGCACCGATCTTTTACTTTATCAAGAAGACCTTGAGCTAGGGAAGTGGCAGATGGGCAAGTCCACTACAGCAATGAAAAAGTTACTGTCATCAGCAAAAAGAATAGGGTGCACAAGGGGATGAAGACCATCAACGAGATCATTAATGTAAATTAAAAACAAAATTGGTCCAAGCACAGAGCCCTGTGGGACACCCTTCAATATAGGCAAAGTAGTGGAAGAATTACCATTAACTGAAACATACTGAGATATTCCCGACAGATAAGACCTTAACCATTCTAGTGGGACTCCATGTACTCCAAATGAAGATAGTTTAGACAAAGGAACAGAGTGGTCAACCATATCAAAGGCCTTTGAAAAGTCAAGAAATAGACCAAAAAACACAAAAGCCCTTGTCCAGATTAACACGCACAAACTCTGTTGCATCTGAAAGTGCATACGAGGTAGAAAGTGGGACGAAAACCATACTGATGGTTAGTTATGAGAGAATTTCCTGCAGTCGTATTAGTACTATAAACAAATGAAGAGAGTCTACGATACTCTTTCAGCAACCTTAGAGATGACAGGAAGAAGAGAAATGGGTCTATAATTTGAAATTAGAGATGAATCACCTTTTTTATGTAAAGGTAAAACATTAGCAACTTTAAATAAATGAGGGAAAACACCAGAAGAAAGAGAGAGGTTAGTTATGTGTGAGATGATGGGGTTAGAAACAAAGTGACCAATTTTTTTAAGAATATTATTACTCAAACCAAAACCATCAACTGAACGGCTACTTGGAAGCTGGGGAATAATACTATAAATTTCAATATCACTGCATGGGGAAAGGAAAAATGACTTTTCTGCTATGGAACAACTGCTTACTCTACTCTTGGGTTGAATGGGAACTGAAGGAAGAGTGGTGAAATACGAATTGAAGGCGTTTGCTGAAGAATTTTTATCCACAATAGATCCATCAGCATTCCTGTAATGACATGGGGGGGGGACTGTTTTAGTTTCTTGCGAGAAATAGCTTCATTAACTGCATTCCAAACCTTTCGCAAGTTCCCCTTACACTCATCAATTCGACGCGAAAAATATAGCTTTTTGGCTGCACGTACTGAAGTCGTAAGTACATTTTTATCATGTTTATACTTCAAAAGATCATCCTGTGTTTTACTTTTACATGCAACCTTGAACAGAGACGCCTTCATACGTGTAGCATTGATCAGACCTATGGACATCCTTGGGCATTTGGGTATAGAATTCCTTGGTCTCTTCCTAAGAGGAAAATGCTTATCCAACAGAGCTCCCATACGACACACAAATAAACTTGTTGCACATTCAACATCATTAGCTTCAAGAACACTAGACCAATCATTACTCTGAAGACTAAGAATTAAACTAGAAATTTCTTTATCTGTAAAAGTTCTAAAAGAAGATTCACCTTGCTCATTCACAGCAATCTCAGTTTTAGGCACAAAAAGTGATAGATAAATAGGGAAGTGATCAGACAGATCAGTGAAAACAAGACCAGAAGTAAACTTCAATTTTGGAGAATGAGAAATGAAAATATTATCTATCAAAGTGGCAGAATTTCTTGTAGGATCAACACGAGAAGGAAAAAAAATTGAAGGAAGTAGCCCAGAAGAAGAAAGTACATCAAAGAGATGGTCACATTCATCACTTGATCCAACATTTAACATATTACAATTAAAATCTCCCAAAACACAAATACGTTTTTTAGAGAAAGTCCCCACACCAGAAAGCTGATCAAGCAAATCACAGAACAGATGTGTTGGAAAAGGAGGGGGCTATAAAACAAAACAAACAGTATCACATGCAAACTGGCTTTTCATATCAATGACAAGAGAATAAACAGTCCTACTATTAGACACTACTGAAGTAAACAAGGATTCAAGGTCATACCGTCTACTAAGTTTAATATCAGATTTTATAAATAAAGAAATGTCCCCTGAGCACTTTGTTACCATTCTAGGGACATGAATAGCAATATAACCATGCATATCATAAGCTGTTAAATTATCACTATCAGATAATCATGTTTCTGTTAAACCAATTACATCAAAAGGGCAAGAATTATCAGACCAGAAATATGAATTCAGACTATCCCACTTATCTCGTATCCCCACGTACATTCAAACAAAATACATTAAAGCAACTATTTAAAGAGAGAGAAGGCATGAATTTTTATCACAAAAATCAATAGTAGCGTGATAATTGCAACTAGAATTAACCATAGATTCAAGAAGAGGGTCAAGTGTGTGGGCCTCTTGTTTGCCAGCACTACTTGGTTGCTCAAAGATAAACTGATTTAAGAATAGAAGAATTCAAAAAAAAAAAGAAAAATCAGCCAGATTTACCCACACATAACAAATGCACACAATATCTTCACAAATGAACAAGATATCAAACAAACAGGCTGAAATAGCAGAGGGTAAATTGAAACTAAAAAGGTGAAACTTATAGGCTACAAAGAAAAGAAAGAGAAAAAAAAAAAATCTGCAAGACAAAGAACAATAACAAGCTACAAAGCTCAAAAAAATTAAAAAATAACAAACAATTACAAGGACAAAGGCAAAAACAAAATAAAGAAAAAGGCAAAACAATAAAGAAGCAACCAGAGGAAAGAGTTATCAATGGTTTATGGAATTTACTTAAAAGAATAATGTAAAACAACATAAATCCAAGCATAAGTGAAACCATTAAATCATAAAGAGTTAAAAAAAACAACAACAAAACAACAGAGCTAAAAGGGGAAAAAATGGTTTATTTCAGTCCCGGGAGGGGCTTGGACGGGCTGTAGTTTGACTGATGGAGAACATCAGCTTGAGATGCCTCTTTAACAGTGATCACTTTACCATCAGAAAGCTTGGTAAGTATTTCTCCTCCACTAGACCATGTAGACCTCTTCCCAAGCTTTGATTTAGCATAGTTAAGTAGCTGGAGTCTAGGCTTTGTAAGTGACTCAGAAATAAAGACACCACTACCTTGCAAACTTTTCTTTTTTCTAAGAATAAGCTGCTGCATTCTTGGACTACAAAATTCCACAACAAGTGGGCAAGATTTCAAACCTGAGCCTTGTTTTCCAATCCTTCTAACAGAAACTGTGTCATTCTTAGTCAAAGGAATACTAGGAAACCTAGTACTGCAAAGTCCAAGAAATTTGCTTTCAGAAGCTTCTGGATAAGGGTCTTCTTTGAAACCAAATAGGATCAGCTGATTTGAAATTTTCATTTGGTCAAACTGATCGCTCAGACAATCCACATTGAGTTGAATTGGTTTAAGAGATTTTTGCAGCTCTGACAAACCTGAGTCAAGCAAATGAAGAGATGATTCAAGCTTTGACATCCTCAAATCATATTGTTTTAGTGATTTTTCAACAAGCGCATCAAAATCCATTTTAAGACTATTGTATACCTCTTGTTTAATAATTTCCATGTTGTTAGCATCAAAAGCAGCAGGCAAATGACTAGAGGCAAGTTTTTTAACAGAGGCCTCAACCAAAGAACCAACCTCATTAGACAGTGCCTCACTGACAACTTCTGCCATAGTAGATTTAAGGTTTTGGTCATCAAGTGAATCTGCAATTAGCTTCTGCTTGTTCTAAAGGGTGTTATTGTGTGAGGTGAGCATAATAATCTGCTCATTAATAGATTCAGCTCCACTGTACTGGATGGAGCAGTCTGATCTCATCTCTCTGTGACTAGGTGGTCTATAGGTCTTTTTTGAGTTGTCACCCATGATGTAGGCTAAAATGAACTCCAAACTTGGCTAATCAAGCTACAAGCTAACAGCAAAAGGCAAGGGATCTTCTGGCTGGCACAAGCAATTATAAAAAGGTTCTAGTAACAGCGAATCACAGGTGTAGGCACCAGGCAGAAAAATAAAAAGACTGTACCTGGGGGTCCCCAATTGTACCCCTGGGGTTGGGCTTCTAGGCTTGCCTGCCTTTTCCACTGGACTGGTAGGCAGGCTAAACCAGTTCTTCAGATAAATTCAATTTAACGAGAAGGTTAATGAGGCCAGATATTACACTTAAACAAACAATATAGATTCCAACGTGCTTCTTAATTTTTGAATTTTTGCCCCCTATTTGGGCAAAAAAAAAAGAATTCTCAAAGAATTTTTGAATTCTCTGAGAAACTTATTTTGTGGAAAAAGTTTTTTTTAATTAATATATATAAGCACATGTTATTTAACAATAACTTCTCTAGTGCATAACTATGACCCCTCAGTAATATTGACAAGAAATGAATAACTGACAAAATAAAATTTAAATGGCAATCAGGAACTTGATACAGGCTAAAGGGAGCAAAAAAGCTGGATAATTGGAGTCCAAAGACAGGTGGTGATTTTCTAGAGGAATAAACACTCCCCTGGCAATGAATTGAATTGAAATGGATGGTTCCTGCTCTCTTCCTGCAAGGACTCAGGAGGCTTCTTGTAATCATTATACCACTTGTTTTGTATAAGATGTATCTGATTAATATCCTTTAAAAACTTGCATATCAACTTAAGTCCATCAGCGCAGTCACTGTTCAAGCCTGCTCCACTTTGTATGTCACTGCTCTGTCGAATTCTTTTTCTCTAATAAACTGTATAATATCCTTCCTCCTGTCTTCTGTTCCCGCACATTCAAATAATAGATGTTCTACCGTTTCCTCATTTCCACAAAATGCACATCTCGGATCTTATTATAAAAACGGGCTCTATATTTCTGAATTCCAGCATAACCTGACCTTAGTCTGAATATCACTCTGGCTTCAGATTTACTTAGCGGAAATCCGTGTTGAGAACGCACGGATTTCCTCGAATGTCTTTATTCTCAATTTCTTTATCACTTCTCCAATTTGATTAACCATCCTGTGCGTGATACCTAAAAATGTTTGCCCGTCTTCTATGGATGATTATTTTGCTGCAGTGTCAGCCATTTCATTTCCACTAATGTTCGCATGCCCCGGTACCCAATCCAATGTGATGGTTACTCCCTTTTCCAGTAGTTTCTGTAATTCTTCATGGCAAAAGGTCACTTTTGGAGCTACTTTATTTGCTAGATAAATATTCTTGATTGCCTCCAAACCACTTTTTGAATCCGAACAGATTCTATATTTTTCACCCGTGGGTCCCAAATCTATTAGGTATCTCACTGATTTGGCTATTGCAACTACTTTTGCTTGAAAAACTGTAGTTATATCACTTAATTTAATCAGTTCAACTATATTCTTGGAAGGAATTGCAAAAGCAGCCCCCAACTCTATTATCCACTTTGGATGCATCTGTGAAGATATCCAAAGTGTCAAGATATTCTATTTCTTTTGTCATCTTGAATGATTGATCATAATCTAGATTATCCCACTTTGAAATTCAGTATTGCACTGGTATTGGATGGATTCCCGCTTAGGGGTCCCCTGGCAATGAGATAGGCTAGGATTACGCTTTTAAATTTTACGCCTAATTTTCCTTAATTTCCGTTTTCGATCTCAGTTCTCTGGCGTACCAGAGAACTGAGAACAGCGAAGAAAAACATATTTATTATCAAACCAGAGACCTGAGAACTGAGAACAGAGAACTATGACCAGAGATCGAAAACGCACTTATTCTCAATAGCTGTGTTCGTTTTCGTCGTTCTATGGAAATCCAATTCTCGGTTTTACAAATAATCCGTTCGTTTTCACCGTTCGGTTTTATTTTGCGCTTATAAGTTGTTTTTTAAAATACCGTTTCTTCGTTCTTTGTACGTCGTTCTTAGAACAACGAACTGAGCCTTATACTCCGTTTCACTATCTTAGTTTTATTATTGAGCGCCATAATTTAAAATCCAAAACAATGCAAAAAAATACCAGCCAGTAAATTGATTTGTTTAACTTTGTAGATTTCATGGATAGGACTTTTCATCTAAAAATGGTAGGAATTTGTTTTGTAGGTGTGTCAGAGCTTTAATTTCTTTTAAAAGTTTGTGGAAGCAGTTTTAGCATCAAGTGCTTTCCAAACTTACTCAAAAAATTTCTGAGGTGTACTTTGGAAAATCTAAAGAGTAATTCTTCCATATCGAAGATTAAATTTACTTTCCAAAACATATGGGAGGTAACCCCTGGCCCTCTTTGCCTAACCCTCCTCCCCTCCAAAAAATATACAATACTTTATTCCAAAAACTTACACAGAAAAATATTTTATTACAAAAACATACTATGCAGAATAATTGTAGCTAACACATTTTGCCTGCAACTCTGCTCTACTTTACCCCAACCCTCTAAGTGTTCAAATTTATTTCTGAAATTACACATTTCCTATTTTCTCTGCCAATCAGTCTCTTTTGTTTTAATGCATGTACCTGTAAATTCAATCAACTGTGATAAAACAAGAACTAGAAAAACAGTGACAGGCAGCAGAATGCATTTGATATATACAATTTTGGCTATATATTTGCAAATTAGGGATGGGGGGTGCGGTGAAGTATGGGAGAGCTGCATGATTTTCCCCTGGATATATATGCTAAGTGGTTGGTCATTTGTACCTGATGCTCACCCTACTGCTTTTATTAGATGAGAAAAAATCCAAAGAAAGTCTACCTGGAAAAGAAAGATCCCCAAAGTGAGATTGAATATGTCAAAGCTTGAAGGTTTATCTCTTCTGTCTGTTTAAGAAAACACAGATGCATAATTGAAGCTTTGTTCATTTATATCTTAAGGGTGCTGTACATTTATGACCCTACATTTGATGGGTCAAAAATGGTGCTTTTTCACCCATAATTTGTCTTGCTTATTTTCTACGAGAGTGTGTTTTTTTTTTTAGAAATGACTCATTTATATCAGAGGTTCATTTACAAGTTGATGACCTACTTTAGAATCCCTACTCTCGAAATTACCTTAGAATTTGTTGAAGCTAAGAGGTATATACCCTCTGTCTGTTTAAAGAAAATGGATACAAATAAGTAGGTTTTATTACACTAACATCCGAGGGCCATAGCAATGCAAAACAAAGAATGAAAAATAACTTTTAATTATTTTACATTGCAAAAACTAAGAAACAACGAAAAACAAGAACCAAAACAGAAACAAAGAAAAATAAATTACAAAATTCTTCACCTGTGCTCCATTGCCAACTTGAGCAATTGTCCTAAGTTTTTGAATCTTGAAAAATATTTATTCCTTGAATAAATTCACAAGCCATCTCCCGTCAAACCTGTATTTTCAATAAACTTTATTTCTCAGCTCACTCAATTATACACACACATACATGAGCCACACTCTCATCTATACTTTCATAGATCAGACTTAGGTAAAGACCATCTTACTTACAATTCAATCTTTCATTTAATGGGTTTAAAAGAAGGTTTCTGTGGCTTAGTCAGTACTTTAAACAAAAGTTCAAATAGGGATAAAATCCTTTTAATAGACAGTGATAACTTTCACAAACAGTGATAGAACTTCATGAAAAATATTAGATATTTTGGTCACATGCATATGTAAGCAAAATATCTAGTATTTTTTGTGAAATTTTTATCACTGTTTAGGAAAGTTATTACTGTCTATTAAAAGGACTTTATCCCTATTTAAACTTCTATCCATTGTCATGGAAAGGCAGTATGGTCTCCAAAATTATCTTAGTCTGCACTTCAACATTTTTTTTTTTTATCTTTGAGCAACCTAAAGGTGGTAACAAGGGACGCCTGAGACTAAGGAACCAATCTGATTATGCTTAGTAATTTGTTCCCCTCTGATTCTAAGCAATTTCTGTCCAGCTTTTGCATACAAGTCCAGTGGACATAGTCTGTCATGAGTCAACCTACAAATCTTGATCATCCCTTAGTTCTATGATAATAGACTATGATAATAGTTTTGCCCTAGGATGGATCAATGGATAATAGACTATCTATCAACAAGTAAAATGACATAATTTTTAAACGATCCTGAAAAAGGCTGATGCCAGGTTTGCCTTCCAATTAGCAATGGCTTTATGGTAACTTCATTTTAATTAAAGCTGGTATTAAAGTATCTCACAAACCATTCTTAACAGAAATTTGTCCATGGTTGGTTTAGACTCTTTCTAAAATGCTTTAATACACAGGGATTTTAAAATCAATTTACTGAACCAGAAATATGAATATTTACATCGTTTTCTAAACGTAGTACTTTTTTAAGAAACATTTTCAGCAAAGCTGATACACAGCTTTAATTTTAATTTACGTAAGCTCTAAAAAATTCCCCGGGAGCAGGTGCAAAACATAGCTGTGAAGTTCCTGGTGTGGCATTCTCTGCTACAGTTTCTAGCTGGATCTCTTTGTCAGAATCACTTCCCTGCGAAATAATACTAATCACTATCCTTTCCATTTTCGTTGTGGTTGAAATTCTATCTGACTGATTGAAATTCTATCTATGGTTTGAAATTAAGGAAGCTCTTATAAGCCATTTTTTCAGCTAAAACGATGTTCTTAGAACGGCGAAATAGAACGCAATTCAAGAGTAAAGGGCTAGGCACACGTAGCTGATTTCGGGAATCGATTTCAGCAAGGGTGTATTCCACGTCGAAAGTTTATAATTAATGATGCCAAGGGGCGGGGTTTTAGTGACGTTTTTCGGTGATTAATCATTATTAATTACGATTTATTTACGATAATCATTAAATACGATTAATTACATGCCTAAAGCTCTAAAGCCCTAGTACATTCCTTGTCTAGAAGGTAATTAATGATGATTAATAACCGAAAAACGTCATTAAGCCCCGCCTCTTCGCATCATTAATTATAATCACTCGACGTGGAATACACCCTTGCTGAAGTCGTTTCCCGAAATCAGCTACGTGTGCCTAGCCCTTAAAACCGAGAACATCTTCTTAGAATAAAGAACAACGAACGGCGAAAACGAACGCAGCTAATGTAGGTCTATGTGAGAAATTTTTAGCTTTGCTTACACAATAGAGTAAAGGTAACAATTTCACGAAGAACACATAGGGCTAAAACTAACATCCTTTGAGTTAGTTTTATGCTCTTACTGACATATAATTTACAAATTACAATTTTTGCTGAAACCAAGAAATTCTGCCTGCACAACTAGGCCTAGCTGATTTTTAAAATCTTGTGTCTAGGCTATGATTCACGAAAGATCAGATGAAATAATATTATCAAAGATGATTTAGAATGATGGATAATAGCCTCATGGAAAGAAATAAAATTAAGTAGCCAAGGCCCCTCAGCCTATTTGAAAATTGCTGTATGTTATAAAGTACCACAAAGGTTTTATAACTCTTAGCCTAATATTTACTTTTATAGGCTAGATAGAACTGGCCTATGGCTATATCTAGACCTATTTGGGAAATGTGGGGTGAATTGTTGCAACATAGCCTTTTCTTAAACAGTACAAAGAGCATGAAATTAGAATTCTACAGGTGCTATTCGATTTCTTTTGTGGTTTTCTCTTTAAGAGCCTATGGCGATGTCAAATTTTGTTCACTACTTAGCTATATAAAATACAAACACACCAATCAATGCACTTTTTTGTGCTCTGTCCAAATATACTAATCACTTCCTTTGAAAATTCTATTGCTGGATAAATTTTGAATTTATTAATGCTTGGCTATTTTTAAGATGGATAAATGGGTATTTTTATTACCTTAAATTACCTGAAATCGTAGCTTGGAGCGAAATTAAGGATTTTCATCCTTGTAATGCTCCATTATGAGTTCGATGGGTTTGAGGTTGAGTACTCACCAGCTTCCCAGTCGTACAGGAACTCTTGCTGTAGCCATTCCTTGTCTAAATTTTTCTTGAAAGCACCTGTTGAATTAGCAGCCACTGATATTTTTTTCAGAGAGTAAGATTCATAAGTTTGTTACTCGTTGGCTGAATATATATTGCTTCTTTCTCGGACTAAGGAGCGTTGCTTGAGGATCTTTTTGGAATGACCGCTAGTCACAGAATGTTCTGGAGGATGGGGGTAAGGAGACGAGGGAGAACATTTTTGGAAATATAATTTTGTGGGTCATTATCATGTCACCACATTTCTTCCTCCTGTATGCAAGAGTAGGAAGTTTCAAGTGACGTAAACGCTCTTTGTAATGGCATTTGTTTGAGGCTTTCGACCATTTGGTGGCTCTTCGATTTGAACTCTTTCTAGAATTTTTTTTGTCCTTCTTGAAATAGGGTGATGCCAGGGACATTCCATCTCTAGGCGCGGGCGAACTAGTGCCTTGTAGAGCTTCATAAACACGCTTGGGCGTCTGCTAGAGATAGTTCTTTTGACCATTCCGAGAGATCGGAGGGCAGACGATGATACAGATTTTGCATGGGTGCTGAACTTTAGTTCATGATCAACAATGATTCCAAGATCTCTTTCATCAGAGACTGCAGAAAAGGGATTACCTTGAAGATGATATTGCTGATGTGTGTTATGATTACCAAAGTGGATTACATGGCATTTCCCAATATTGAACGAGAGGAGCCATGTATCAGCCCAAGTCCCAAGGATATTAAGGTCATTTTGAATAGATTGCCAGTCAGAGGGTGTGGCTGCTTTACCAACAAGTTTTGAATCATCAGCATAAGAGTGAGGGGGTTTGAGAGGAGATTTGGTGCATCATTTATATATAAGTTGAAGAGACTTGGCCCAAGAATGGTCCCCTGGGGAACGTCGCTTTAAAACAGTTGTAGACAAGGGGAGCAATGAGGGACACCTTGAGAGTCGTGAACTCTTACAATTTGTGTTCGTTCTGAACGGAAACTCTGTATCCACTGGACAATAACATCATCAAAACAGCTGCTGCTTTTTTAGTTTGGTAATGAAGAATTCATGGCAAACCCTGTCAAATGCTCTTGAGAAGTCCAGGAGCACCATATCAACAGGTACATCATTATCCAATAATGATGTAACATACTCGTATGTGTGTAGAAGATTAGTGTCAACAGATCTTAAAATTCTGAAGCCATGTTGATTGGGAAGTGAGGATGTATTAGTTTCCAAGTGCTGAATTGGAGCTCTATTAACAAATTTCTCTGGCACCTTTACAACTGCAGAAGTGATGCTAATAGGACGGTAATTTTCTGCATTATCTTTGGGGCCTCTTTTGTGGATTAGTGTTATGTAGGATTTTTTCCAATCTGACGATAGTTCTCCATTTTGTAGGGACAGCTGGAAGACTTCACAGAAGGGAGAACTGAGAAACAATCCGGCGTTCCTTAAGAAACCTTGGGTGTATTCCATTGGATCCTTTGGATTTATTAACATCACGTTTTTTCCAGACTATTTAAGACCATATCTTCGGTAAATTGATAATTTTTGGCATTGGATGACATATTAAGTTTTATGGTGCTGCAGGGATAGTTGAACAAGGTTGGATGGCGAAGGCAGAGGCAAACTAGGTATTTGATACATTGGCCTTATCTATTGGATGATGAGTGGGTTATGCCATTATGTATGAGGTCATGAATGATGTGACGGTTTGGATTTTTGGCAGAAACATGTCTCCAGGAAGATTTGGGGTTTGTCTTGATATCTGTGGCATGCTTTTCCTCATGCTGAGACTTCAATTCCTTAAACTACATTAGAGGCAAGATTCCGAGCCTTTGCATACCTTACCCGATTTTCCTGAGATTTTCTCCCTGTTGTACCTTTTCCAGGCTCTGGCTTTCCTGTGATTGTTCTTTTTGCATCCTTTGTGAGTAATGGAAGCTTTTTTGGCTGTTTACGGTAGATGGTACGGAGTGCTTTTTTTCAATTGATAGGAGGGCTTCTTTAAAATTTGTCCATGATATATAAATATCAGAAATAACTAGTTTTGATCAATTTATTGAGGCTAGTTCCTTCTGTATTGCTTGGTAGTCAATAAAAGTTTGAGGACGAAGATTAGGTTGCAGACGTATGTTCAAGGA
This sequence comes from Artemia sinica, assembly GCA_027921565.1. NCBI lineage: Eukaryota > Metazoa > Arthropoda > Branchiopoda > Anostraca > Artemiidae > Artemia > Artemia sinica. Next base: position 19,647,852 of record CM051273.1, read on the forward strand.
TAACTGAGTGGTCGCTGTTGCCGACTGAAGGAAGAAATTCATTTTTGATAAGGGAATCTGGATTGCTCAAAATGACGAGATCCAACAAGGAAGGATTCTGGTTGCCACGATGCCTGTTGGCTTGCCAACCGTTTGGGGAAGAAAGTTGTCAGATAAGCAAGACACAAATGTTGAATCTCCATTATTAGATACTACATGACCAGGACCATCAACCCACTCGATTAATGACGAGGGAGAAGTTGAAATCACTACTAATTATTAAATCAGATGATACTGTAGATGCCATTTTATCAATGATAGTTTAAAATGTATTTCACAATCATTAAGACTGGGTGCGCTAGGGCTTCTGTATACACACCCAATATAGATTTTTTTTATTTTCTTGAAGAGTAAGATCAAGCCATAAACTTTCCACCCAGGGTACATCGAAAATTAAAGGGTTAATAAGACTAACCTGGAAACCTTCCCTGACATAAATACCAACTCCTCTTCTGCAGTTTGGTTTCCCCAGATTAGTGAAGCACTGAAAACCGAGACATCTGCACCATACTTTCGGTAACAGGTATTGTAGTAAATTTTAGCAGAATCTCCACTAACCCAGCAATATCTGCTTCTTCATCTTTTAAGAGCACTTGGATATTTAGAAGTTTATTTGTAAAAAGAATTAACATTGCTAGAGATGACATGCAGGGTATTATTATTTCGGGGCTTACGTGACCGGTCGTCCAGAGGCAGATGTTCCATAGCTGCGACTGTGTTTGACAAAGGCGGGGTAGATGTTATTTCAAATATGGCACTGATAAAGCTCTTGGAAGTCTTTTTTAATTTGTAATTTGAATGCCTTGGAGTTTGTAATTTTGGCAGAGGTATGACTGGATGTAGAGTTGTTCGTCTGATTGTGACGGGATACCCATTTGCAACTATGTTTAGATCTCTACGTTGTCTATCCTGCTCTTCAGCGAAAAAAAAGCTGAAACTCACAAATTAAGATGTTGGGCAAAATCGGTATTTAGCCAGGCAGTCTCTTGTTGTACAGGGGTTTGGATTTCAGCACGCACATCAGAAATGAAAATCGAGCATTTCTCAGCGACATGATGATGTTCACGAGCTGACATTTGTTTTCTGATATCATTAATCGATTTCGAAATATCTTCTCTTTGAGCGTAGTTTCAAGGTTATTTACTGAAGACTGCACAATATCTTGGATAATGGCTTGGAGTGGTATTTTATCAATAATATCTCTTCTTCATACTGTTTATCGTAGCTTCGACGATATTCTCAAAACACTTGGATTCTGGTTAGAACTGCTTGGAGTCGTAGGAGAGTGTTTGCAGTTTGGACACTTTATGCAAACGTCAACCCGTCGTATGTTCAAGAAATTGTTGTGAGCAACAATATTCGGTTCAGGCATATCCATACATTCTATGCATATCCATTTTCCGCATCCATCACAGAGAATTGCCAAGGAGTCATCATCCTTATTAGGTCTATTTCACATACCAAACATTTATCGAACCCTTTTTTGTTTGGGCTAACGCCGAGCTCTTTTCTCAAGCCAGACCTTTAATCGAAAAGTAAAAGGGTTAATAAGTACTAAACCTGACATCAAATAAACCCCAGGAGCTAAACGGTTAAAGCGTATTGTAGTTAAATTTTGGCAGACTCTCAGAAAGCTTCTTTTAAGACACTTGGATTAATTTAGCAGTCTATTTGTCTTCTTAACATTGCTAGAGGTTTCCCCAATTAGAGCAATCCTGAAAACCAGATATCTGCACCCAGACTTTCGGGAACAGGTATTGAGTAAATTTTGGCAGGAGATCTCCACGAACCCAGCATTCATGTATTATGAGTCGTTCAATAGCTGCGGACTGCACCATAAAGCTCTTGGAAGTCTAATTTGTAATTTGAATGCCTTGGAGTTTGCTAATTTTGGCAGAGGTATGACTGGATGTAGAGTTGTTCGTCTTTACCATTTGCCACTATGTTTAGGCTCTACACGTTGCATTAAGATATTGTATTTAGCCAGGAAGTCTCTTGTTGTACAGGGGAATTTCAGCACGGGAAAGTCTCTATGTTGGTTCAGTTTGTGTTGGATTTACTTCTGTGATTTCAAATCAGCCTTAAATATAAAACTTGGATATTTCGAAAAATTAGGCTTGGCGTCCGTAGGAGAGTGTCCTTGCCCGTTTGGACCATCAACAACGCAGAAAAATACGCGAAAAACGGCCGAGTGCCACAATCTATAATGTTATGGGAAATATAGTTGCCAAAACCATGCAATTCGCATATACGTAACTTCAGAAGAAACAGAGGATATTTCACATACCAAACATTTATCGCTCATAAAACAAATGATGAAACAGCAGCACAACAGCAGCAAACATTTAAAGAATATTTTAAAATAAATTTCTTTTGTATTATTATCTCAATTAATCAGTAGTTGTACCGAACGAAATCGTGCTCAAATCCTCCTCAGGGCCATACTGTGGTGTTTTCTTTTGATCCTGAAAACTTTCCCCATAGGAGAGTGCAGACGGCTTGTTATCATTGTAATATCCTTTCTTATTTTAGTTTTGTTTTAGTTTAAAGCTTTTTTCCAATAGGCAATGACTAGAAGTCCTCCAAAAAAAATAGTCCCCCCAGATGTTTTTAGTTTAAAAGCTTTTTCCCACCCAAATACCAGTGAAACTGATACCCATATTGGCTGGTCAAGTTCACTATCACAAAGTTCACATGATAGCTCCAATTCTGAGAATAGGACAATGATCAGTGTAGGGGCTAATGTCACTATAAATGATGATAATGGGTTTCAAGAGGTCCTTTCTAGAAGCTCTAAAAAAGGAAAAAAATCTCCCCAAATTAAAAAGCACATCCCCTCTCCCCTGCCCAAGATCCTCCCTCCCAAAACTTAGGAATTTACCTTAAAATTTCTCCTATTACCCCTTTTGAAATAAAAAAGATTACTGCAATAAGAGTTGCAATTTTCAAACTGATAAAATCAATGTTCTCTATTAATATTCACCGTGATGGATCTCTGCTAATAGCTGTCCAAGATCAAAAATCAGCATACACAATAATTAATCTAAAATCCCTTCTGAATACCCCAATTAATGCATCTAAATTGAACCCAAAAGAATCTTCAACAAAAATAGTAGTTTATAATGTTCCCCCAGAAATACCCATTCAGGAGTTATAAAAGAAGGGCTCTCAGATAGGGATGGCAACACAGTCCCAGTTGAAGATGTTACCCAACTTGGTAAACCTAACTCTAATGGCCTAAAAACAAGTAGATCCTTCTTATTTACACTGAACGAAAAAAAATTAATATCCCAGAAAAGTTATTCCTATTTGGGCAAATCAAACCGCACAAGCAATACAAACCAAAGCCCTATCCAGTGTCAGAAGTGTCTCAAACTGGGACACACAACAAACAAATGCAATGAAATTCTCCTACAGTGTAATAATTGTAAAGCATTCCATCCTAAAAGAGTTGACAACTTGCAACAACACTCAGCCTACATGTATCAATTACAAAGGCCCTCATGAATCTACCAATAAATCACTATGCCATGCATATAAGAAAAGAGCACTAACACTCCAAATAGCAACAGAGAAGGCCATTCCATACCCCTTTGCAGCAATGGAAGCAAATGCTGCCCAACAATACCAACCAAAACCCCGAAGTCAAACGCCCCCAATGCATCAAGTACCCCGTATAAAACACCATCCTCTAAGCCCCCTAGCTCACATCCCTATCAGAAGGAATCACCAAGTCAACAAGCCTCCTTGCCCGGTGAGATGAGGTCAGCCTGGCCCCCCTCCCAAGAAGAAACAAACCAGAAACACTACCAGGAATTAATCCCTTAACTGACAAACAGGATGCACAACCAAACATGCAATCCCCAAATATATACTTATTTATTCTAAACTGTAATGCAGTTCATGCCATGAACATACATCAACTACAGAAAACAAAAATCATTGCAGAATTGGCAAAAATCTACATCCCTGATGATATGCTCATTCAAGCAAAAAAAGATCTTGCTTTACTTTTAACAAAGCTGAACATTGATACACAGTCATATGAAAAATAAATCAACAACACAACACATATCAATATTCCAGTGGAACGCAAGATCACTCACAGAAAATAAGCTAAATGAACTAATATCTTTTATGAATAATAATTCCATTAATATTGCTTGCCTCCAGGAAACTCATCTAACCCAAAATCAACAAATTATGTCTCTGGGATATACTATCCTGAGAAAGGATAGATCATCAGAGAGAAAAGGGGGTGGAGTAGCTTTAATTGTTAAAAATAATATAAAATTCTGTGGCATCAACTTTCCAGATTTTGCAAATGATGTTGATGCAATTGGTATCAGTGTTTGGCTGAATAATACAAAACCTACATAATAAGCTTTTATAACCCTAATGGCCAAACTACAGAGACCATGGATTTTTTTTAATTATATAAATAATTCTAATATTATAAAAAAATATCATTATTTGCGGAGACTTCAATGCCCACAGCCTTTTATGGGGGAATAAACCAGCAAATAAAGCTGGTAAATTGATTGAGCATATGACTTCAAATAATATTGAATTAGCTGTTGCTACCCCTCCAAACCAGAATACATATTTCAACCCCAAAAGTGGCAGTTTCTCTACAATTGACCTACAAATCATGTCATTAAACATTTTGAATAAAATTTGTATTAATAAAATTGATAGTCTATGTACTGACCACTTTGCTATAGTTTGCTCCCTAAATGAACCTGCTGAAACCCGAGCACACACCTCAAAATATATCAACACTAAAGCAAATTGGTCTATGTTCCAAAATAAGCTAAATGATGAAATTACAAGTTTCACCCAAAATTCATGCATTTCAAACACAACAGTTGACACACATGCTGAAGTCTTGGCATCTTTACTAATAAATACAGCTAATCATGCTATCCCCAGGACAACATCCAAAAAAAACCTTCCCTAAACACATTCCCAAAGCATGGTGGACAAATGAGTGCCAAAATAAATGGAGAACAAAAAAGGCAGCTAGGAGAGCATTCATAAAAAAACCATCACCTACTACATATTTAAAAAAAATTACAAGCAGAATCTAATCTAAAAAGGACTATAATAGACGCTAAATATAAATACTGGAATAATTTTGCAAATAATCTCTCCAGAGAGACACATGAGCCAATTATACATAAAGTCATAAGCCACATCTGTGGGAAAAAGACTTCCCCCAACCCACTCCTGTATGAGCTATATACATAATAATACCCATGATGACAGTGATAATGAAAAACTAAGCTATTTGCAACTCTATTTGTTAATAAGCTAACATCAAATAATCAAAGCAAAATATCCCCACTTCCTATGAACCCAAGTTACCAACCACTTCCAGGATCCGAGTATATAACTAGTCCATTTTCAATCCAGGAAATGAATAATGCAATACATCATATTAGGACCAAAACTAGCGGCAGCTATGACAATATACACCCTACATGGATAAAGAATCTCACCCCTTCATACAAACAGGAACTGCTAAACTGTTATAATCACGCTTGGGCATCTTCTATGTTCCCCAATATATGGAAAATGTTCGTCCCTCCTACCAATCCTAAAGAAAAATAAACCCAAAGATAACCCTGAGTCCTATAGGCCCATAATGATTACTCCTGTGATGGGGAAAATAATGGAGAAAATGATCTATTACAAACTCCTCTGGTTTGTTGAAAAAAATATTATGATCCCTCACACTCAAACTGGATTCAGGAAACACCATCCTCAACAGATGCTTTCATTTTGCTAACAATGCAATAAATGAATCATTCTAAAAAAAAATAATGTCCTAGTTGCAGCTTTCCTAGATTTTGAAGGGGCATATGACAATGTGAACCACCAAACCCTTTTAAACAAACTTGCAAACCTTGGACTACCCCCAAGCTAGTATCTTTTATAAAATCTTTCATAGAAGTGTGAAGTTTCATTGTTTGTGTTGGTTCAGCCTCTTCAACCCAAAAGACAATAACCAAAGGCCTACCTCAGGGAGCAGTCCTCAGTTGCCTCCTTTTTGCCCTATATCTCTGGGACATAACCTCCCCCACGCGAATCTACAATATGCTGACGATCTGGTGCTATGGTCTTCTGGCAAAACCTTTGAGATAGCACAGTCAAATCTGCAAAAGTCACTTTTCCAATTTGAAAAATTCTCTCAACATTCAGATTTACCCATTGCATCTACCAAGTCAAAAATAATCCAATTTCACCGAAAGTGGGAAACATGTGAGATAAGATAAGATATTTATTTCAAAAAAATCTCTATCTCAAGCCCACAGAGGGCCGAATTCGGACTTTGGAGTCGACAACAATAAATGGTTACACTAAAAATGCAAAGAACAACAACGAAATAGTGAAAACCATAATGAACATCATTTAAAAGTCAATAATTAAAACTGTAAAAAGTCAATTAAAAAATAAAAAAAAAACAAAAATTGATCAAACTAAAATTAGAGCGAGACATAAATGCATTAAAAACTGGTTAAACTAAACTTAGAACGAGACATAAATGCATTTAGATTAAAAGGGATACTAAGAAAGTGTCAGCAATTAAACTACAGTAAATCAATAAAAGAATTAAAAACAATAAAACTGGTCAAGAAAAGGGGGGGGGGGAAGCAAAAGAGCGCAAGAACCTGGGCAATACCATCAGCTAATAAACAGAAAAGAGGGAAAAAAAAGAAACTATTGAGACATTTTATTCATTTCTCTGTAATGAAGGGGATAAAGTTCTTTCGTATCTGGAAGTAACGCAGCGAATTGGGGCAAAGCAGGGATGGGCTCAGAAACAGCTCGAGGCGGCCGTATTCTGGATGGGGAGTGACGTTTGGGGAAAATACTTGCCGTCCGAGGGTTTGTTATGGCATTTTTTGCAAAACGGAGGCATCAAGTCAGTAAGAGGTAGAATTTTTTCCTTTAGCCAATCTGCAAGTAATCCTTCATAAAGTTTCGAGAAAATAGGAGTAAGAGTAATAGGCCGGACGCCTTCAAAACCAGCTTTCCGTTTTTCTCTTTTTCAAAGGGTTATGAAACCCTGTTTCCAAATTGTAGGAATTTGCCCAGACTCGGTAATCTTGTTAAACAGGAAAGACAAGGGCTTAGACAAGAAATCACCGAAGGCACTAATAAGAGGAAAGGGTATATCCAAAGGACAAATACTTGTCTTTCTTAGTTTTTGAATTCTTCTTTCTATCTGAGACGGAGAAACAGTGGTAAAGAAGGGGAAAGGGCTCCTGATAGAAATTGGTCGGACAGTGGTGGAAGACTCTGGACAATGGAAGCGAGGAATTTATTGAGATTATTGGCAGTAATATCAGGGGACTCGGGTAGATTGAAGTTAAGCTGTTCAAGCCTCCTGCCACACAGCTTTTAACCTCAGAATACCAGTTTTTTTGGTTTATTAGTAAACAATACTTCGACATTATTTTTGTAGTAAGATCGTGCCAATTTGCGAATTTTTCTTTTAATTGATTTTCTTAGTTTATTGGCTTCATCTGGTTTACCATTTTTGAAAAGCTTCAATTTGGTTCTAATTAGTGTTTTTATAGTTTGGTTAATAAAGGGTTTGTCACTGGAGCAATTTTAAATTTTTTTTTTTCCGGGAAGCAAATTTGATATTTGTCAATTAGCTTTTTGTGGAACAAAGCCATTTTCTCATCAATATTTTTTAAACTATAAACAACGGACCAATCTTCAGTATTCAGCCACATACCAAACAAAGAAGACCAGAATTTTGAAGGGGGCGATAACTGCCATAAGTTATTGAGAAAGAATGATTAAAATTTGAGGAGGGGGATAAAAGAATCGAAAGATGATAACTCCCACCTAATGGAGGCAGAGCTGAGGGAGGGTTGTAAAAATTATACATATTAGTTTAAAATAACATCAAGAGAGGTATTTCCCCGAGTCGTTGGTATTTTTAACAATCTGCTTAACTTTAAGTGAGGAGCAAAATGAATCCATTTTAAGGTCGTTTGCATCACCAACTAAAAAAGACCAGCATTGGGGTATTTAGAAATAACAAAATCAGCACTTGTCTGCAATGCTGGATGAATTTACGTTTTGACTCGATATTTTGATTTGGGGAGTAATAGAAAACGGTTATTGCAATAATATTAAATGGACGAGGGAGAACTTTTTGGTCTAATACTTAGCCAGAGGATTTCATCGTACTCGGATAAACTAGGGACTCGAATAACCTTTGGGTAAAGGTTACTCTTAGTAAAGAACAAAACACCGCCACTTTTTTTCCAAGTGGGTGGTCTAAAGGACGGAGTTTAATAAACTCTGAATAATTTGTCAGGTGCAGAGACCTTGGGTCGTGGGACTGTACTTCCGTAATAGCTATAATATCGATTAGATTTGATTCTGAAAGCACCTCGAGTTCAGTAAGCTTTTCAAAATTAAGACTTTCGGCATTAGTAACTAAAAGTTTGGGAAAAACAAACCGATTGGGGAATTTCGACAGGGATACTTGTGTGTTTGAAAATTTCCTGGGTGGGGTTTCAATTTAATATTATGATGCTGCGGAGAAGTAGGGTAAGAGAAGGATTTACCTTGGGGATTTGGAGGTGGAGGGGAGGGCGAGGATACAGCCGAAGCATGATGAGGAAGGTGCGACTTGTTTTCAGTCGTCGAGAAGTGCGAACAATTAGGATTTAATACAAGACAATTATTAAATGCAAAAGGTCTCAGACCTGAGTCACCCTGGTAGGGTGGGCACGAGGGATTAAACGCATGGGTCGGAGGCGGGAAAATATGGGAGGGAAATAAGACGGTGGTATTTTCAGGGGGTTCAACTTGGGAGGGTTTAACTGGAGTGTTAAGAGGGAAGGGATTTTGCTGGGAATATGGAGTTTTTTTTCTGGGTGGTAAAGGTGGAAGTTTTTTGAGTGAGCAGGGTGGATTTGGGATAAAAAAGGAAGAGTATGCGCTGGTGAGCTAATTTTATTAATTGAATGAAGGGGGCTCCGCTTTTGGGTTGAATGAGAACTTGTAACTATTTTACTATTAAAAATTTTACTGCGCCTGGCTATAGCACGATAATCCCTGTTTTTCAAATGTAATAACATGCACTTAGTCTCGAAACAAAGGCCACTTTGAAATTTATGGCAGGGTTTGGAATGGGAAAGGGAGCAATAATTGTCGTTACAGTGACCAGTAGTTAAAAAAGACATACAAGGGTGAACAAAGGTACAATCACTCTTTTTTTATACACTTGTTTGCCAAGTGAAAACGGCTGGCAATAGAATTCTTCCCTGATTTGGCTTCAGGAACCGATTTACTAATAATACTCAAGTTGTCACTGACCCCTAGAACTGGAATTGGCTGAGTTCACACTGAAATTGTCACTGACCTCTGGATCTGGAATATTGATTGAGTTCTCATTTAAGCTGTCACTGACCTCTGGAACTAGGTGACCGATTAAATTCATATTTGAGTTAACCCTTGCTTCATTAATATTCATGTGTTGGGAGTTGTTGCTTGTGGATTGAATTGCAGTTGGTTTAAAATTGGCGTTTTTTTCTTTTATTCGTATTCACAGACTTAAGTGTGTTCTTAATTATATTCCCGCTAAGATCAATGAAAGTAGAAATTTCGTTGGTAACGAACTTGATTTTTTTTTAGCACTAAAAGGGAGGGGAGGGAAGGGTCACATAGGGGGCTGGAATCACAATTGCCACAAGGAAAATTTTCAGTCTGGCAGGAGGCATCATTAGAAGGCTCACAATTATATTCAAAATCCGTCTGGGTACTGGCATCTTTACTTTCTAGCAGAAAATCAGTCTGGCAACTGGCAACACTGGTTAATACTGGTAGGGGAGTAGTCTTACACTCGCTTTGGGCTGCAATGAAAGCTTTACCATCCCTTTGGCAAGTCGGGGCAAGGGGGACGACCTGATATCATCTAAAATTTCTGTTAAGGAAGAATTTATTTCTGACAATTGGCGTCGAGGGGTATCGCTAGCTTTTGAAGAATTTATTCCTGACAATCGGCGTCGTGGGGTATCATTAGCTTTCGAAGAATTAGGGGTGGTATATTCGTGATTTTTGGTGAGGTTTTGTTTCGAGGAACAATCCAAACATAACCAGTTCTTTTTCCACTGGGAACGTTCTATCCCCACACATTGCTCATGAATGGAAGAGTTGCATGTACTACATACCAGGCAATTGATTGTTGCCCTTAATCTACACTCAGGACACACTCTCTTAAAGTCCTTTGGTTGTCCTTTAGTCATTTGGTTGATTAATATAAAGGGTTAAAAAAATTCAATTCACCTGATGGCTGGTGACAAAATCCGGAAGTTAGGTCACAGTTAGTCAACTTTGTCACTGAATTGTTGTCCTTTAGTCATTTGGTTGGTTAATATAAAGGGTTAAAAAGTTCAATTCACCTGATGGCTGGTGGCAAAATCCGGAAGTAAGGTTACAGTTAATCAACTATGTCACTGAATTAACTGAGTTTAATGCAGAAAGGCATAAACCAAATAGGTGTTAACAGGTTGAACTCTGGTTGAAGACTCGAAATGCATGTTTTGCATGTTAATGCAAAACTAACTCTAAATGGAACAACTATTCCAGAAGATAATCATATTAATTACCTAGGTCTCATGCTTGACCAAAAACTTAATTTCCACCTCCACATCACAAACACAATAAAAAAAATGCTATAGAAAAACATATATACTAAAAAGCCTTCTTTCCACACACCCTGGGGCTGTAAGGAGAAAACCTTACTCCAGTTTTACAAATCACATATAAGACCCCATATTGACTATGGCCTCATCTATGGTGCATGTGCAAAGACCCAGATGCAAAAAATTGAAACAACACAAAATGATATAATACGTCTGATATTTGGTCTTAGGAAACCCACAAGCACCAAGTTTCTGCTTACGGAGAGTGGATTAACAACAATAAGGGAGAAACGTAGCTTTCTTTTGACAAAACATCTTACAAAAATTGAACCAAATAGCTCACACACCCTACATAATTGGTTAAGAAATCCAGCCATGTATAGAGGCATTACAGATGAGTATGCCAATATTCAGAAGAAGTTCCCTGTACCAGCAAAGTCTATTGCACCTACTTTCCCCAATACCCTCCATGGAATTGGTCAATTCCCATAATAAATACTGATTTCTCAAAGTGGAATAAAGATCTAACCCCCATTGCTTTTGCCCAGAAAAAATTTGCTGAACTTAACACAATTACTTGTAAAAACCACTTCCAAATATTTGTTGATGGGTCAAAAATGAATGAGAAGGTAGCAAGTGGTGCGTTCCTTCCTCACCTGAAAATTGCAATGGGTGAGAGATTATATAATAATGTATCTATAATGTCTGCTGATTTAAATGCCATAATCATGGCATTAGAACACCTTAAGGAAAACTAACGTTTGATTGCAAATTCAAATAATATTATAGTATATTCCGACTCTTTATCAAGCCTTGAGTTGCTGGCCTCAGCTCCTCAGTATAAGTTGGACCTTGACACTTATCATTGTCTCAGTATTATAGATAAACTTGCTTCAAGTGGCATAAGAACCTATTTTCAGTATATTCCTAGCCACTCTGGCATAAGTGGTAATCATCAGGTTGATGAAATAGCAAAAAATGCTATAAATATTGACCAGCCAAGTGGGAGACCAATCCCGATTAGAGATATTTACCGATGGAGACTATCAGATATTAATTTTAATAAGAATAATCCTATCCTTTCCCCCTTTCCCAATAAGTATTTTTCTAAAATTTACCATAGAATTCGTTCTGGAACAAATGGACTAAACTTTCTTGCATTCTCGTATAAGTTTTCTAATTCAAGTGGTTCAATTCCCCTGTCCCCTCTTTGCAGGCATTGTAATATGAATAATGAAACAATTGACCATTGCCTATTTGAATGTAATATGCTGACGTCTGCACAACATACCTTGCTTTGTAAACTGTTAAATTGCTTCAAACACCACAAAATCTCACTATCAGCCAAGAGCCTAGCCAACTGTACCTGCACACAGAGCATAGAAATTGACATCTACCATCTCATAATTGAACTCCTAGAGTCGAAAGATCTACTGAAAATATCTAATAAATATGAGGCAATCAATTTAGTAGCCCTGTAGCCCACAGAGTGAAACAAAAGGAAAAGGGCTAACTAGTACTACTGAAAAGCCCGCCTGCTGTTAAATAGAAGAAGAAGAATGAAACAAAAGTTAACTTTGAGTACCTGTGAGTACCCCTTATTTCAATCAAGGTCATAATGAAATTACAATAAATATGAAGCAAGAAATTGAGCAGAAGGCAGCAAAATCCCTAATAATTGGATTACTTCTAAGACCAGAAATGCTTAAATTAAGTGAACTATCATTAATAGAACGTATAAATAAATTGTGTACCCTTGTGCATGAACTGCAGCTTGGACAGCTAAACAAAGATGAAATTAGAAGTGTTTGTTTTAATTAATGAGACAGCAGCCCAACAATATGGACCTTAAAATATTATCATGGAACTCACAATCAGTGAGGAATGAGAAGAAAGATCTTGTTGTTGAATTTTGCCATAAAAATTGTATTGATGTCTTATGTCTCCAAGAAACCTGGCTAAAACCCTATATAAATATGATTTTCCAGGGCTACAATATTTTGAGGAAAGACAGAATTGAAGCAGGAAGAGGTGGGGTGTTGATAGGTATTAGCAAAAAAAATACCACTACACCGAAGTGTATATTGAATTAGGTGATAATTATGAAGAGTATGTCAAAATAGTTGGATGCAAGCTCCATTTGGGAAATGGTAAAATCCTCAATGTTATAAATGTTTACAACTCGAATGGGAATAATAAAGACATTGGTGGCATAATAAATGAACTACTTGATAAAATACCAAATGCAGAACAGTGGTTTTAATAGGGGATTTTAATGCCCATAGTAAAGTCTGGTGTAATTGGAATTTTATTAATGCTTCAGGTAAAAGCCTTGAAGATATGTTACTGGAAAATAATATATGCTTAATTACACAAAAGGCTTCCAACCCGAAAAAATCCTATCACAGGAGTTTCCACCACTATAGACTTGATTTTCACTAGCCCAGATCTAGTGGCATCAGCAACTGTGTCAACCTTAGTAAATACATCTTTGTTTAGTGACCATGCCCCAATTTTATTAAATGTTTGTGATGGTCGGTTTGAGATTTCTGATAAATTTGAGTCAAACAAGATTACTAAGTTTCAAATCAAGAAGGAAGATTGGAGAAAGTTTAAAGAACTTCTTGAACAAAAAGACATTTTAGCTGTAGTAGAAAGGGAGCAATGTGTTGATGACAAAGTGAAGGTTTTCCAGGACAGCATAATTGAAGCAGCAACAAAAGCTGTTCCACTAAAGGCCAAATATAAGGGACAAAGGAATTCATGTATATGGTGGAACAAAGATTGTGATGCAGCTAAAAAGAAATATCTAAGAAGAAAAAATAAGTATGAACAAGCAACAACAATATACAACTACATTGAGGTGAAAAGAGCTTATGCAGCATTTAAGAGAGCGATTTCACTAGCCAAGAAAAAGAGCTGGGAAGAGTTTATTGAAAATTTGGATTTCCGTAAACCATTAAGTAAGGTCTATGTTTTCATTAAACAAATGCAAACAAACCCCACCACCCATGAAATCCAACCCCCCTGTAGTGTACAATAATCAGCTACTAGTGACAGATCAAGATAAAGCAAACGCCTGTGCCAATTATCTAAATAAGACAATAGGAAATACTGATCCAAATGCTACAGAGGTGGCCAGAATGGCAAATCGGGATTTGCAGAGCCCTTATAATCAGCCATTTACTAATGCTGAAATTGACAGTGTGATAAGAAATCTCCCTATTAGCTCACCAGGGGAAGATATGATTTATCCACAGTTTGTTCAAGCTTTGCCAAAGCAGTGGATTATGGTGTTGCTTGCCATCATCAATTTGGCTTGGAATGATGGATATTTTCCAAGTGCATGGAAAAGGGCCAAGCAATTATGATCCCAAAACCAGGAAAGGACAGTTTCAAAACTGGAAGACCAGTGGTTCATAACTTTGCTCCCAGTTTTAGGGAAAGTATATGAATGACTTGTTAAGAAAAGACTTAACTATGAAGTACAAAAAAGGGGTGGCCTTAAAGATATACAATGCGGCTTTAGGAAAAACTAAAGTACCATAGAAAATTTGCTTTGCTTTAAACAGGATGCTTTATATGCTCTCCAGAATGGACTTGTAATGATTGCAGTTTTCCTTGACGTCAAGGACGCGTTTTGATAACATTGTACATAGACAAATATTATCAGGAATAATTGAGGCTGGAATTAGAGGTAGAATGTTGCTGCTAAGTAAAAATTATCTTGAAGACCAAGTAGTGACAGTGAGAGTAGGAAATACTATGTCAACTGTCCTAGTAAGAGGAAGAAGGGGAGTACCTCAAGGGTCAGCCTTAGGACCTCATTTTTTACAATATTGGAGAGTATAATATCCCTATTGGAGAAGGAGATTAAACGCGCGAATTTTCGCTGATGAGAACACTTTGTGGGTTATGGCAAAGACATTAGAAGAGGGAATCAAAGTTATTTCAGAAGTATTAGTGCAAGTTGAAAACTGGGCGACTGATGTTGATCTCAAATTTCCAACACATAAAACAAAAGCCATGTTAATAACTCGAAAATAATGAAAGTTACCCCAATAATTAAATTTTATGGCCAGCAGATTGAGTTTGTGAGTGAAACAAAGTTCCTGGGTGTGAATATAGAGAAAAATTTGAATTGGAAACCACATATTGAAATGGCCAAGCCTGCTTGCGTAAAAAAGGCTGAATCTTATGAAGATGCTTACAACTGTTAGCTGGGGGCAAAAACCCAGTTTTATTATGGATGTTTATATAAAATATATTAGGTCTAAGATAGAATATGCTTCCGTGATTTATTCCTCAGGCAGTGACACAACCCTAGCAAAGTTGAATTCCGTACAGAATGCAGCTATACGCATTGCCTTTGCAGCCAGAAAGACTACCACTATTGTGTTTTTAATGTCAGAGTCAGGACTTGAAAGCCTGGAAACCAGGAGAAAGGTAAATGTCCTGAAATATATCAAAAATTGTGGACAACATATAATACAAACCAGTTTGATCCAGAATAGTTAAACCTGGAAAAATTGTTAAATCAAATAAGTTTAAAAAGAGAAACCCGGAAAATGTCTTTGAAATGTCTTCTCGTATCAGTGAACAGTTTGGAGTGACACTAAAATGACAGATATATTAAAAGTTCCAGAAATTGCATTACCTGCTCCTTGGGAGACAATTAAGCTACAGTGCAATCTTAAGTTTGAAACGAATGGATACCTTGATTCCAGGATAAACTTTAAATTAATGATGGCAGAGAAATACAGGGGATTCCTTGATATATATACAGACGGATCTAAGAAAAATTAACCCAATTTCTGCAGTAGGGGCTGCCTTTGTCATTTCATTGATACAAGTTTCAAATAAGTGCATTGGAGGCACTCGCCAATTTTGATCATAATGGGAAAATTTCAAGAGAAGTTGTATTGTGCTACATTGAAATAGTATAATTTATGTCAACAGCAAACATATGTCTTCAGTGGATCCCAGCCCATGTTCAGATTGAGGGGAATGAGAGTGCCGACACAGCTGCTAAAATGGAATGCGAAACAATAAATGTATTTACTAGTGGTTCAACTCCTAGATCTGCAATGCAATTAGATCAATTGATACAATCAGTAAGAACGTATGATTTTGAGGATAGCAGAAATCAATCCGGAAATTGGTTTATTACCCGAAAAGTAGCAAGAAAGTTTGAGAGGCATGTGTACCAAGGATTAAGTAGGAAAGAGGGAAGATTAGCATTTCGTCTTAGATCAGGCCATGCAGATACAAAATTATACTGGGTAAAGTTTTATGGAGAGTCAAGTAACTGTGAGTTTTGTGACAAAGAAGAAAGTCTGGTACATCTTCTTATAGATTGTGATAAGTACACTCTCCAAAGACAGCATATCAACGCCTTTTTTCATGAAAGAAGAAAACAGTTGAGTGTAAATTTGATTTTGGGATGATTTGCAAATGATAGTGACAATATACAGATCCTAAAGCTGGTTGTACAGTTTATAACTGCCATTGAGAGAGATAGGACGATGTGATGGGAAGAATAATTATGATTAACTAATGTGACAGAGCAGATTACTGATGATTGACTAAATAAAGTGGGATCCAGATTTATTGAATGAAGACCCAAGTGACCGAGCAGTCAAGAGGGGTCTTTAATTCGTGCATCATCATCATCACCAGGTAAATCAAATAAAACTCTTAGAAGGACCGCTTAAAATGTCACTGAAGGTTGATATAGTTATGAAATATCACTAAATGTGTAGGAAAATGTCTTTATCTTATAAATTGGGCGTATAATCCTTTTTTTAATTTTTGCCGAATATGGCAATACAATAGCTTCCATCAAAAATTTCATGTTAGCTCTGCAGAAGACCCTCCATTATACCTTGTTGTAACAAAATGGTTGCTAGAAATTCTAAAAGCCACCTTAAAACAACCATATATGCACACTAATATCATTCCTAAAAGTGTAGTGCTTTGTAAGGGATACCACCAGATGGCTAATTTGACAGTGTATATATATATATATATATAAATCTTTATATTAGCCAACCGGCCAACCAGAATTTTAAGCCTAGGAGTCCAGCTGGACATAAGGAAACACATTAAGAAAACAATTTTTAGTCCATAATATGCAGAATAATCCTAGTTAACACATTTTGCAGGGGGAGAGCCTTTATCTTCACTTCTTTCCTTGTTTTTCCAATTTTTCTAAGAAATTCATGAATTTCTTAGGACCTATATATTCACATAATATATACCCCCCTAATGTGCAAATATATACCTAGAATTGCATCCTCAATCTAAATATAACACTCATTTGCATCACAAATTAACTTTACTCCCATATTAGCCATATGGTGGATGTCCGCTTTGTAACATTCTAGCTGCTCAGCACTACATAAGGAAATATCTTAAAAAAAGAAGTACCATTAGATTCCTTATTTTATGCTCTTTTTCAATATAACTTAATTGTTACTACCATTTCAATGCACTCTCATCCCCGTGACTTTTCCATATAGGCCTAAAGGTTCTAAATAATATATTTCTTTGTTGTTTATCATCTTGTGATACATCACACATTATTTTGTAAAATGCTGAATTCTTGGAATTGTGAAAACGTTCTTTCTAAATAAACTCAGTGGAATTGTTGGATAAAAGGTTAGTGAAGAAAAAAAAACAATAGAATAAACATCGTAATGTTATTAATGGAAATAAACTCCATATCATAAAATAAGAATGTCATTGTTTTAGGTTTGTTTTTTAGTTTTATATAGTTCTTAAATCCTTAAATTTTACCTTAAATTGCTGGGTATTGAACATTGGCAATCCTGAACAGTTTTTGTCTTAGCAAAGTAAAACTTCCAAAATTTAATGTTGCTTGCAGGTCAAATAAGCCACAAAGATATTTTTTTTAGTTTTATACCTTTGGTTAGCAAAAAAAATCCTTAAAAAAAACAACAAAGATAATCATAGCTAGTAAAAAGACAGATCACAGAAAGAAAGTTCAAACTTTATAGTTGAGATCAAGTGCAACCATCCTCAGTACAAAATTAGACATGGAGAGAATATTGATAAATATCCATTCAACATTAAAAAAAAACTAAAAAATAAATATTTAAAATTAGACTTTTTTCCTCTCCCCCTCCCCAAGTAAAAATTTAGAGTCCACTTCTCCCAATCATCCCTTATGGTTTTATCTTGTTCCCCAAGCCTTTTCTCAGGATATTACAGATGTACCATATTGATCACCTCATAATATATATATATATATATATATATATATATATATATATATATATATATATATATATATATATATATATATATATATATATATATATATATATATATATATATAATATATATATATATATATATATATATATATATATATATATATATATATATATATATATATATATATATATATATATATATATATATATATATATCTATGACTTATATATATATATATATATATATATATATAAATTACTTGACTTACCTAAATACTGAACTGAGATATTATGAGTCCCATAAGACCTTTCTCTGTAGAAAAGTATTGGTGGATCACCTGGAGTTAGTTTATATCCTTAAGTAAATTCATTATAGTTTTTCTTGTTGTTATAGGGGAAAGCATTTAGGTGGATGGGAGACAATATTTTACCTGTTTTGCTTGTGTTTGAAGTCTCCAAAATGATTGCTTCAAATTTTGTATCCAATGTGTCTCAATTGATTTTTTTTATATATTTATTAATTTTACTATTTAGGTGGATTTTTAAGAATGTTGATGTGTTGTAACATATGGGCTTTTTGTCTCTTATTTTGGAGCACTTAGCACATTACAGTTTGATACTATAGTCATTAATTGATTACTTGTTCTTTTTGTTTTGTGTTAATATTCTTTTTATCCAGTTTAAAATAAAATTCTATTTAATGTTGTTTTCTGTTCTTGTTATCAAAACTTCTTTTGGTTAGTCTCAATTTACTTTTTGTTGTTGTTGTTGACTTTGACTCAGTTGGCCTGAAATTGGCAGTGTCTTCAATTAAATATCTTATCTATCTTCTTCACATCAGGAAATGACTTTAAAAACTAAATTAAATAAGATAAATAAGGGCAGAGAAAATCTGGAGCTTAGATAGTTTTCTATTTTAGAGGCATAAATCTGAAGACAAAGTGCAGAAAATACACTGCAGCCTAGTTTCCAACTTTCAAACGTTTGCTAGTTGCAGGTCTTATTGTGCAGTGGGCTTAGGCTGGCTTGCTTCTAAGGAGTATCAAAAATACAAAAGCAAAGTAAAAAATATGTAGCAGCAACAGTGTTTCCACTTCTCCCGATTTTTTGGGAGATCTACCGAATTTCTAACCAATCTCTCGACAAAAAAAGAAGATACCGAATCTCCCCCGAAATCTCCAGAAAAACTTAATGCCGGAACATT
Source organism: Artemia sinica (assembly GCA_027921565.1). Classification (NCBI taxonomy): domain Eukaryota; kingdom Metazoa; phylum Arthropoda; class Branchiopoda; order Anostraca; family Artemiidae; genus Artemia; species Artemia sinica. Next base: position 19,667,009 of record CM051273.1, read on the forward strand.
TTACTTTTTGGTCATTCTTTTCTTCTTTTTTTACCTGTCCGTTGCCTGTGGTCTTTTAGGGATTATTTCTAACGTTTCAGGCATTGAGGCACTGCGACTTTAATTTATTGGCATAGGTATGAACATTGCCCATTATCCATTCCACAGTGGTTGCATTGGTTTTCTGTTTTTGATCATTTAAACACCTTCAAGGTTTGTAATTAACTAATTATTTTCAATTCATAAACTAATCACAGTTGCTGGCTTGCACCAAGAAAATGGGAACTAACACTATGCGGGTCCACCTGATTCAGTAGCTTCAAAAGGATCAAGAATTACTACAAGTTTTAAGAAATATGACAAAAATTAGAATTTGTCTGCAGTTGCTCTGTAGAACCGAAGGGGTTTGCTTCAAATGATCCAACACAAGAAACAGAGACGAAAATTGCTGCATTTTGAAAACAATTTACGATTTTTGCTGGTTGACAAGTTAGTCCCATTCCTGAAAAAAATATGCCGCATAAGAATTTTTCTGATAAAGAAAGACTGGGTAAGCAGAAAGTGACGAATATAGTCCGCCAGGGCCTGTCAGTGTATTATAAAACATAAAATTGCGAAGAAAGGATGAAAACGAGTACAAAAAGTCGAAAAGTGCGATTGACAAAGAATGGCGGGAACATTCCGATAGTGCCAATGATGATAAAACAGTGACTCTGACAGCCGTGGATTACTGGAAATCGGCTTTGAGTCCGAGGGACCACCGTGGAAACCAAACTTAGCAAAGTTTGTGCAATACTTGTTTTCCTTGCCATTTTCGAACGTAGCTTCAGAAAGACTGTTCAGCTTACTCAAGAAGTAAAGACAGGCAGAAGAAATCATTTGGTAACAGTAACTTTGGCGTCCACAATTCAGACGAAACTTGAAATGAAACGAGACGGAGTTACAGCAGACACACTGACGGTTGACCAGCCCCTCAGAAAGAGGCTAAAAGGAGTAGTAGCGTATCCCAGCACAGCTGAGTTACCAGCACAGCTAAAAAGCCATGCGATAGACACAGATTATGAATGTAATGCGGTATATGTATCTGAAGGTTTTGCTATTTTTTATACTTTTTTTCAGTTATATCAACACTAATGAGCTACGACTTTGCGTTTTCTCTTTATCATTTGTGAATACCTCTGGGGATGGTGGTAAAAAAAATTATCCACTTAAATCAGACTCAATGGTCAAAGGCCTAGTGTCCGTAGTTCGTCAGGATTTTCTGTCCCAGTCCTGAACTTAGTGGGCTGTCGTGTGGAATCTGAAGGGCCAGAAAAAGTAAGGGTCGATGAAGAAAAATGTCTTAATTTAACAGCTTTAGAGTCTGAATGAAATATAACTGCACTTAGTTTCAAAATTAAATGGATTTCAAGCTTCTAGCTGCTTCCTTTTGTCATGTTTGACAACGTTGATTGCCGAATTTTCTTTCCGGAATTGCAGCTGGCTCCAGTAAATCTGCGCTCCAAATATTTAGAATGTGGTACTTTATACTCAAATCGCTCGAACACCTCCAAAAACTCAATACAAAATACAAAAACTGAAAATTCTACCAAATCCTGAGATCCATCTCCCGATTTTCTCCCGAATCCTGAGAGCCATCTCCGATTTTCTCCCGAAAATTGTCAAGATTCTACAGATTGTTTGAAAAGATAAGTGGAAACACTGAGCAGCAACCAAATGCTATTGTAAGATTAGTTAAATATTGTTAGTTCTGTTTTAACTTTTTCATTTGAAAGCTTTGTAATGTGTTGTTTCTGTGTTGACCACCAAAATCCGTTTTTTTTTATCATATAACTATTTTTGTTGCAATTTGTCATTATAAAAAATAGAAATGTAAATAAAATAATGTTAACTTTTGAGATGTATTGATCTTCACTTTTTGTACTTATATCTTCCATCTATTTTATAGGATTTGAACTCCTTGTTTTCTTTAGAAGATACAGCATTGAAGTTTGGTAATTATTCTAATTCTACAGATATCTAATTGCTCAGAGTAGTCAAGAGAAGGCCATTTCGTATTTAACAGTATTGGTGAATCATGGAAACACCCAACCACTTTGGTATCACTGCTGTTAAACAAGGTAAATGGCATTATGATAGATTGAGCCATTTGCTGCTTATTTGTCCTTCTTTGCTCACTAAATTGGACAGTAATTGTAATTTCCTACTTACTTTGGTTGCTTGTACTTGAAAAATGGATTAAACAAACTATAAAACCTTTTTTATTAGTTTTATAAAAATGCACAGAACAAGTTTTTTAGTCTTGCTATTTTTGGCCATTTACTGCCTCTGTGCAATTTGTTAAATGATCACCCTAGAATTAATGAGCAAAATATCAGTTTCAATAACATCATTTTCTCCCTAGATAGCTGTTATGAATTTTGACTGGAGGCTAAAAGATTATCACCACTTCCTACAAAAAAATAGATTAACTTTAAATTTCAAACTCATTTCTTAGATTAACAAAAATGTTCAAATTGGAGATTCGAGCTAGTTTACAATGTTTTGTCAGAGAGGTCTTCAAGACATCCCCTAACAGTGTCCTGACCTAGTTTAGAGGATAAATACTTTAGGAGTAGAGGAACCCCAAAACTTAATCTTTTGACTGGAGTAAAGTTTTGAGTTGCTTTTAATTGGCATTTACATCCTACCTCACTAAAATGATAACCCAGGATTTCTGCATTAGACTTTAATAGTTGTGGCATCCATATTATTCAAGAAGAATAAGATAGTTTTTGAATGATAAATAAGTAAAAATAAATATATCAGAAATTCCAATAGGGAAATAGTATATACTGCTAGCAGGTCAAATTAGCATGATTTTCTTTCTTGCTTCCATTATCATTTAAAACTATCTCTTGTTTTTTAAGAAGACAGTCTGCACTGGTTTCAGTGAAAATAATGGAATGGCTTACTTTGGTGTTCATGTTTCAAAAAATACATCTGGTTTTTCAAATGTTTTTAAATACAGTTTTGTTAATGAAAGATAAAAACAGCAAATTTCCAAACAAATTTTTATTAATCATTCTTTAAGACTTTTTGAAAAACACTGGCCGAAATTTAACATAAAAAATTAATTTTTGATGGGCAGCACAAGTTGCAGAAATGACTAAAAAACCATGAATGATCAGAAATAGGTTTATTTCTAGTACCTCAGCTTTGGGTGTCTTTTATTGTTTTTTTTTTTTTTTTTGGTGAAACCTTGTCTGTATCTCCCTCATCAAACTTATGCCCATCAAAAGTCACCCCACCCACAAGTACCCCCCCCCCCCCATTATTTATTCTGAAGTATCAAAGCAATGTAGATACTAATTATAATCTTAGTGAAGTATATGCGTTTTACTTTAAAAATCCTCTATGTGGCAGAGGAATGGGAGTTTAAACCCCTTGTCAGAAATGTTTGTTTTATTCTAATGACATTTTACAACAACAACAGGCTCATCACCCACTCCAGGCCTTTTATGTAATAGTTTAACTTTTGCTTTATAACCTTTAAGATAACCTCATTTTAATTTTTTTAGGAAGAGGGGGGGGGGGGTCGTAATGGTCAAACAATTTGTTTGGCATGTGTTGAACTAATTAAATTTAAGGGACAGCCATCCACATAGCCCCTTTGGGCTATTTTGCTAGTATTCCTCCTGAGTCTTGTCCTAAATCTAAACACAACAGGGTTTAAGGGATCCCAAATTTATTCTTTGGAATTATAGGTAGTTTTGAATTACTTTTACTCAACGTTTATATCGAAAAATTGAGCTATTAATTACCATTCCTGAATCAGCTGCAAATGACAGTTTTTTTTCCGCATTCAATTTTCATTAAAACATGTTTTGTTTAGTTTTTCGTTACTATTAACCATGGATCGTTATTTACTAGGTTGCAGCTATTGCTGCAACCATAATAAATAGAAAGGTTTGTCCTATATAGTTTAACTCTATAATTCCCTATAATTGGCTCCTATAATTCCCAAGTGTAGATTTTGACTTTATGAAAGAATCTAAAAGTTTACGAATTTTAAAGAAGATGTACCTAATATACCTAAAACGTAATTTTTAGGCCTATAAATGAGAATATTATTAAGATTTAATAAAAGTATTGCAATCAAAGCATCATAATAAAACAAAATTAAACTAATATAATGTAATTAAAAAAGTGAAATTATGAATGATTATAATTTATAAATAATTTTCTTATTTTATACCGCATGTCATTATTAGGGATTACTGGTTAATCTTGAATAATACTCTATTTAAATAAACTCCATGCACTCTGGCATGCATCCCAGAAACAATTGAATTTACGAGAAAAATTCTAAACAAGATTTGTACAGAATTTAGTTTGGCCACTACAATAGATGGGGTTGGAGGAGAAGTCTTTGAGTATCATAATAAAGGTTTACACAATTTTATAGTTGACAATATTCAATTCTTTGGTGAAACCACTAGAATGAATGGACTACAGCAGGGTTGCCACATTTTTGTTTTTTTTTCAGAAGGACTTTTCTTTTGGTTGTTTTTCTGAAAATGCCTTTTGGTTGTTTTTCTGAAAAAAAAAACAAGAGCTACTGCTATCTCTCTTTTTTTTTTTTTTTTTTCATTACCAGCGATTTATGGCTCGGTAACGATATTATATCGTCATGGGCCCTCTTCAAAGCTTTTTTTCGATATAAGGGTTTAAAAGGGAGAATAATATATCCAGTGGATTATTGTAAATTGTTGTCAAGGTCACAATAATTTCCATCCAAGTATTTTTTCTAGCCCATAGAATAGTGCAAACAAGAAACAGGATGAATGCCAAGGTTTTTTTTTTTTTTTTTTTTTTTTTTTTTTTTTTTTTTTTTTTTTTTTTTTTTTATCACGACCAGCGATTTATGGCTCGGTGACGATATTATATCGTCATGGGCCCTCTTCAAAACTTTTTTTCGACATAAGGGTTTAAAATGGAGAAGAATGAATCCAGTGGATTATTGTAAATTGTTGTCAAGGTCCCAATAATTTCCATCCAAGGATGTTTTTTCTAGCCCATAGAATAGTGCAAACAAGGAACAGGATGAATCAGTCACAGGATGAATGCCTACGTTGTTTGACCTTTGACTTTATAGGGGGCTGAGATGGGAGTAGTATTCTAGACCGAATATTTTTAACCTCTCGCTAAAGGTTTTCATCCATATAGATAACAACGGGACAATGGCTATACAAAAAGACAAATCCGTGATACACAAGCTAAAATAGACTTTTCTTGGGTTCAAAATCTGAGTGGCTGAAATCCTTGGTTGAAGAATTTTGACTGTGGTGATTCCAATGGTGCTCTTTCTGTTAATGTTCAGTGCCTATTTTATTGGTATTTCCAGCATGTTTTGAAATTCCCATAAATCTGTTTCCGATTTTACCATTAATTTAAACCGAAAAAATGGCCACTACTCCTGCAAATTAGAATCCGCACTTGAGTGCTGAAACCATCAACCATTATGAAATGGTAAAAAAATTCTGATTTACTATTTTTTCTAAAAACAAGTCTTAAACTTTATTTTGGCTATGGGTCGTTTTTTTTCTAAGTAACTAAGTAACTGCTATTCTTTCACTCTTGATTAACATACTTTTTGACAAAAAGGCAACTATCCTTTTGAAATTATTAAGTTTTAAAATTTTTTATTTAAATTCTGTGGGGTGGCTTAGATGTATTATAAGTAACAAAATTATTTTGTTGTGAGCTTTTTATGTGGTCTTTACTGTAATCTTTGTAGAAACTGAAGATGAATCCTCATATATTGATAAAGATGTGTTTGGAAGTGAACATTCTATATTTTCAGTAGAACACGAAGCCAATCTTTTTGCTATTTCTGCTGACATATCTCCAGATTGTATTGCTAATTCTAACCATCTTCAGCTGGAGTTCACCACTGACGGTGACAAAGGTATGCTTCAGATATCCTAACCTTTTTCTATATATTTACGTTTCCGAAATGAAAAAAATTGTATCTTTGACTTCCATTGAAGTTGCGGAGAGACGTGAAAGATCTGTAATTGAGTGCTTGTTGCTCTGAGTGCTCTAGTGGAATTGCATCACTTGGAAAAAAGTCCTGCGTGGTTTTAAATATTAGGAAAGATAATTCCTGGGAAATATTAGGAAATACAATCGTAATTAAATCACTGAACAAAATGCCAAACTTAATCGCATTTTGAACAACACAATCTCTAATTGAAATCGTCCTATTGGTAGGCGTAAAGAAAAATTTCACAGTTTTACCCTATTTTTAAAGCTGGGTGACCAACTGGAAATTTTTTTAAAAAGACACAGCCTGAACAGAGCATTAAGTAGCTCAAATGAATCACAGCCCTTTTACAATTCTGGGAAAAATAAAATCAGCCCCAGACTTAGAAGTGATGTTTATAGGATCCCCTGTTCATGCGGTCGTCTTTATAAAGGTTAAAACTCACCAACAATTGGAAGAGAGGTATTTGAACACAAATAATTAATTGACAAAGCCTCTATTACCTCTGTTAATGGTCTGTTGCAAGTTTTCAGAGAGGCTGTCAAAATTAATAAATATATACAACAAAAATTAGCCCTAATAAAGAGATACCAGAGGAGCTTATTTGAGCACCATTTATAATGAACTTATTAATTAAGATTTCTCTCTTTTAAATCATAATATTTTGCAACCTAATGAAATTTCAGGTGATACAGACCTGGTAAGCGATAGGTTTTTAAAAAGACATTAAATAAATGAACTCAGATTTAGTTTTTAATTGCAAGTCAATATCGTTTCTTTTTTTTTAATCCAGTAACCTTTCACCATTACATGGAAAGAGTCTATTTATTGCAATGGTTGATTTTTCACTTTTATCGTTTATTTTAGTGGTTTTGTTTTATAAACTTTCAATGTTCTTCCATCTTGGTTCTGAGGACGGCTGAGTGGAGGTCTCGGATAAAATATTTGCATTGCATGTTTGCTTTTTCACTTAGAAACATCTTCATTTTTTCTTCTTCATGAGTTTTGGCCTCATCTGGTTTTGCTAGTGATCCAAACCATAGTCACAATATTCTTTTCTAAGATCATTTTAGTTTCACTAATGCAGCACTAACAGTTGAAGAAGTGGAAAGTTTAGTATATGGGGTGCAACCAGCCTTCTTGGGGCGTCACTCATTTTCAAATCAAATGAAAACTGGATAGCGAGTTGGGTATAATGTGCCCAGAATTTTCTAAAACTTCACGTTTGGTTGGCATCATTGGTGATTAAAACTTATTTGGTGTTTTTTTTTTTCATATCAGAACCATATAAAAAAAGTTTTTTTTTTATTTTCTTCTAAAAGCCTTCTTGGGTGCATGTATCCCTCGTATTTGAAAGACAGGCATGAAAATTGTTGGCTTGAGAATTATCACAATTTTAATGCTATATGAGACGTATTGTATGGCTTTTATGATATAGGCATGTGTGGTTCTTAAAGTACGAAACCAAATTAAAAAAAAACTTTTTTCAACTGAAAATAAGGAGCAACATTAAAACTTGAAACGAGCAGAAGTTATTTCGTATATGACGGGTGCTGCTCCTTCCTCAACCCCCGCTCTTTGCACCAAAGTTTTAAGTTTTTTTGGGAATTATTCTCATTCATGTTCAATGGGCCTTAATCACTTGGGTGTTTAATCAGCTTTTTGAATGGGTGTTTGATCATATTGTAATGTGTAAAGTTATCAAACGGGCGTTGGATCAAATTTTCTCAAAGAATTGTGACCGAAAGTCAAAGTTTAGCATAAAGAGAAAGGGATGAAGAGGAGGCAGTTCCCTTCATATGCAGAGTAATATCGGTTTATTTTTAAGTTTTAATGTTACTCCTTATATTCAGTTGAAAAACTCATTTTTCATTAATATATGTCTGACCCTTTTCATATCTTGCAAGGAAATCTCCCCATCCTGTGTAAAATTCCCCCTTGAAAGTTTCTCCGGAGTACTTACCTCTCCATAGAAAATCCCCCCCTCCCCTGTAGAAAACACCCTCCCAAAAATTTTATGAATGTTTCCAGTCATAAATACTATATGTAATCGACAATTTGCATAATTTACAACCCTTCTCCCACTATCTATAAGGGTCCACTAACTTCTATTGAAAGTCCACTATCTTCTCCCACTATCACTATCCATAAGAAAATCCTAGTGTCTATGATCCCCAAAGTCATAGTTAGAGGACTTTTCAAACTACGCTGAACCTAATGGCTATGTTTAAAAATTTGATTGGGTGTCTGGGCAAAAAACGCGTGTGTAAGGGGGGATAGCTGAACTCAATCTTTTTGGTGACTTAAAAAGGGCACTAGAACTTTCTGTTTCCGAACCCTCTCTCGATTGTTTGGAACAAGTCGAATCACCCATGGGGAAAAAATAAACCCATCCATGATCTTTCCTGTGACAAAAAAATGCAAGATTTCACAGTTTTGTGTTTAAATTTTGAGCCCTACTCTGCAGTAGGGTTATCTAATTGGTTGAATCTGATGGTGTGATCTTCATTAAGAGTGTTTGATATTGGAGGATGTCTCTCCTTTTGTTTAAAAATATGGCGAATAATGTTTTCCTGTTTCAGTTACTATTGAGCCGAGTCGCTCCTTACTTACATTTCGTTACCACAAAACTGTTTGATGATTTGCTTTTTGTCTGGGAACTAGTTAGTTTGTACTATTAGCTTTTTGATCGCCAGAAATGCCTTCATTGGTCACAAAAAATAAGGTCAAATATCCTTTTGAACGAAAATATTTGCAAAATGTAAAAACAAATGTCTATTTGGAAAATTTTAAATAAAAAGAAATTCATCATAAATCTGTTATTTGCTCCTAAAAATATTATGCAGCATTAGAAAAATATAAGAAATTGTTGGAAACTATTCTAATTATTGTAGCTATGTTAAAAGTTGTGTTTCGTTGGCAGTGTAATTGTGTTACCTAAGTAAACAGCAAAGTAGGTACAAATAATAATACTTACACATATTTTTCACAAAGACAACTTGTATGGAAGGAGGTTTTGTAAGAATTGGAAATTTAAAGTTTGAGTGCCCTTTTAAGAGTCAAAAGTGATTGCTGAGCAACCAGGCCCCCTCCTACTCAACTCTTCCCCCTATAGACATCTGATCAAATTTTTTAGACATTTATTTTATTAAACATAGTAAAAAGGTTCAATAGCTATTTATTTTGATATGACAACGCCAAGCTTGTAAGTTAGTGAGTTCGCCCGTTGTTAACAAATAGTATTTGCTATCAGGAAAAAGGTGCAATATTTGACCTTTTGTATCAACTAATTAAACAAAAATCAGCAAAGAAGATTTTAAAGAAAAGTAGAGTTGGAGCTGGCCAGGAACAGAGTTGGAGCTGGAAAAGGTCAAATTATTTTTTCAGGCCTAAAACTACCATAAATCACAATAAATAAATAAATGAGACCCAAAACTATATAAGTAACCGACTTAAAACGAGCAGAAAATAATAGTAATAGGGCTGATTCCCCCAAGCGTTCTAATGACAGGAACGTACTTTACAGTTTATTGAGAACAATCCTTGGTTTCGAATTTTTTTTTATATTTCTCGTTATGTCAAAAAAAAACTCACCATTATAACCAAAATTACTGAAAAAAACAAAAATATGCGGCTTGAGAGTTTAATATATATACGGGCATCCCTAAAGCTCATAAGACTATTGAATTTATAAACTTAAAAAGACAGAAAATATTAAAAATGTATGTTTTGTTTTCGTTGAAGTGCAAACTATTTTCTGTTTTTAGAAGCCATCTTCATATTTTTTGCTTGATTTTTAGTTTACTGGGCTAACTATTGTAATTTTGTTTATTTTGGATTTCATATATCTATTGATGGTGATTTACGGGAATTCAATTTTTTAAAATTATTTGTCTTTTCTTCTGCCCATCTTTGATCTAATGTAATTAACTCATTACTTTTCTTGTAAAATGTTTTTTGAGGAACTTTTTTTTAAATCACTTTCTGGTAGTTGTTAGCTGGCATAGTGTTTTTTTATTGGTGAAGAAAAGAATATGTAAAAGCTTCTCGATTTTACTCTATAAGAATCCAGATTTTGGTTTACTACTAGAACAGGTAATAGTAGTAGTCCTAAGTTTCAGCTTAATCCCCTTACTCATTCTTGAGATATTGGTGACAAGTCTTATTTACAACGATCACGCACATAGTCTCTTTGGATTTAGTTTTGAAGCAACATAAATTTTTCATGAATGTTTTTACTTATTACTCTATACCGGTCCCGAGATATCCCGCCTGGACATCTTGACAGCCTGGATGCTCTTAAAACTATTTCAATTTAGTTCAATAATAGCAGTAATTGTAGCGGAAGTAGTATCAAAAATGGTAATAATATTGATAGCCCTGAAAGTTTAAGCTTAATATCCTTAGGTGTTGCTTGGATATTGCTAATACCCCCGTTGATAAACCGCATGTATAAAGTGAGTTTGATTCAGTTCTACTCTGACCTTAGCATTCCCTGAAAATGTTACTAATACCTTTAGCTTTTGCAATAGTGGAGTCATAGTAGCAGAAGTAATAGTAGAAGCATAAGGAGTAGTATTAGTGATTGCAGAAGTAGTATTTAGTATGCTAGAAACTTATAATTTGGCACTTGTGAAAACTTGTTGGTAAATTTGACTTGCAATTGCTGGGAAAGCTTTCCGTGTTAATTTAAATATACGGTCTTGTGCTTTTGCATAGGCATAATTTTTTCCTTGCTGAATCAATGGTATTTTATTTATGCGTATTGAGCTACGAATTGAAGTTTGATATTTTTCCCATAATGTCAGATTAGGTTAGGTAGCAGTAATAGTATTCACATTGTGCTGTTTTTTCCTTTTTGATTACATGCATGCACATAGTGTGTTTTAATTTAACTCAAGGTTCCCCTCAACAGTCTGACAGTTCCACAGTAATACCCTTGGCCTTAGTAATGATGATAGTAGTAGCAGTGGTAGTCATGGTATTACTACTACTTGTAGTATCCAAATAGTTCATTTTTATTACTCCAAAATACCCCTAAACATGTTCTGTATGTTTCAACCAAATAATCATGTGTTTCAATTTGGTTCAACGTCTTCCTCAACGTTCCAAAATTCCCTTAACATACATTCTCCTCGACATAGACTATTCCTGGGATATTGCTGATATGCCCTTTGGAAATCTGCATGTACGGAGTATGTTTTGATTCAGTTCAACACCCCCCTAAACGTTCCTTGAAAGTTTCATCTTCATACCCCTAGCCTAAGTAGTAGTAGTTGTTAAAGAGGTAGCAGCATTTGTAACAGGAGCACTATGCACAAAGTGCCTTTTAGTTAATTCTACCTCCCTCTTAACACTCTTTGAAAGTTTCAACTTAATGCTCTAAGCTGCTCATGAGAAATTGCTCATACCATGCTTTTGGCAATCAGAATGCACAAAGTGCGTTTTGATTATTTCAACATCCACCTGTATATTCCCTGAAAGTCTTTTTAATATTCATAGCCTCAGTAGAAATGGTAGACATATCAGTAATGATAGTAGTAATATATGCATAGTGCCTTTGGGGTGGTTCAGAATCCGTCTCTAACCATGCCCTGAAAACTTTCGACTTAAATCATCTAGGCTGTTCCTAAAATATTTGCTTATATGCCCTTTTGACAGCCTGCGTATAGTGTATTTTGATTCAGTTGAAGCTCTCTCATTGGATATAGTGTGTTTTGATTAAGTTCAACATTCCCCTCAACATTCCCTGAAAGCTTCACCTCACTACATTTGACCTTTTTTGACACCACAGGTTAAACACGCTTCTCTTTCCAATAACAAATACTATGAATGAACAATGGGTGAATTGAATAATTTCCAGCCCTCTCCGAGAGAGCCGTAGGATGGTTGAAATCCCACGAGGCCTAGCTATTGAACCTTTCAAGAACTCCGAAAAAAATGAACTCAAACCGAGCTGACACTAAAAGGTGTAAGACTGGCGCCCCTTTTACTTCTAAAGATCATAATCCATTTTTTATTTACTGAAAACGAAATATATTTTACTTGTTTTCTCTTTTTATTGATTTGATAAGTTTGAGTTATTAAGACTTTCAGGAATGAATAACAAGACATATAAAACTGTCAATCAATATTCATTGTTTAGTTTTTTCAGAAATATTTATACTCGGGATGATTGATGATTTTTTCTTTTTTCGATAGTATGATATTACGAGAAATAAAAACACCTCACCCCAAAAAAGGATTGTTTTCAGTAAAGGGCAAATTATATTCTGTTCTTTAGAAGGCACGGGGGTATCAGCCCGATTCTCCTTGGTTTGTGCTCGGTTTTAGTTTGACTCTGTTATTGTTGTAATTTCTGTCTTTTTTGGGCTTCAATTATTTTACTTTTTTTCTCCTCGTCTTCGGATAACGTAGCTCTTTACTTTTTTTAATATTTTTTTTTTTTGAATTTTTTTGAAATTAATAATTAATAGAAGTGGAGGGTTAATACATTCAGGGATAAAATAATGTAGCCATATTTTCTATACAATTGCATGTTTAAAGAATTGGATATACAACCTCGAGTTTTTAAGAATTCAAAAATATTGTAAGTTACTAAAAAGCTACTTCAATTATCAAAGAGACACCAGATACAATTTAGCTGTTGTAAATTAGTCACCACAGATAGAATCATAAAAATCAAATTAAGGGGAACAGTAAAATTCAAAGTCTTAAAAGTTGAATTGTTTGCAAATAAAAAAGGACTACAAAATTTAAGATAAAGTCATAGTGATTTGTCTTTTTTTCAGATTTACCTATTATAGGGTCTTATGAAAATAATGTCAGCAAACAAGGATGTGAAACACCTTGTATGCCTGATCTGATAAGCGTATGTCTAAACAAGAAATGATTGTGGATTGTCGGGAGAGTGAGCTGACGAGTAACATTTATGTATTTGCTGAAAATGATAAGGTAAAAACAGGAGGTTTGTTGTACTGGAGAAAAGCCTGTCGAAGAGAATGTATATGAGAAAACCTTGCTACAGAGATCTCATCTGTCTGATCATCAAAGAACTCCTAGTGGAGGAGACCCTTTCGACTCTGTTACTTATACTTCAACTTCAAATTTGTCTCAACATGGCATAACTCATACTGGAGAAAAACCTTTCAAATGCCATATTTGTGAAAAAACATTCCGTCAAAAAAGAAAACCTATCTGATCATCAAAGAACTCACACTGGTGAAAAACCTTTCGAATGTGACGTATGTGCGAAACGTTTTAGTTCTAGTTCGTATTTGTCTGGACACCGAAGAACACACAATGGAGAAAAGCCTTTGAAATGTGATATATGTGAAAAAAAATTCCGCCAAAAAAACCACTTATCCTATCATCAAAGAACTCATACGGGAGAAAAACCTTTCAAATGTGACATATGTGAGAAACATTTTAATTCAAGTTCAGGTTTATCTCATCATCAAAGAACTCACACTGGAGAAAAACCTTTTGAATGTGATATTTGTAAGAAATGTTTTACTTCAAGTTCCCATTTATCTATTCACCAAAGAACTCATACCGGAGAAAAACCTTTCGAATGTGATATATGTGAGAAAAATTTCCGCCATAAACACTCCCTATCTAGTCATCAAAGAACTCATACTGGAGAAAAACCTTTCAGTTGTCATATATGTGAGAAACGTTTCATTCAAGTTCCAATTTATCTTATCATCAAAGAACTCATAGTGCATGTATGAAAAAAAAAAATTCTGCCAAAAATATCACCTACCTGATCATCAAAGAACTCACACTGGAAAAAAAACCTTTCGATTGTGATGCAGGTGAGAAGAGTTTTAGTTCTATTCTGTATTTGTCTGAACATCAAAAACTCATAATGGAGGAAAACCTTCAAAATGTATTGTATGTGGAAAAAATTTTCGCCAAAAAAAACACCTATCTAATCGATCAAAGGACTCGTACCTGAGAAAAGTTTTTCAAATGTTATATGTTTGAGAAAACGTTTCACTTAAACTTCCGATTTATCTTATCATCAAAGAACTCGTAGTGGAGAAAAGCCCTTTGAGTGTGGCATGTGTGAAAAAACCTTCAGCCGAAAATCCAACCTTTCTCATCATCAAAGAACTCACAATTGAGAAAACCCGCTTGAATTTGATATATGTGAGAAAAGTTTTGCAACAAGTTCTTTTATCTCGTCACCAAAGAATTCATACTGAGGGAAAACCGTTTTTGTATGCTAGTGTGTAATATATCTATAAAAATTTTCATGTCAAAATTACTGTTGTACCAGATATGCCGAATTTTCCTAGTAAATGTCAAAATTCTACTGGTAATGCTGCTCTTCAGATGAAGCGTTTAGGGAATGCTGAGAAATGTTGAACTAAATTAAAATTTACTGTTTGCAGGTTCTCTAAAGGACATCACCAGTATACCAGGAATGGCTTAGGGTTTTAGGTTGAAACTATCAGGGAGTGTGAAGGGTGATATTTTACTAACAAAATTGCAGTATGTGCATGCTATTACTGCTATGACTAGTACTATTACTGAAGCCTATGACATGATGAAGGAATGATTAGGGCAGGTTAGCCCTAATTAAAACTCCCCTTTGTGAGAGTCCAGTTTGTCAAAATGACATATCAGCAAAGAATATTAAATTGAGAAAATAGAGGCAGATTGAGGATTATATTGACTTGAATTTAAAAAGATTGTTCTTTTAGTTTGTAAAAGAGACGTATCATCAGCATCCCAGCAATGTCTATAGGGATTTGACTAAAACTTTCAAGGTTACTAATATTATTATTAGCCTACTATTGAAACGTTTACTACTACTGACCCTCCTCCTCACTGCTGAATCTAATGCATTTTCACTAATGTTCCTAGCTGGTATCCTAAAGCGTTCCTCCCTAAGACACCATCTGCTGCTTCATGAACAATTTTCTTAAAATTATCCCATCCGTTTTCCAATTGGTAAAATTTTAGGCTTTACATTTAGTATTAAAATGCTTCTGAAAAATTTCTCTCAAATTCTAATCATGGATTCTACCAGTGTCATAACTTCTTTTGTAAGCCTGATTAGAGCATAGCTAAGACAGAAAGTCTGTGAGAGGCAAAGCTGGCACAGCTTTTTAAGAGTCGTTTAAAAAATTATCATATTCACCTTATCATGGAGGTCTGTCAGATTTCTGGGCTATTTGAAGGCGATTGGAGACCAAAAAACGTTTTAAAAATGCATGGCCTTCCTAAAAATCAGCTTTAGATTAGCCCTTGACACTACTAGAGGGTAACCTTTACTTCTAACATCAATGACAACACTCTTATATACCCCAGTGTCTTGCACACTGTATATAAATTTAGGCAGTACAATCAATCATTCCAGATCTCAACAATTAGATAAAGCCGGACCGAGATGCAAGTGCTCTGGGGAACATTTAATAAGTAGAAACATAAGCGACATTAGGTTTTTTCATGGGTAGAGATAACGCGTGAGATTTCTCTTGAACGCAAAACACGGCTTCACCTTTGTAACACTAACTTTAAAGAATCTAATTTTAGATTAATTTATTCCAATACATATATAAAAATCGGTTTTAGTATTGTAATGTTGTTATTAGATGTTTTTAAAAATTACAACTTGGTTTCAAAGGCATCCTTCCACTCTTCGGTTTACCATCATGCAACATTAGCTGGATCATCATCATCTGAATACCAAGTCAAATTATCAGTTATTTTATGACCACATGTTGCATTGATTATAACTAGATTGTTATGCGTAAAAAAAAATGTTGCAGTCTATAGTTGTTACTATTTTATTTTACATCAAATTTACCTAGGCTAGGATGCCATCTATCTCTTTTTATACAGACCTTGTAGAAAAATCCTCTAATAAAAATCCGTTATTTCTATCTAGAATCCTGTCTAATTGTTTCTGTAGCTGTAAGTAAAGTTCATCTGAGTCATTAATAATCTCCATCAGTTCGATCTACAGGGGCCTATACTATTATGACTGTCCACAGGGGGCATTAGCCTTAATCTTCTTTTGGTATTTTTTGCTCGTTTGAATTGGTTGTATATTGTAATTTCAGGTATTTTCGGGTTTCATTGATTTGGGTTTGATTTGTTAAAAATATAAGTAGTTCAAACTCTGCAAACCCAGGAACGTACTGCACACAATTTTTTAAGGAATGATTGTTAGGGTTCGACATGAATATCGTGATTAAAAAGTGGAATTCACATATATCCTCTCCGAGAGGTCTGTAGAAGTAAAGGTCCATAAATGTTAATATGTTATGCTCAACTTGAGCATAGTTTTTTGTGTTTGAGTTATCTTTACGTTCTTACCTGGGCAGTCCTAAAAACTCGTCACTGTTTTTTTTTTTTTTTTTTTTACGGATGGCTGGAGTTGTATTTGCATGGTTGCTTTAGCATAATGAGGTTTGGGAGAAGGCGATCGTTTTTTGTTTTTTCTGTTCACTGAATTTATTAGTTTAGGATGTTTCTATGTTTCTAGGAATGTTTATGTAAGTAATCGCTACGCGTTAACAAAAATTAAATCTTTTCTCTTTCGTAGTCGATTTATATTTGTAATGGTTTGTATTTTTGTTTATTATGTTATACAATGTCAAGTAGTATCTTGCTCTAGGCTATAGTGAGCAAAATATATTGTGTTTGAAGATGGTCTTTGCTTTCTCCTACCTTAAACAAGATGGAACAAACGTGGTCTTTGAAAGAAATTCTAGTTCTGTTTTTTGTGTTCTTGTCTGAGGATTCGGTATAAATTTAGAATTGGTACTGTTGACAGGAGACATGTTAAGAAAACAATTCTCACTTTAAAATATGTATAATGATCCTAGTTAAAATATTATCCAATGGGAGAACCTTTATCATCAAGTCCTCTAAAAATCTTCTTTTTCCAGCTTAAAAGAAAAAATTACAATAAACCTCCATGCTGACGAAATGCGCAAATCTTTTGAAATTACCGCTATGAATTGCCAAATAAGTTGTTCTATAGATAGCGTTCATTCATTCCGGTCTTTGTTAATTCCGTTTTTTTTTTTTAATGAGCAGTGGCGAAAATACAAAATATTAATACAACCTAACCTAAACTAACTACAATTCAAAATCAACGGACTCGGCCGGGAACTTGTCCGTAGAACTCGGCCGGAATGAACGCTATCTATAAAAACAATTTATTATAGCGGCAATTTCAAAAGATTTACGCATTGCATTTAAATTGCATTTTTTTTTAAGTTGGAAAAAGAAGGATTTTTAGAGGAAAGACTTGATGATACAGGTTCTCCCCTTGGATAGTATGTTAACTAGGATCATTATACATATTTTAAAGTAAGAATTGTTTTCTTAACATGTCTCCTTGTCAACAGTACCAACTCTAAATTTATACCAAGGATTCTTATATACTAAGTACGGCGACAAGCAATAAACCCATCTTTCCTTTCACTTTTGTTAGTTTTTCCTTTGCTTGCATGCAGTTATTTATTAATTCAGTTGAATTTGACGCGTTTCTGTGGCATGATCTCTTGTGTTGTTTGAAACAGGTACTAAAGTTTTAAATAATTTTTAATAAACTCCTTTTTAATCATCTATGACTACAGACTCGGTTCAAAACCCGTTGGAGAAAAAAACCTCGAATGACGGTCCTTCTTATAAAAATAAAATTTTATTTGTGTCATAGGCAGTGCTGTAGCCCTGGCTAAGTAAAGAGCGAAATGGGCTGTGTCTATTATATGTTCTTTCACCAAGGCACTTTGTATGGAAGGAGTTGTAGTAGAATATTTGGGAAGGACTTATTTGATTGGATATTAAAAGTTCTAGTGGCTTTTTCAAGTTTTAAAAGTGATTCGAGTGCTAGTATCCCTCAAGCCCCTTATTCCTCAAGAGATTTCGGCCCTTTGGATATAGTATTTCCTGTTATTTTTGCTTTCAGTAACTTACCCGGTCTGGGCAATTTCCACAAATATGGTCAAAGGGTTTTGTATTCCCCAATAAAAAAAAGACAGAAAGCCTCATTATGAAGAGGTTTATCTTATTTCTCTCACTCATATCCTCGAAATTATATGAAAAAGGGTTCCTTGCAGATTGTTTAGTGGGAATATTTCTACCTCTTCTGGTCTGGAGTCATTCAGAAACCTCAAATTCAGTTCTACTTCCTATTACCTTTGTTTTTTTTATCGACTTTATTATGAAAGATCTCGAAAGGTATAATTTTTGGTTAGATATAATTTCCATCGACCTTCAAAAAATATTTGACCCCTTAAATCACAATATATTAGTTGAAAATTGTGTCACAGATTCAATTTTAACTTTTTTTTTCGAGGCACATGATAGCCATTTTGTTCAATGTAGTTGAAAGATCCAGAAATTGTGTCTTTGAGTAGACACTCCCCCCACAGCACTCAGGGCAAGGGTTGTAAGTTATGCCCTGGGGGCATATAAGGTTTTTTATAGAAAGTGTTGTTGTAAAACTTCGAAAAGGGTTCATTCAATTGGAAATTGAAAGGGCTAGTGCCCTTTTAATAGTCGAAAGTGATTGTAGGGTAACTAACCCCCGACGCCCACCATTTCCCCAAACACTTCCAATGAAAATTTTGAGATAGCCAACGCCTTTGATATCCTCTGAGAATGACAACCCCCTCTCACAACCCTCAGGGCAAGGGTTGTAAGTAGGCTAATGCCCGGGAGAAATGAGGTTTTTTATAGAAAGCGTTGTCATAGAAACTTCAAAGAGGGCTCATTCGATTGGAAATTGAAAGGGCTAGTGAGCTTTTTAATATTCGAAAGTAATTTTCGACTATTAAAATTTTTAGATAGCCCTTCGAGGATGACACCCCCCCCCCCCCACTGCTCTTAGGGCAAGGACTGTAAGTTATACCCTGGGGGCATATAAGGTTTTCATTAGAAAGCGTTTTTTGTAGAAACTTCAAAAATGGCTCATTCGATCGGAAATTT
This sequence comes from Artemia sinica, assembly GCA_027921565.1. NCBI lineage: Eukaryota > Metazoa > Arthropoda > Branchiopoda > Anostraca > Artemiidae > Artemia > Artemia sinica. Next base: position 19,685,973 of record CM051273.1, read on the forward strand.
TAGGGATTTGAGGAGACAACCCTCCCCCCCCCCCAAAAAAAAACCTCAGGGCAAGGGTTGTAAGTTATGCCCTTGGGGCATATACGGTTTTATAGAAAGTGTTGTCGTAGAAACTTCAAAAAGGGCTCATTCGATTGGAAATGGAAAGGGCTAGTGCCCTTTTTAATAGTCGATAGTGATTGGAGGGCAACTAACCCCCTCTCACGCCCACCATTTCCCCGAACATATTCAAACAAAATTTTGAGATAGCCATTTGTTCAACGTTGTTGAAAGGTGGGAAATTGTGTCTTTGAGGGTGACAAACCCCCCAAAGCCCCCAGGGCAAAGGTTGTAAGTTATTCCCTTAGGGCTTATTTTATAAGGTTTTTATAGAAAGTGTTGTCGTTGAAACTTCAAAAAGGGCATTCAATGGGGAATTGAGAGGGCTAGTACCCTTATAAATAGTCAAAAGTTATCGGAGCGCGACCCCTCCCCATGCCCATGATTTCCCCAAACACTTCCAATCAAATTTTGAGATAGCCATTTTGTTCCACGCATTTGAAAGGTCTTGAAATTATGTCTTTAAGGATAACAAATCCCCCCTGCCCTCAGGGCAAGGGTTGGAAGTTATACCCTGGGGGCATATAAGATTTGTTTAAATTTTAGCGTGAGGGTGCCTGATTGACTTTTAATTTGTTAGGTTCATGAGCACATTCCCTAAAACCATGACTAGCACCGAAAGGAGGAAAATGTTTTAGCTACCAAATGCTAGTAATATTCGTAGTTCTGCATCTAGGCGTTTACCCCCTGGAAAATACCCCCCGTGGAAAATGGGGTTTCCCAAATTTGAGAATTTTGTTTGAATTATATATTATTTTTTTTTTTAGTTTCGTTGAGAAATCCTAAAGAAAGGGAGGACTTCGGGTTTCGCAGTATTCTGGCTCAATACCAGTCGCAATGGCTACGTTCGGGGATATTTTCCAGCTTACGACTAGGGATCACCTCAGATGCAAGATGTAATTGCGGGCTAAAAATAATGGAAATATCAACTATATCTCAGCAACGGCTTAAATTATTAAGTTGACGCTTTTAGGGCATATTGAGGGGGATGCTGAATCTAAAAAAAGACTTAGAGTACTAAATTAGAACTGTAAGGGAGTTTTTTTGGGGAAAGTTAAATTAAATCAAAAGATACTGTATACTTCCAGGCTATCTAGTGAGCGTATTATTAAAATGAGCGAAAATAATATGTGGATTTCAAATGGGCAAATTAGCAATATTACATACTAAGTTTATTCAGTTTTGCTACATAATTTTACCTGGAAAAGTCAAATTACTACATTTGAACCATTTTAGGTCGTTAAAAACGTTTAAAAAATTAAAACGTTTTCTCTTTTATACCTTTAATGATGGTTTTTTTTTGGACGTTATGAAAAACACAAACAAGTAGCTCGAAATAAACATTGTTTTCAGTAAAGTGCAAATTACAATCTGGTGTTTAGAAGGGATAAAAGTCGTTACCCCTGCTCCTCTCTGCGTAGTATTTTTTTCTCGTTTTGAATTTGACTTGGTTTTTTTTTATAATTCTTGTCTGTTTCGTGTTTCATGTATTTACTGATGAAGATTTATGATCGTTTTACGGTTGAAAATTTTTTGACCTAATTTCTGCTTATCTTTGGTTTAATATAGCTCTAATTTTCTTTAAAAAACTTCATTGGTGGAATTTTTTAGTAATTAAAATTTGACAGTGGTATTGAAATTCTCTTATGTATTGAATTTTATGGTATAATCAATTTAAAGTCGCACCCCGTTTTGGGGGAATTGTGACATTTTCCTAAAAGTTTGCATATTTGTAGCTACTAATAGCTTTTGAGTAGCAACTTAGATTAGTAATTAACCAACGAAGAACCAAATAAATAGTTTGTTTTATTTCATCATTAATCACAATCAAATACTTGTTTTTATAGAGCTTTGTTGTTTCATTTAAAAGTTCGCTTTTACTTATAGTTTGTTACCATTAAATATTTGATCCGAAGATATGAAATGTCTTTAACATTAGCGTTTATTTAAATTGAAAATGGAAACGACTACAGTTTGTTTGTTTTTTCTCTCTCTTCACATGGTATAGAAGTTAAAGTACCCTTTAGGTGAATGGAAGGCGGTTTTAGGGAGCAAGCAGCCTACACCTGCCACTGATTTCACCACCAAATCTTCCGACAACTTGTGTCATGGGGGCACGTTAATCAACATCTATTAAGGGGAAGAACTAGAAGAAAATGGAAACAAAAAACTTACTAGCTTACACGCTTGGTAAAGCTTGTCGCATTTGGAACTAATAAATAAACAATTAGAACTCATTGAACCCAAGTATTTGCTTTTATAATTAAACAAAGTCTTTATGTTTGTTGTCAGTTGAAAAATTGTATTTTACTATTTTTTTTGTGTGAAAAAGAAATTACATTTGGCTGATGATCAATGAATTCTTCATTTAGTTCCTCACTCGTGAATTGTTGTAATGCAAAAGTACAGGAATGATTTAAAAGGAATTTTATATAGAAAGTCAATAGTTTTTAATATTTTGTTATTTGGAGATACCTCAATTTTAAAGCAAGATTGGTTTTCTAGCTAAAAAGAAATGGTAGAATGTAGGAATGATAACTCTCCAAAAGTTTCACCGGAATATTTACCAGATCTTACTTATTTGGGATTTTTGTTTCAACTCTTTTTAAGAAGTAATACAGCTAGTGGGCAGCTACTGTAAGAAAAAACGCGCTTTGTTTTCATTTTTCCAAAATAAGGGATCTTAGGTTAAGGAAAATCTAAGTGATAAAAATGGCTTCAAGTTAAGATCACTGGTTCAGATTTCGGAATCTAGCGCCAAAATCTGTCCATGAAGACAATATCTTATTCGCAGGGTTGCACGAGTAGAACCAAAGTACTATTTAAAGCTTTTTGATTCAATAGTACTTTTTGAATACTTTAGCGAATGTAGTACTTTTTCAGTACTTTCTGTTAAAAGTAGTACTTTTCAATACCTTTTGCTAAAAGTAGTACCTATTTAAAATTTAACGTTCAATAAATAAACTTCGTTATTGGCAATATTAATAAAAATCCAGTTGACTATTTGTGTCCATGATTTTTTGTTTTGAAAATCTGGCGCAATAAATTTTTCTTATCGCTATCGTTTGTCCACTGATGCTGAAATCGGTTCCCAAAATCAGCTACGTGTGCCGAGCCCTTTATAGTACACGTTACGGGCAATATTTTTGTTTATGTTCTGTCATACGTTAAACAGCTACAAAGAAGGAAATATAATTGTATAGATTTACGAAATATTTTTCAACATTATTTTTAACAGAATATAAGAAATTTTTTTTTTTTTCAAACAAGACAATATAATATAGGCAATGCATTGTTCAAATAATGGGAAGGGAGGGGGTGCCTCGGGACAGACCCTCTTCCTGAAATCCTGGACTAAAAAAGACACCGGCAAAATCAGGCATTTCAAAATCAGTAGTTATATAGGATATTGTTGTTTGTTTTGTTGAAGAATGTTTTACAAGATATTTGTAGCGTTATTTAGCCTGATAATTCTAACAAAATTATTACTGGACAATATTCAGATTGTGCTACTACTACTAGTAGCACCACAGCAACAAGCCACCTGGGACCAATACAACTGCGCACGCTCCTATTCCATCCTATTCCATTTCCCTTCAGTCTTTTCTTATAACATTATCCCACCCCAACCGCGGATGACTTGCTTAGCCCTAAACGGTTGGCCGAAAGGGACAGTTTTCGCCAATCTGTCATCCGCAGAACGTGGCCTAGCCTTCTCAACCTTTCTCTCATTATAGCCTTAGAAAGCGGGATTCAACACACTTTTTGTGCAACCTAATGTTTGAAATACGGTCAGTCAGCCTGATATCCAGAATAATTCGTAGGGAATTTTTCTGGAAAATATCTAGAAAATCTTCATCCACTCTTCGGAGCGCCCACGCTTCATAACCATATTTGACCACTGTCACCACTGTAGCTTCCAATAATCTTGGTTTGCAGACTTTTCTTCCAACTTTTTATCAATTGTGAAAAAAACACACTGAGCCTTGATTATTTTACTTTTAACATTTTTGGTGCTCCTACAGCCTTTGCAAATAATACTACCAAGGTAAGTGGAGATGTTAACCTAATCAATCTTTTCGTCACCCAACGTCACCTTTTCATCTTCACTTGTCAAAATCAAAATAGCAACTTAGCCACTTAGTCTTTTTAACGTTAATTTTCAAACCTATTCTAGCACCTTGAACTCGCAAAACCAAAAGCTGAATAATTTTGCTCACGCTTTCATCTAGGATGCTTAAATCAGAGGCATAATCTAAGTCTAGGAGAGTTTTTCCTCTACATTTGATTCTGATCTCCCATTGGCTTTCCTGAGCTCCTTAAGACAAACTCTATCAAAATGATCCATACAAAAGGGGATACAATACACCTTCTTAACTCCTAATTTAATACGAAACCAGCTGCTAACCTCATTTCTTACCTTAACTGCTACAGTGTTATTCTCGTACACAGCACAAATCACATTAATGTATTTGTCTGGTATCATAGGCAGCGCAGTAGCCTATCAACGTAAGTAGAAAGGGGGGTTCTACTCCGGAACGAACCACGTGGTTTATGGTTTTTGTCAGTGAGAATGAAAAAACAGAATTTTTCTCACTTGAAAAACCAGGAATTTTCTCACTTTTATGGATGTTTCTTGGACGGTTATGTGTGTTGGTCAATTTATTTGATGTTTTTCATGGTTTCAACATCAAATTATGGATGTTTTATGGTTTTTGTCAGTGAGAATGAAAAAACAGGAATTTTGTCACATTTATGTCTGTTTTCATGGATGGTTATGTGTGTTGGTCGATTTATTTGATGTTTTTCATGGATGGTTGTGGATGATTTATGTCTGTTCGTTGTCAGTGAGAATGGACATGCTCGACGCGAATGTTATGAGATTGTTAGGCTAACCTAACCCGAGAACTTGATTTACATAATCGGCGGGGAAATTATTGATTCACGAAGGGGGAATTAAGAAACATTATGGTTTCTTTGATCTTTAGGCGAACCTAACCTGAGAACTTGATTTACATAATCGGCGGGGAAATTATTGATTCACGAAGGGGGAATTAAGAAACATTATGGTTTCTTTGATCTTTAGGCGAACCTTACCTGAGAACTTGATTTACATAATCGGCGGTGAAATTATTGATTCACGAAGGGGGAATTAAGAAACATTATGGTTTCTTTGATCTTTAGGCGAACCTAACCTGAGAATTTGATTTACATAATCGCTAGGGGAATGTATTGATTCACGAAGGGGGAATTAAGAAACATTATGGCTTCTTTAATCTTAGGTCTGAGGGATAAACGTTCTTTAGGTCAGAGAGAAAAATTAATATTCTATTTTTAAATAGGGCTTCATTGATCTTTAGTGTCAGGAATCATAAATGACATCACTTGTTATCTTGGAATTATGCGGGAGTCTAAAGAGATAGAAATTCTATTTTTAAATACGGCTTCACTGAGCTTTAAGTCGGAGAGATAAATTGATATTCTAACGAAACCTTAATAGTTTAGCTAGGAGCATTTATGAGATGAAGAGATTAACGTAGGAAAGGGTTTCCTAGAAATTTGAAATGTGAAAGCACAGAGATGCCAAAAAAAAAAAGGAACACACAGAAATTACTTTTAGGGGATTATTTGGGCGAAACGGTTTTAGACAGGTTATGGAACTATTTCGGCGAAACAGTTAGAGACATTTTAAAAGATGATTTAGAAAGATGATTTTAGAAGAGGTTTTGAGTGTGGTCGTTATAGTAAACAAGTTCTATTTGAACAGTGTCGTGAGGTCCTCTACCCCAACCCCAAAGGGCCCCGATCGCCCTACCCCGATCCAAAGGGCTCCAATCCCCATATCCCAATTCCGAAGGAACCCCCCGTTCCCCAAAGGTTCCCCGGGCTCCCACCCGGCCCCCCAGACCCCCAAAGGCCATCCCCGGGCCCCCAAAGGCCCATCGAGCTCCCAAAAGACCACCGGGGTCCCAAAGGCCTTCACCCGGTCCCCAAATGTCCCCCAGGCTCCCAACTGGCCCCCCGGACCCCCAAAGGCCCTCCCCCGGTCCCAAAGGTCCCCCAGGCTCCCAAAGGGCCCCGGACCCCCAAAGGGACCCCCCCCCCCCCCCCCCCGATCCCCAAAGGTCCACCGGGCTCCCAAAGGACCAATCGGTCCTCAAGGGCCTCCAGACCCACAAAGGCTCTCCCCGGGCTCCCAAAGGACCACCCAGCCCTGGTTTAGTTTTAGTTAAAAGTATAGAGTGTTTTAGCTTAGAGTCATAACTTAGAGTTTTTCTTGAAGTTCTAGTTTAGTTCAATTTTAGTTAAGAGTTTGATGTTTTACCTTTGAGTTTCAGTTAGAGTTTTAGTTTGGTTTAGTTTTAGTTAAGAGTTTGTAGTTTTAGCTTAGAGTCTTAGCTTAGAGTTTAAGTTAGAGTTGTTGTGTAGTTTAGTTTTAGTTAAGAGTTTAGAGTTTTACCTTAGAGTTTAGCTTAGAGTTTTAGTTAGAGTGGAAGTTTAGTTTAGTTACAGTTAAGAATTTAGAGTTTTAGCTTAGAGTCATAGCCTAGAGTTTTACTTAAAGTTATAGTTTGACTAAGTTTTAGTTAAGAGTTTAGAGTTTTAGCTTAGAGTCTTAGCTTAGAGTTTTTTTTGTTAGAGTTCTAGTTTAGTTTAATTTTAGTTAAGAGTTTGATGTTTTACCTTTGAGTTTCAGTTAGAGTTCTAGTTTAGTTTAGTTTTAGTTAAGAGTTTAGAGGTTTTAGCTTAGAGTTTTTGTTGAAGTTCTAGTTTAGTTTAGTTTTAGTTAATAGTTTAGAGTTTTAGCTTAGAGTCTTAGCTTAGAGTTTTTGTTAGAGTTCTAGTTTAGTTTAATTTTAGTTAAGAGTTTGATGTTTTACCTTTGAGTTTCAGTTAGAGTTCTAGTTTAGTTTAGTTTTAGTTAAGAATTTAGAGTTTTTAGCTTAGAGTCTTAGCTTAGAGTTTTTGTTGAAGTTCTAGTTTTTTTAGTTTTAGTTAATAGTTTAGAGTTTTAGCTTAGAGTCTTAGCTTAGAGTTTTTGTTAGAGTTCTAGTTTAGTTTAATTTTATTTTAGAGTTTAGAGTTTTAGCTTAGTCTTAGCTTAGAGTTTTTTTGTTAGAGTTCTAGTTTAGTTTAATTTTAGTTAAGAGTTTGATTTTTTTTTTCCTTTGAGTTTCAGTTAGAGTTTTAGTTTAGTTTTAGTTAAGAGTTTGGTGTTTTACCATAGAGTCTTAGCTTAGAGTTTTAATTTGAGTTCTAGTTTAGTTTAGTTTTAGTTAAGATTTTAGAATTTTAGCTTAGAGTTTTTTTGTTAGAGTTCTAGTTTAGTTTAATTTTAGCTAAGAGTCTGATTTTTTACCTCTGAGTTTCAGTTAGAGTTCTAGTTTAGTTTTAGTTAAGAGTTTGGTGTTTTACCTTAATGTCTTAGCTTAGAGTTTTTAGTTAGAGTTCTAGTTTAGTTTAGTTTTGGTTAAGAGTTTAGAATTTTAGCTTAGAGTCTTAGCTTAGAGTTTTTTTTTTTTTAGAGTTCTAGTTTATTTTAGTTTTAGTTAAGAGTTTAGAGTTTTTGTTGAAGTTTTAGTTTATTTTAGTTTTAGTTAATAGTTTAGAGTTTTAGCTTAGAGTCTTAGCTTAGAGTTTTTGTTAGAGTTGAAGTTTAGTTTATTAATAGTTAAGAGTTTAGAGTTTTAGCATAAAGTCTTAGCTTAGAGTTTTTGTTAGAGTTCTAGTTTAATTTACATGTAGTTAAGAGTTTAGAGTTTTATCTTAGAGACCTAGCTTAGAGTTTTAGTTTAGTTTAGTTTTAGTTAAGATTTTAGAGTTTTAGCTTAGAGTCTTAGCAGAGAGTTTTTGTTAGAGTTCTAGTTTAGTTTAGTTTTAGTTAAGAGTTTAGAGTTTTAGCCTAGAGTCTTATCTCAGAGTTTTTGTTAGAGTTCTAGTTTAGTTTTAGTTAAGAGCTTAGAGTTTTTAGCTGAGAGTCATAGCTTAGAGTTTTTGTTGAAGTTCTAGTTTAGTTTAGTTTTAGTTAATAGTTTAGAGTTTTAGCTTAGAGTCTTAGCTTAGAGTTTTTGTTAGAGTTGAAGTTTAGTTTAGTAATAGTTAAGAGTTTAGAGTTTTAGCATAGAGTCTTAGCTTAGAGTTTTTGTTAGAGTTCTAGTTTAGTTTACATATAGTTAAGAGTTTGGAGTTTTACCTTAGAGACCTAGCTTAGAATTTTAGTTTAGTTTAGTTTTAGTTAAGAGTTTAGAGTTTTTTAGCTTAGAGTCTTAGTTTAGAGTTTTTGTTAGAGTTCTAGTTTAGTTTAGTTTTAGTTAAGAGTTTGGTGTTTTACCTTAGAGTTTTTGTTGAAGTTCTAGTTTAGTTTAGTTTTAGATAAGAGTTTAGAATTTTAGCTTAGAGTCTTAGCTTAGAGTTTTTTGTTAGAGTTCTAGTTTATTTTAGTTTTAGTTAAGAGTTTAGAGTTTTTAGCTGAGAGTCATAGCCTAGAGTTTTTGTCGAAGTTCTAGTTTAGTTCAGTTTTAGTTAAGAGTTTAGAGTTTTAGCTTAGAGTCTTAGCTTAGATTTTTTGTTAGAGTTGAAGTTTATTTTAGTATTAGTTAAGAGCTTAGAGTTTTTAGCTTAGAGTCTTAGCTTAGAGTTTTTGTTAGAGTTCTAGTTTACTCTAGATATAGTTAAGACTTTGGAGTTTTACCCTAGGGACTTAGCTTAGAGTTTTTGTTAGAGTTGAAGTTTAGTTTAGTAATAGTTAAGAGTTTAGAGTTTTAGCATAGAGTCTTAGCTTAGAGTTTTTGTTAGAGTTCTTGTTTAGTTTACATATAGTTAAGAGTTTGGAGTTTTACCTTAGAGACCTAGCTTAGAATTTTAGTTTAGTTTAGTAATAGTTAAGAGTTTAGAATTTTAGCTTGGAGTCTTAGCTTAGAGTTTTTGTTAGAGTTCTAGTTTAGTTTAGTTATAGTTAAGAGTTTGGTGTTTTACCATAGAGACTTAGCTTAGAGTTTTAGTTTAGTTTAGTTTTAGTTAAGATTTTAGAGTTTTAGCTTAGAGTCTTAGCAGAGAGTTTTTGTTAGAGTTCTAGTTTAGTTTAGTTTTAGTTAAGAGTTTAGAGTTTTAGCCTAGAGTCTTATCTCAGAGTTTTTGTTAGAGTTCTAGTTTAGTTTAGTTTTAATTAAGAGTTTAGTTTTTTAAGCTTAGAGTCTTAGTTTAAAGTTTTTTGTTGAAGTTCTAGTTTAGTTTAGAGTTTTAGCTTAGACTTAGAGTTTTAATTAGAGTTCTAGTTTAGTTAGTTTTAGTTAAGAGTTTAGAGTTTTAGCTTAGAGTCTTAGCTTAGTGTTTTTGTTAGAGTTCTAGTTTAGTTTAGTTTTAGTTGAGAGTTTAGAGTTTTAGCTTAGAGTCTTAGCTTAGAGTTTTTGTTATAGTTCTAGTTTAGTTTAGTTATAGTTAAGAGTTTGGTGTTTTACCCTAGAGACTTAGCTTAGAGTTTTAGTCTAGTTTAGTTTTACTTAAGAGTTTAGTGTTTTACCTTAGGGTCTTAGCTTAGAGTTTTTAGTTAGAGTTCTAGTTTAGTTTAGTTTTAGTTAAGAGTTTAGTTTTTGGCTTAGAGTCTTAGCTTAGAGTTTTTTGTTAGAGTTCTAGTTTATTTTAGTTTTAGTTAAGAGTTTAGAGTTTTTAGCTTAGAGTCTTTTGCTTAGAGTTTTTGTTGAAGTTCTAGTTTAGTTTAGGTTTAGTTAATAGTTTAGAGTTTTAGCTTCGAGTCGTAGCTTAGAGTTTTTGTTAGAGTTCTAGTTTAGTTTAGATATAGTTAAGCGTTTGGAGTTTTACCTTCGAGACTTAGCTTAGAGTTTTAGTTTTAGTTTAGTTTTAGTTAAGAGTTTAGAGTTTTAGCTTAGAGTCTTAGCTTAGAGTTATAGTTAGAGTTGAAGTTTAGTTTAGTTATAGTTAAGAGTTTAGAGTTTTTAGCTTAGAGTTAGTTTAGAGTTTTTGTTAGAGTTCTAGTTTAGTTTACTTAAGAGTTTAGAGTTTTATCATAGAGTCATAGCTTAGAGTTTTTGTTGAAGTTTAGTTTAGTTTAGTTTTAGTTAAGAGTTTAGAGTTTTTTAGCTTAGAGTCCTAGCTTGGAGTTTTTGTTAGAGTTCTAGTTTAGTTTAGTTTTAGTTAAGAGTTTGGTGTTTTACCTTAGAGTTATAGCTTAGAGTTTTAGTTAGAGTTCTAGTTTAGTTTAGTTTTAGTTAAGAGTTTAGAATTTTAGCTTAGAGTCTTAGCTTAGAGTTTTTGTTAGAGTTCTAGTTTAGCTTAGTTTTAGTTAAGAGTTTAGAGTTTTTAGCTTAGAGTCTTAGCTTAGAGTTTTTGTTGAAGCTCTAGTTTAGTTTAGTTTTAGTTAAGAGTTTATAGTTTTAGCTTAGAGTCTTAGCTTAGAGTTTTTGTTAGAGTTTAGTTTAGTTCAGTTTTAGTTAAGAGTTTGAGTTTTTACCTTAAAGTCTTAGATTAGAGTTTTAGTTAGGGTTGAAGTTTCGTTTAGTTTAGTTATAGTTAAGAGTTTATAGTTTTAGCTTAGAGTCTTAGCCTAGAGTTTTAGTTAGAGTTATTGTTTATTTTAGTTTTACTTAAGAGTTATAGCTTAGAGGTTTAGCCTAAAATCTTAGCCTAGAGATTTAGTTACAGTTGAAGTTTAGTCCAAACTAGCATAACCACAAAATTACACAATATTGCATAGAAATACCCTTGAGGTTAGATTAGGTTAGGTTAGAGGTTTAGGTTTCTCCACGTTAAGTTAGGTTAGATTAGGTTAGCTTTCATGAGCGCTCATGATAAGCTAACCTAAGCTAACCAATCTAACCTAACTTAAACGTGGAGAAACCTAATAACTAAACTAAACTAAACTTCAACTCTAACTATAACTCTAAGCTAAGACTCTAAGCTAAAACTCTAAACTCTTAACTAAAACTAAACTAAACTAAAACTCTAAGCTGAGTCTCGAAGGTAAAACTCCAGACGCTTAACTATATCTAAACTAAACTAGAACTCTAACAAAAACTTAGCTACGAGTCGAAGCTAAAACTCTAAACTATTAACTAAACCTAAACTAAACTAGAACTTCAACAAAAACTCTAAGCAAAAGACTCTAAGCCAAAAACTCTAAACTCTTAACTAAAACTAAAACTTAAACTAGAACTCTAACAAAAACTCTTAGCTAAGACTCTAAGCCAAAATTCTAAACTCTTAACTAAAACTAAACTAAACGAGAACTCTAACTAAAACTCTAAGCTAAGACTCTAAGGTAAAACACTAAACTCTTAACTAAAAGTAAACTAAACTAGAAGTTTGTAACTCAAAAGTAAAACATCAAATTCTTAACTAAAATTAAACTAAACTAGAACTCTAACAAAAACTCTAAGCTAAGACTCTAAGCTAAAATTCTTAACTCTTAACTAAAACTAAACTAAACTAGAACTCTAACTAAAACTCTATGCTAAGACTCTAAGGTAAAACACTAAACTCTTATCTAAAAGTAAACTAAACTAGAACTCTAACTGAAACTCAAAGGTGAAAACATCAAATTCTTAACTAAAATTAAACTAAACTAGAACTTTAACAAAAACTCTAAGCTAAGACTCTAAGGTAAAACTCTAAACTCTTAAGTAAAACTAAGCTAAACTAGAACTCTAACAAAAACTGTAAGCTAAGACTCAGCTAAAACTCGAAACTCTTAACTAAATCTTAACCAAGCTATAACTTTAAGTAAAACTCTAAGCTATGACTCTAAGCTAAAAATCTAATTCATAACTGTAACTAAACTTTAACTCTAACTAAAACTCTAAGCTAAGACTCCAAGCTAAAACTCTAAACCCTTAACTATAAGTAAACTAAACTTCAACTCTAAGTAAAACTCTAAGCTAAGACTCTAAGGTGGAACTCTAAACTCTTAACTAAACTAAACTAGAACTTCAAAAACTCTAAGCTATGACTCTAAGATAAAAACTCTAAATTCTTAACTATGACTAAACTAAACTTCAACTTCAACAAAAACTCTAACCTATGACTCTATGATAAAACTCTAAACTCTTAACTAAACTAAACTAGAACTATAACAAAAACTCTAAACTACGACTCTAAGCTAAAAACTCTAAATTCTTAACTATAACTAAACTAAACTTCAACTCTAACTATAACTCTAAGCTAATACTCTAAGCTAAAACTCTAAACTCTTAACTAAAACTAAACTAAACTAAAACTCTAACAAAAACTCAAAGCTAAGAATCTAAGCTAAAACTATAAACTCTTAACTAAAACTAAACTAAACTATAGCTTCAACAAAAACTCTAAGCTATGAATCTAAGCTAAAAACTCTAAACTCTTGACTAAAACTAAACTAAACTAGAAATCTAACAAAAACTCTAAGCTAAGAGTCTAAGCTAAAATTCTAAACTCTCAACTAAAACTAAACTAAACTAGAACTCTAACTAAAACTCTAAGCTATGACTCTACGGTAAAACACCAAACTCTTAACTATTACTAAACTAAACTTCAACTCTAACAAAAACTCTAAGCTAAAACTCTAAAACTATTAACTAAAACTAAAATAAACTAAAACTTCAACAAAAACTCTAAGCTAAGACTCTATGGTAAAAACTAAACTCTTAACTAAAACTAAAATAAACTAGAACTCTAAAAAAACTCTAAGCTAAGACTCTAAGCTGAAATTCTAAATTCTTAACCAAAACTAAACTAAACTAGAACTCTAACTAAAAACTCTAAGCTAAGACCCTAAGGTAAAACACCAAACTCTTTAACTAAAACTAAACTAGAACTCTAACTGAAACTCAGAGGTACAAAATCAAACTCTTAACTAAAATTAAACTAAACTAGAACCCTAACAAAAAACTCTAAGCTAAGACTCTAAGGTAAAACACCAAACTCTAACTAAAACTAAACTAGAACTCTAACTGAAACTCTAAGGTAAAACACCAAACTCTTAACTAAAACTAAACTAGAACTCTAATTGAAACTCAAGGGTAAAAAAATAAAACTCTTAACTAAAATTAAACTAAACTAGAACTCTAACAAAAAAACTCTAAGCTAAAACTCTAAACTCTTAAATAAAATTAAACTAAACTAGAACTCTAACAAAAACTCTAAGCTATTAACTAAAACTAAACTAAACTAGAACTTCAACAAAAACTCTAAGCTAAGACTCTAAGCTAAAAACTCTAAACTCTTAACTAAAACTAAACTAAACTAGAACTCTAACTGAAACTCAAATGTAAAACTCTAAACTATTAACTAAAACTAAAATAAACTAGGACTCTAAACAAAAACTCTGAGCTAAGACTCTAAGCTAAAATTCTAAACTCTTAACTAAAACTAAAGAAAACTAGAACTCTAACTAAAACTCTAAGCTAAGACTCCAAGGTAAAACGTTAAACTCTTAACTAAAAGTAAACTAAACTAGAACTCTAACTGAAACTCAAAGGTAAAATATCAAATTCTTAACTAAAATTAAACTAAACTAGAACTCTAACAAAAACTCTAAGCTAGGACTCTAAGGTAAAACTCTAAACTCTTAACTAAAACTAAACTAAACTAGAACTCTAGCAAAAACTCTAAGCTAAGACTCAGCTAAAACTCGAAACTCTTAACTAAAACTTAACCAAACTATAACTTAAAGTAAAACTCTAAGCTATGACTCTAAGCTGAAACTCTAAATTCTTAAAAGTAACTAAACTAAACTTCAACTCTAACTAAAACTCTAAGCTAAGACTCTATGGTAAAACTCTAAACTCTTAACTAAAAAAACTAAACTAGAACTCTAACAAAAACTCTAAGCTATGACTCTAAGCTAAAACTCTAAACTCTTAGCTAACTAAACTAAACTAGAACTCTAATTAAAACTCTAAGTCTAAGCTAAAACTCTAAACCAAAACTAAACTAAACTTCAACAAAAACTCTAAACTAAGACTCTAAGCTAAAAACACTAAACTCTTAACTAAAACTAAACTAAACTAGAACTCTAGCAAAAACTCTAAGCTGAGACCCTAAGCTAAAACTCTAAACTCTTAAGTAAAACTAAACTAGACTAAAACTCTAAGCTAAGTCTCTAGGGTAAAACACCAAACTCTTAACTATAACTAAACTAAACTAGAACTATAACAAAAACTCTAAGCTAAGACTCTAAGCTAAAACTCTAAACTCTTAACTAAAAAAACTAAACTAAACTAGAACTCTAACAAAAACACTAAGCTAAGACTCTAAGCTAAAACTCTAAACTCTTAACTAAAACTAAACTAAACTAGAACTCTAATTAAAACTCTAAGTCTAAGCTAAAACTCTAAACTAAACTAGAACTTCAACAAAAAACTTTAAACTAAGACTCTAAGCTTAAAACACTAAACTCTTAACTAAAACTAAACTAAACTAGAACTCTAACAAAAACTCTGAGATAAGACTCTTGGCTAAAACTCTAAACTCTTAACTAAAACTAAACTAAACTAGAACTCTAACAAAAACTCTCTGCTAAGACTCTAAGCTAAAACTCTAAAATCTTAACTAAAACTAAAACTAAACTAAAACTCTAAGCTAAGTCTCTATGGTAAAACACCAAACTCTTAACTATAACTAAACTAAACTAGAACTCTAACAAAAACTCTAAGCTAAGACTCCAAGCTAAAATTCTAAACTCTTAACTATTACTAAACTAAACTAAAATTCTAAGCTAGGTCTCTAAGGTAAAACTCCAAACTCTTAACTATATGTAAACTAAACAAGAACTCTAACAAAAACTCTAAGCTAAGACTCTATGCTAAAACTCTAAACTCTTAACTATTACTAAACTAAACTTCAACTCTAACAAAAACTCTAAGCTAAGTCCCTAGGGTAAAACTCCAAAGTCTTAACTATATCTAGAGTAAACTAGAACTCTAACAAAAACTCTAAGCTAAGACTCTAAGCTAAAAACTCTAAGCTCTTAACTAATACTAAAATAAACTTCAACTCTAACAAAAAATCTAAGCTAAGACTCTAAGCTAAAACTCTAAACTCTTAACTAAAACTGAACTAAACTAGAACTTCGACAAAAACTCTAGGCTATGACTCTCAGCTAAAAACTCTAAACTCTTAACTAAAACTAAAATAAACTAGAACTCTAACAAAAAACTCTAAGCTAAGACTCTAAGCTAAAATTCTAAACTCTTATCTAAAACTAAACTAAACTAGAACTTCAACAAAAACTCTAAGGTAAAACACCAAACTCTTAACTAAAACTAAACTAAACTAGAACTCTAACAAAAACTCTAAACTAAGACTCTAAGCTAAAAAACTCTAAACTCTTAACTAAAACTAAACTAAACTAAAATTCTAAGCTAGGTCTCTAAGGTAAAACTCCAAACTCTTAACTATATGTAAACTAAACTAGAACTCTAACAAAAACTCTAAGCTAAGACTCTATGCTAAAACTCTAAACTCTTAACTATTACTAAACTAAACTTCAACTCTAACAAAAACTCTAAGCTAAGACTCTAAGCTAAAACTCTAAACTATTAACTAAAACTAAACTAAACTAGAACTTCAACAAAAACTCTAAGCTATGACTCTCAGCTAAAAACTCTAAGCTCTTAACTAAAACTAAACTAGAACTCTAACAAAAACTCTGAGATAAGACTCTAGGCTAAAACTCTAAACTCTTAACTAAAACTAAACTAAACTAGAACTCTAACAAAAACTCTCTGCTAAGACTCTAAGCTAAAACTCTAAAATCTTAACTAAAACTAAACTAAACTAAAACTCTAAGCTAGGTCTCTAAGATAAAACTCTAAACTCTTAACTACATGTAAATTAAACTAGAACTCTAACAAAAACTCTAAGCTAAGACTTTATGCTAAAACTATAAACTCTTAACTATTAATAAACTAAACTTCAACTCTAACAAAAACTCTAAGCTAAGACTCTAAGCTAAAACTCTAAACTATTAACTAAAACTAAAATAAACTAAAACTTCAACAAAAACTCTAAACTCTTAACTAAAACTAAAATAAACTAGAACTCTAAAAAAAAAACTCTAAGCTAAGACTCTAAGCTAAAATTCTAAACTCTTAACCAAAACTAAACTAAACTAGAACTCTAACTAAAAACTCTAAGCTAAGACATTAAGGTAAAACACCAAACTCTTAACTAAAACTAAACTAGAACTCTAACTGAAACTCAGAAAAAACTCAGACTCTAGCTAAAATTCTAAACTCTTAACAAAAAAACTAAACTAAACTAGAATCTTAACTAAAACTAAACAAATTAAAACTCTAAGCTAAGACTCTAGGTAAAACACCAAACTCTTAACTAAAACTAAACTAAAACTCTAACTGAAACTCAAAGGAAAAAAAAAAATCAAACTCTTAACTAAAATTAAACTAAACTAGAATTCTAAAATAAAAAAACTAAACTCTAAACTCTAAAGACTCTAAGCTAAAACTCTAAACTATTAACTAAAACTCTAAACTATTAACTAAAACTAAACTAAACTAGAACTTCAACAAAAACTCTAAAGCTAAGACTCTAAGCTAAAAACTCTAAACTCTTAACTAAAACTAAACTAAACTAGAACTCTAACAAAAACTCTAAGCTAAGACTCTAAGCTAAAACTCTAAACTATTAACTAAAACTAAACTAAACTAGAACTTCAACAAAAACTCTAAGCTAAAACCTCTAAACTCTTAACTAAAACTAACTAAACTAGAACTCTAACTGAAACTCAAAGGTAAAACATCAAACTCTTAACTAAAATTAAACTAAACTAGAACTCTAACAAAAAAAAAACTCTAAGCTAAGACTCTAAGCTAAAACTCTAAACTCTTAACTAAAACTTAGTCAAACTATAACTTTAAGTAAAACTCTAGGCTATGACTCTAAGCTAAAACTCTAAATTCTTAACTGTAACTAAACTAAACTTCCACTCTAACTAAAACTCTAAGCTAAGACTCTAAGGTAAAACTCTAAACTCTTAACTAAAACTAAACTACACAACAACTCTAACTTAAACTCTAAGCTAAGACTCTAAGCTAAAACTACAAACTCTTAACTAAAACTAAACCAAACTAAAACTCTAACTGAAACTCAAAGGTAAAAACATCAAACTCTTAACTAAAATTAAACTAAACTAGAACTTCAAGAAAAACTCTAAGTTATGACTCTAAGCTAAAACACTCTATACTTTTAACTAAAACTAAACCAAGGGCTGGGTGGTCCTTTGGGAGCCCGGGGAGAGCCTTTGTGGGTCTGGAGGCCCTTGAGGACCGATTGGTCCTTTGGGAGCCCGGTGGACCTTGGGGATCGGGGGGGGGGGGGGGGGGGCCTTTGGGGCTCCGGGGCCCTTTGGGAGCCTGGGGGACCTTTGGGGACCGGGGGAGGGCCTTTGGGGGTCCGGGGGGCCAGTTGGGAGCCTGGGGGACATTTGGGGACCGGGTGAAGGCCTTTGGGACCCCGGTGGTCTTTTGGGAGCTCGAGGGGTCTTTGGGGGCCGGGGATGGCCTTTGGGGGTCTGGGGGGCCAGGTGGGAGCCCGGGGAACCTTTGGGGAACGGGGGGTTCCTTCGGAATTGGGATATGGGGATTGGAGCCCTTTGGATCGGGGGTAGGGCGATCGGGGCCCTTTGGGGTTGGGGTAGAGGACCTCACGACACTGTTCAAATAGAACTTGTTTACTATAACGACCACACTCAAAACCTCTTCTAAAATCATTTTTTAAATCATCTTTTAAAATGTCTCTAACTGTTTCGCCGAAATAATTCCATAACCTGTCTAAAACCGTTTCGCCCAAATAATCCCCTAAAAGTAATTTCTATGTGTTCCTTTTGTTTTTTGGCATCTCTGTGCTTTCACATTTCAAATTTCTAGGAAACCCTTTCCTACGTTAATCTCTTCATCTCATAAATGCTCCTAGCTAAACTATTAAGGTTTCGTTAGAATATCAATTTATCTCTCCGACTTAAAGCTCAGTGAAGCCGTATTTAAAAATAGAATTTCTATCTCTTTAGACTCCCGCATAATTCCAAGATAACAAGTGATGTCATTTATGATTCCTGACACTAAAGATCAATGAAGCCCTATTTAAAAATAGAATATTAATTTTTCTCTCTGACCTAAAGAACGTTTATCCCTCAGACCTAAGATTAAAGAAGCCATAATGTTTCTTAATTCCCCCTTTCGTGAATCAATACATTCCCCTAGCGATTATGTAAATCAAGTTCTCAGGTTAGGTTCGCCTAAAGATCAAAGAAACCATAATGTTTCTTAATTCCCCCTTCGTGAATCAATAATTTCACCGCCGATTATGTAAATCAAGTTCTCAGGTTAGGTTCGCCTAAAGATCAAAGAAACCATAATGTTTCTTAATTCCCCTTCGTGAATCAATAATTTCCCCGCCGATTATGTAAATCAAGTTCTCAGGTTAGGTTCGCCTAAAGATCAAAGAAACCATAATGTTTCTTAATTCCCCTTCGTGAATCAATAATTTCCCTGCCGATTATGTAAATCAAGTTCTCAGGTTAGGTTAGCCTAACAATCTCATAACATTCGCGTCGAGCATGTCCATTCTCACTGACAACGAACAGACATAAATCATCCATAACCATCCATGAAAAACATCAAATAAATCGACCAACACACATAACCATCCAGGAAAACAGACATAAATGTGACAAAATTCCTGTTTTTTCATTCTCACTGACAAAAACCATAAAACATCCATAATTTGATGCTGACAACCATGAAAAACATCAAATAAATTGACCAACACACATAACCGTCCAAGAAACATCCATCCATAAAAGTGAGAAAATTCCTGGTTTTTCAAGTGAGAAAAATTCTGTTTTTTCATTCTCACTGACAAAAACCATAAACCACGTGGTTCGTTCCGGAGTAGAACCCCCCTTTCTACTAACGTAGTTGAAAGTTCTGGAAATTAGGTCTTTGATGATGACAACCCCCTCCCACAACCCTCAAGGCAAGGGTTGTAAGTTATGCCCTAGGGGCATATAGGTTTTTTTATAGAAAGAGTTTTCGTAGAAACTTTAATTTGGGCTCATTCGATTGGAAATTGAAAGGGATAGTGCCCTTTTTAATAGTAAAAAGTTATTGAAGGGCAACTCGAACCTTTTTAATAGTCGAAAGTGATTGGAAGGCAACTAACGCCCCTCTCGTGCCCACCTTTTCCCCAAACACATCCAATCAAAAATTTTGAGATAGACATTTTATTCAACGTAGTTGAAAGTTCTGGAAATTAGGTCTTTGCCAGCGTTGTCGTAGAAACTTCAAAAAGGACTAATTCAATTGTGAAATTGAGAGGTTTACTTCCCTTACTAATTGTCAAAAGTGATCGGAGGGCGAATGCCCCCTCCCCCACGCCCATCATTTCTCCAAACACTTCCGATCAACATTTTGGTATACCCATTTTATTGAACGTATCATTTCTCCAAACACTTCCGATCCGGACATTTGGTATACGCCATTTTATTGAAGGAAGGGTCCGGAAATTATATTTTTGAGTATGACAACCCCCTTACATCCCTCAGGGCTAAGGTTGTAAGTTTAGGCCCTGGGGGCATATAATGTTTTTTATAGAAAGTGTTGTCGTAAAAACTTCAAAAAGGGCTTTTTCGATTGGAAATTGAGAGGGCTACTGCCCTTTTTAATAGTCGAAAGTAATCGGAGGGAGAATCACCTCCCCACGCCCATCATTTCCCCAAACATTTCCGATCAAAATTTTGATATGGCCATTTTGTTCAACATAGTTGAACAAATTGATGTATGGATGTATCAATACATCAATAGAACCCGAAAACAACAGAAATTACAATATATAACCAAGTAAAACTTAAAACAAGCAATAAGTACTATAAAGCGGAGTATATGCCTCGGTATAAACAATTGTTGGATATAGTTAAGACTCAGATGAATTTTACTTACAGCTGAGGGAAAGAAAAATAGTATTTTATTTGGGACTTTACGTCCAGATAGACATAAAAAGAAATAGATGGTAGCCTAGCCAAGGTAAATTTGAGATACAGAAAAATAGTAATGGTTACAGGCTGCTGCAAATTTGTATGTAAAACAATCTATTTATAATTAATGTAATATTTATTCATAAAATAGCTGATTAGTTAACATGGCACATTCACACGATGAGAAGCTGGCTAACCTTGGATGATTGGGATTTCGTTATTGTATACCGAAGACTCGTAAGATCGATACAAGACACTAGGGTATATAGAAGTGCTATTATTGATGTTAAAAGAAATGATCACCATCTAGTAGCGTCTAGGGTTTATCTAAAGCTAGGGTTATTTAGGAAGGGCTATGACAGAAAGTTATGACATTGGTCAAGAAACTAAAGATGATCAGAAATAAAGTAATACCACATTTCAAGCGTAAACATAGCATAAAACAGTATCAAGACATCCATGAAACCCGACTATAACTAATATTACAATATATAACGAAAACAAACTCAAAACAAGCAGCAATTACCAAAAAAAAGGAATAAGGCTCCCTTATGTATAGTCATGATAGTACATGCCCCAGTAGAACCAACTGACGGATATAGTGGTGACTTATTTGAATTTTACCTATAGCTTAAGGAACGAAGACTTGATCACAGGTAGAAACATAGTATTTTTATTAGAATTTTATGTCCAGATTGATTGAAATAGAGATAGACGGTATCCTAGCCTAGGTAAATTTGATGTGAGAAAAATACAGTAAGAGTTATAGACTAATGCAATTTAGTAGGTATAACAATCTGCTTACAACCAATACAATATTTATTTATAAAATAGCCGATAAATTAACATGGCATTCATATGATGATAAGCCAGCTAACTTTAGGTGATGGTGATTATCTTATTAAAAACCAAAGAATAGTAGGACTAATTCAAGATACTAGAGTATACATGAGTGCTGCTATTGATGTTAAAAGAAAATATCACCGTCTAATAGTGCCTAGGGTTTATTTAAACCTGACATTCGGAAGGGATGTGACAGGAAGTTTTGACGCTGGTAGAATCTTGGATGAGAACTTGAGAGAAACTTTCCAAAAACAGTCCAATACTAAACAGAAGAGTTTAAAATTTGACAATGTAGAAGATAGAGAGGATGATTTTTATGAAAATAGTTTCTGAAGTAGCATAAGTTATCTTAGGTGGAAAAGCTTTAGGATACCATCTATAAATATTAGTAAAAATACTTTAAGTTTAATAGAGGTGGAGGAGCAGTATTAGCAGTACTAGTAATTTCAGTACCTTTGAAATTTTTAACCTAATACCCATAGGCGTCACTGGGATAATGCTGACACACCCTTTTGATCAGCCCGACGGTACATAATGATTTTTTTTTTTTTTAGTTCAAAATAATCCTAAACATGCCCTTATTTTCTCAGTTTAATAGTCTAAGCCATTGCTGGGATATTGCTGATACGTTTTTTTGACTACCTTGATTAACTTAGTTTGTTTTAATTTAGGGAATAACCGCGCTCACCATTCCCAAAAATATTTACCTTAATATCCTTTGCCTTAAAGATAGTAGTAGTTTTGTGGAAAAAGTTTTTTAGATGAATTTCTGTTCGTTTTTTATTGACAAAGTCATTTTCATGATTTTTTTTTATATCTTTTAGGTTTTTATATCTTTTAGGCATACCTTACAACCATTGCCCTGAAGACTGTGAGGGGTTTCTTATCCTCAAAGACATAATTTCTGGACTTTTAAACTACGTCAAACAAAATAACTATCTCGAAATTTTGACTGGAAGTGTTTGGGGAAATGACGGGCCGTGGGAGGAGGGATGGTTGCCCTCCAATATTTTTTGACTATTAAAGAGGGTACTAGCCCTCTCAATTACCAACAGACTGAGCCCTTTTCGAAGTTTCTACGACAACAAATGGCCATCTTAAAATTTCTATCAGATGCGTTTTCGGGAAAATACAACGTGTGTGTGTGTGGGGGGGGGGGGCATTTGCCTTCTGATCACTTTGACTCTTAAAAAAACTACTATGACTAGCACCATAACTTAAAAAAGTACTATAACTGGTTGCCCTCCATGAGCTATTTTTGAAGTTCCTATGACATTTCTTTCTATAAAAAGTGCCCTGGTCTAAAAAACAAAACAAATATTGGGCCCACATTGCTCTTTACTTAGGCAGCGCTATCGCACTGCTTATGATACTTTGTCTTGAGATTTCAATTATACAGTACCGGAAGTGCCGATTAGACTCGGTAAGCCCCCCCCCTAAAATTCAGACTATGGGCGCCCATGCTTAACAGTCTCCGAGAGCTCCACATTAATACCATTATCCTTTGTAACAGTGCTACTAGTAGTAGTAGTACTACTACTACTACCATGGGCGTTCGCAAGGGGGGGGCAGCTTCCTTCCCCTAAAACCTCCAGTTTGCACTAACCTCTTCCTAAAAACCTTACATCCCCCCGGGGCATAATTTAAAACCCTTACCCCCATACTCTGGGGGGTTGGTCAACCCCAGAGACCATGTTATGAGATCTTTGGACTATTTTTTAACAAATGGCTATCTTAAAATTTCTATCGGAGGCATTTGGGGAAAATATGACATGGGGTTGGGGTATAGCTGCCCTCCGATAAATTTGACTCTTCAAAATGGCTCATCAGCTTCCGATTTCCAATCCAATGAGCCCCCTCTGAAGTTTATACGGCCACCATTTCCATAAAAACCTTAAATGCCCTCGGGGCATACCTTACAACCATTGCCCTGAAGACTGTGAGGGGTTTCTTATCCTCAAAGACATAATTTCTGGACTTTTAAACTACGTCAAACAAAATAACTATCTCGAAATTTTGACTGGAAGTGTTTGGGGAAATGACGGGCCGTGGGAGGAGGGATGGTTGCCCTCTAATAACTTTTGACTATTAAAGACGGTACTAGCCCTCTCAATTACCAACCGACTGAGCCCTTTTCGAAGTTTCTACGACAACAAATGGCCATCTTAAAATTTTTATCAGATGCGTTTCGGAAAAATACAACGTGTGTGTGTGTGTGTGGGGGGGGGGGGGGTATTTGCCTTCTGGTCACTTTGACTCTTAAAAAAACACTATAACTAGCACCATAACTTAAAAAAGTACGATAACTGGTTGCCCTCCATGAGCTATTTTTGAAGTTCCTATGACATTTCTTTCTATAAGAAGTGCCCTGGTCTAAAAAACAAAACAATATATTGGGCCCACATTGCTCTTTACTTAGGCAGCGCTATCGCACTGCTTATGATACTTTGTCTTGAGATTTCAATTACACAGTACCGGAAGTGCCAACTAGACTCGGTAAGCCCCCCCCCCTAAAATTCAGACTATGGGCGCCCATGCTTAACAGTCTCCGAGAGCTCCACATTAATACCATTATCCTTTGTAACAGTACTACTAGTAGTAGTAGTACTACTACTACTACCATGGGCGTTCGCAAGGGGGGGCAGCTTCCTTCCCCTAGAACCTCCAGTTTGCACTAACCTCTTCCTAAAAACCTTACATCCCCCGGAGCATAATTTAAAACCCTTACCCCCATACTCTGGGGGGTTGTGTCAACCCCAAAGACCATGTTATGAGATCTTTGGACTATTTTTTTTTTAACAAATGGCTATCTTAAAATTTCTATCGGATGCATTTGGGGAAAATATGACATGGGGTTGGGGTATAGCTGCCCTCCGATAAATTTGACTCTTCAAAATGGCTCATCAACTTCCGATTTCCAATCCAATGAGCCCCCTCTGAAGTTTATACGACCACCGTTTCCATAAAAACCTTAAATGCCCTCGGGGCATACCCTACAACCATTGCCCTGAAGACTGTGAGGGGCTCTCATCCTCAAAGACATAATTTCTGGACTTTTAAACTACGTCAAACAAAATAACTATCTCGAAATTTTGACTGGAAGTGTTTGGGGAAATGATGGGCCGTGGGAGGAGGGATGGTTGCCCTACAATAAATTTTGACTATTAAAGAGGGTACAAGCCCTCTCAATTACCAACCGACTGAGCCCTTTTCGAATTTTCTACGACAACAAATGGTCATCTTAAAATTTCTATCAGATGCGTTTCAGGAAAATACAACGTGTGTGTGTGTGTGTGGGGGGGGGGGGGTATTTGCCTTTTGATCATTTTGACTCTTAAAAAAACACTATAACTAACACCATAACTTAAAAAAGTACTATAACTGGTTGCCCTCCATGAGCTATTTTTAAAGTTCCCATGACATTTCTTTCTATAAGAAGTGCCCTGATCTAAAAAACAAAACAATATATTGGGCCCACATTGCTCTTTACTTAGGCAGCGCTATCACACTTCTTATGATATTTTGTCTTGAGATTTCAATTACACAGTACCAGAAGTGCAGATTAGACTCGGTAAGCCCCCCCCCCCCTAAAATACTACTACCATGGGCGTTCGCAAGGGGGGCAGCTTCCTTCCCATTGAACCTCCAGTTTGCACTAAATATTAAGGCTTTTAAGCCTAAGTTACACTAGGTATTATGACTTCTTGGCCCAACTTAAAGTGGATATTACGACTTCTCAACCAATGGTAAAAAATTAATGTTTTTCAGGTTTTTTGCAAACATCTCTGTTCCTGTTGGTTTTATGCATTTGTATTTATTGAAAATAGGCCTATTGTAGAGGACTAAATTCTCTATGGAATTTGCGTACATTCAACCGCTCTTTATATCTGGTGATTCGTTCATTCATTTGAGGGTAATCATTTACCAAATTACACAAAGGTTATACAAAGGCATGGTAGACAAGAATTTGCGTTGAAAAAGTTCGTTGTGTGGAAAGTTTTAAAAATTAATGAAGGATAGGTTTTAAAGTTAGTTTAACCTATTTTTAAAGTAAAAGTAGCCAAAATAAAATTGGAATTCCAATAACTGCCCTATTTTTCGAGCAAAAGAAGCACAAATAAGTAGCCAATTGGCTCAATCACCAATATTACCAATTACCTTGCTTAACAACAGTAATGCCAAACAAGTCAGGTGTTTCCATGTTTCACCAATTGAGTCAAATTTCAAAAGATGACAAGGATTACTAAACCTATAAAATAGTTCAAAGATAACAGTATAAAAAGTAGATCAACACCTTTCGAAATTCAAGACCAATTCATTGACACTTCTATTTCTATATTCATAATCTGCAATAAAAATAGTCTCGAGGTAATTAGACTGGATTTTGTTCTTGTATCCCTCAGCAATGCATTGCAAATAAGTTTCTAGAAAAAATTTAAAGCTTACAGATGAAAAAATTAAAAATGAAAATAACCATTTTTTAATCGACCTAAAAAACTTAACCTTACGAGTAACCTAAAACTATAGGCTACTAGCAATGTGCATTTACTGCTTAAGCCCGTATCAACTTTAAAAACACTTCAGTTATTTAGTTGGTAGTTTTTAATTAACTTCGTGATATTTAGAATATTTTGGCAAAATTTTAGCCACTTACAAGCAAACTAGTCAAAGCCCTCAAGAACAAACGTGCAAATGTTCTGGTAGGAGAGGGAGGGATTCTCTTCCTAATCTTAAGGAGACACTATAAAATATTTCACATTTTAGGAACTAGGCTGCTGTTTAATTGCCCCATTCTGACTTCGGATTTGTATAGAACCAAGTGATTTACATCATTACGTTGATGAAGAGTGAAAGCTTTATATAATAAATAAAATATATTTTTGGAATATTTAAGCAACAAACAAACACCAAATCACTTGCATATACTATGACTAATTTTTAGGTTATAAGATGTATTAAACAGAGGCGAACTCCCTCCCAATCAAAAAACGAGTTTAAAAACCCTCAGAACTAGTAAATTGTCTGTGCCCCAGGTCTTTCCGCTTTATTTTCACTGATTTAACTTAGCTGTTTTTTAATGATTTCATGATAGAAGATGCAACATAAGATACTTAATACAAGATACTTTCATTCTCAAGCACAGATTGACCACAATTCATATTTTAGACTAAAAGAAACAACAACAACAAAACAGGGCACAAAATAACAGGAAAAAACACAAAATTGTTTTAAATAAAAATTCTATGGGACTGGATAAAGAACAAATTAATGCACTACAGTATATACTAATAATCATTCATTGTGTACTTGGTCAAACTGACATTCGATAAGAGTGTTTCAAAAAAGAGATAGAAAAATTCACATGCCAAAACACATGAAAAATCTTAAAAACCTATAAAAATCAAAAAGGTCAATAGAAACGGAAAAAAAAGAAAAACAAGAGAATTAATAGTAGAAAATAGCACATAAGATCGGTGTTGGCTGACAAATTGGCTGCTGCGTGCTGGGCGAGGAGTGACTTTTGGAGAATTTTTTTTTTACGGTTTAAAATTGCATTTTGAAAAAAAAAAAAAAACAAGAGGTGCAACATAAAGCTAATACACTAACGCTTTTCTAACCCATTTTACCAGAGTCATCACTCTAGTGCTGCCTAACTAAAGAGCCATAAGCCTGTGACCACTAAACTTTTACCTATCCATTTTGGATGGAAGGGGTAGCCATGCTAAATTTGAAGAGTTCATTTGATTGCAAATTCAAAACTCTGAAACCCTTTAGAAGAGTCGAAAGAACTTCAAGGCAAAAGGCTCTTCTCCCACTGTCCTTTTTTCACCTTGAAATCCTGTAACCCCCCCCCCCCCCCCACCGGCATTATATCGAAGTAAAATAGATAGTCAAAACTCTTATAACTGATCAGATGGGATAGTTAAGGTCATAATTCATTTGGACCAGAGGAATCTAATCTAAAAAAAGAAATTAGAAAGAAAAAGGGCTAAAACCTTCCCGTGTGTATTTGTATAGTTGGAATAGTTGAAGAAACATAGGAGATGGCTAATTTTAATGGGCATTGAAACTTCTGGTTCGTTCTTGAGCCCAAGGAGATGGTAGCCCAATCAAACTCCCTCCCATCCTCTTTCTTGCTACCCAGCCATGTACCACCATGAAATTGGATACAAAACTTTGAGATAGTCACTTTGAAGAGTTAAATACAAACAAAGAAGGTAAAGTACTTTGTTTCCCATCCACCGTAACGTTTTCACTGAATAATCCACTATGCAACATAGAAGACATTTGCAAAAAATCTACAATGTTATTTTTTTTCTGATTACCAATAACTCAGTACACTATAGGGTTGTATGGGATATACTTAAAGTTGTATATATAACATATTTAAAATTGTTACATTATGAGGTAAATCCAGAAACTATAGGTTGTGAGTCTAAAACAGTGATCTCTAATCCTTAAAGATTGTTTGACTAAAATCTAATCTTATTCAAGTGGTAATGTCAACTGAAAGTAACCATTTATGTGTAGGGTATCAAAATTGCATATTTGCATTGCCTTAGTAACAACTTGGGGGATTGATTCGAAATTTTGAAACAATACTGGAGGCACAAGAAGACCTTCAAATTTGTCCTGGGGAGGGAAGAGGGCGCACCCCCCCCCCCAAATTTTTTGGCATTCGGTAAAATTTTCGCCAAAGGCGAAAATTTCGGCACAAATTTTGCAAAATCGGCCGAAATTTAGCGAAATTCTTGATTTCTGCAGAAAATTTGGCGTAAATAAGGTAGCGATTTGGTAAAATCTACGAAGATCGCCCCCTAATAAAATGAGCCTCAGGACGCCCCTGCCTGGAGTGGCCAGTTATTTGGTTTGGGAAGGGGGTCAGTGGCATGACTCTGTAAGCTCAGCCGGAGTCGACCATGCTCTAAATGGGTACCTGGAGAAATTTGGGGAAGGTAAGCAGGAAGGGTGTGAAAAGCACAGGATGGCTGGCCTTCAAACCCCCTTAAACGTCCTGGATTAAAGGCCACGAAATGGAGATCAGCTTTGCCAATTTGACCTTGAAGGTTTAGTGCCATCATGCTTACTTAATTCAGTATTTGGTCATTAAATGGTTCATAAGGTAACATGGTATTCACATGATGGCAAGACAGCTTTCGTTAATGATTATGCTATGGTAAACCAAAGACTGGCAGGAGCAATAAAAGATACTAGGGCATGTAGGAGAGCTATTATTGATGTTTAAAGATCACCATCTAGCAGTGTGTAAGGTTAATTTAAAGCTGAAATTTTGGAAGGGTAACTACCTTCTGGGAAGCTATAACATTGGTAGACATCAGGATGACAATTTGAAAGAAACTTTCCAGGAACAGTTAAATACTAAACTGCAGAGTTTGAAATTTGACAATGTAGAACATGGATGTAATAATTTGTGAAGCTGCTAAGTTAGGAATGCAGCTAGAAATATTTGTGAAAATACATTATGTTTAATAGGGAGAAGGAGGGGCCTGTACAAGAATTATCTGAGTAATAGATCATTTCAAAATATGAGGAGTGTAAAGTAGAAAAAAAAAAAATATGAACTAAGGAGGTGTGAAGTGGAGGTCATGGATAAATTTGCTGAGGATGTGGAAGATGCAGACAATGAGAAAAAAATAAGGCCCCAGATGCTGATAGTATGGTGAATGAGTTGCTTAAACATGGTGATTGTATAATAGGGAATTGTCAAGCACTGTTTAATGCAACAAGGTGGATCTTGAAAGCCTCTGATAAAGTCCAAGATTTAATGTCAAAGCTGCTCATTGTTCCCAATGCAACCTGTAGAGTTCTCAAGATGATACTGTGAAAAACACTGGTGAAGTGCAGGACAAGATACAGCAGGTTTGCACTGAACTAAACCTACCAAAGTTGAAACCAAATGAGCTTGAGGAGTATACCAAGGTAACCAAGCCTGTCACCAGGGCACTTGACTAACTACAGGGGACAAAAACTGTTTTCTGGGAATGCTGTTGCCCATGTTGATTACATTAAAAAGAAATAATTGACGTGAAACAAAATTGCTCTATCAAGCCTGGATTAGGGTTGCCGCCAGCTCAAAAATCAGGGTTGCCAAAACTTTTAGGGACAAAAGTGTCCAAATCAGCCAAAAATGGACGTTAGTGTCCCTCTAGAATATTAGCCAATATACAGGGTTGCCACTGAATTTTCAAAACCTGTGAAAAAAGTGCGAAAAACCGGTGAAATTCGTCCTTCTTTGTTCTGCTACCTCGCGGTCTGTTACCTGCATGAGTTCTGTAGGTATTTCCAGCTTTGACATTAACGCTACCAATAAATTAAGTCTAGTGCTATTTCAATTTGAAGAGATGTCATAAAAAAAATCGTCATGAGAATGTCAACAGAGTGAAATTTTATATCGATTATCGATACCGCTACCTATCTTAGTCGAAAAGTAAAGAACCAATCATAGAGATTCATTTTCACTTCGGCTTTTTCATAAGTTATGCGAAAAAGATGCGAGTCGTTGATCTTCGGTAGCTATTAAGGATCTTAAGGTGCGACAAGGTCCAAATGGCTGTAGCAACGAAATGTCTATTTTGACCTAAATGGTTTTAAAGTTAAACAAAATACGTCAATCTCCATAACCACTCAGTCAACTGGTTGGTCAAGTGGTTAAAATCGTTTAACAACTCCTCTATATTGCCGTTTTCTGAACATTTAGAAGTAGCCCTAAGCAAAAATGACGTTTTCGAGAACTAAAAAAGTGAGAAGACAAGGCCGATTGAAATAAATTCGCTTGAGTTATACTCGATAGAAACTGGCGACCAGCGTTTGACAGAAAATCACAGCTAAAAGTATAAAATATAAAACAGAAACATTCGCTAGCGACTATAAATAAAATTGAGCCGCAACACAGCTTTTCTGCGAAACTCCTTTTTTCTATGACAGCAGTGTAATAATAGCCATATGCACACGGTTACATGCCACAGGGATTTACGTGGAACGTGCCAGCAGGGAATGGCCATTCACTTCTTCTTTCCAGCCTTCTAAGCGGCCTTGGTGACTTTGCCTCCAGCAGTAGGTGGGGTCCTTGAAGTTGACCGAATTGATGACAAACGTCAACCGTAAGATAGAAGAAAAAGATGAATTCGGTAGTTTCTAGCATACCACATTGGTTAAGACTTTAGGTCCTATTCCTATTCGGTTGATAAATGGTGTTCGCGCAGGACGCAAAAACATCTAAGAGAAAATCCCCAAGCTGTTACCAAAGCTTAAAAGTAAAGTACAAATTAAAAGCAGTCGTTTTTTATATAAAAAAAAAGAAGAAAATAACGGCATTTGTTTTGATTTGGAAAAATTTCCAAACAGTGTTCTTTTTCAAAAAGCTGCCTTTCTTGACCCAATAGTGTCCCGGTGTCCCTCAGAGTGAAAAAGTGTCGAAAAGCCACTAAAAGTGTCCATTTGGCATCCCAATCAAAAATAAAATTCAGATTTTTGTTTAGAAAAAATCCCGAATTTTGGAAAAAAAATCCCGGAACACGGTTTTTAGGTTATACAACATAGGGCTGCACAGTAATGACGTAAAAATCAAGGCGCGTAATTCGAAGTACAGTGAAACGTGGTTTCTAGTTGTAACTAACATCTGATTGTCAGTATTCCTAGCATTATTTCGACGTGAAAACGTTCTGGTGGATTAGTATGATCTACGACAAACATTTAGGCCAAAACAATTGTCCAAAGTTTCGAGGAAAACGTGTCGACGCATCCACGTTTCATTGTTATTGGAATTTCCCGCCCAAGAATTGACGTCACGCTTCGCAGCCATATAGCGCGTCCAGACTATCCGTTTTCTAGAAAAATGGGATGGAAATCTGGAAAAAGGAATAGTGGTTTAGACTAGGTGGTTTTTTTCAAAAACTTGGTGGTTTTAAAAAAAAATAGTATTTGTAAAAATTTATCAGCCATCCTCTTCAAAACTATTTTTCTTAGCCAAAAACCTATAGAAAACAAATTTAGAGTCTCAGTTAGACAATTTACCTTTTTTCTATTCAAAACAATCTTAGACAACTATTTTTATTTATCACTTATCGTGTCTAATCGTCTCCTTCTCCTGGTATTTTTTTCCCAGAAAAGCTCTTCCCGCTACCACTTACGTCCCATTTTTCTATTTCTGGCCCTCTGACTATTCCTGCCCAAAAAACGGAAAAATGGGACGGAAGACCTGTTTTACATTCCTAGATTTCCGTCCTATTTTTCCAGAAAATGGATGGTCTGGACGCGCTAATATCCAATATGGCTTGGCAAGCGGTAAAAGTTGCCTTTTATCACGTCTTCACATGTCCTTTTCCCTTTTTAACATATCTGCTTTTCTGTTTAGCAAAAGTCTCACCAATCAAGAAGTGGACAGCGGAATTATCATTCGTCTTACAAAAGCATCCTTTTGAAATCTCAAGGCCCGACTTCACTTCCCAGATAACCTGGATTCCGAACATTCAAACATTCAGTCCACGGATTCTTCATTGTATAAAAATAGAATCTGCTACTTTCACACGAAAGAATCCGGAAGAAAAAACATACCCCTTTTTCCCGAATCTAGGTACTTAGAATCCAACTTACTTGGTATTAAACCCGGCCTTTGGGTATTTGAAGAGAAAACTGTAAAGCAACAGTCAGAAAAAACTGTTACTACCGAGTTATTAATAAAAAGCGCTAAGTAAGGCAACCGACTAAAAAAATAACTAGTTTCTCAAATATTTATTGGTACGGCTCATTAATCATTTCGGTAACCATAGCTCAAATGACAACCCTTAGAAACTGGACAAATGAGCTTCAGTAAATCAAACTAAGTTCTGTTAGCACAAGTATAAACACTAAGTCTTCTTAAAGAACGTAATCCAGACAAACATTTTCAATTTTTCTTCGTTTATGTGGATACTCATCTGCGATCTTCAAAGTCTGGAACTTAAATACCGAGTCTAAAAATATTAGAAAACTCTGGGGAATACGCTGATAGCGATATATTCCCCATTCTCTGATAGCGAATGGGGAATACGCTGATAGCATCAATTAGCGACCAATTGATGTACGTTCTTTAAACAGCACAAACGTACGACTACGTATATTGAACCTAAACCATTGAAACTTTCTACAACCTAAGAAAATCACAGAATGCTGGCAGATCATTTGGTCATGACTTTATAAAACTAATTTTTTGCAAAGTTTCATCTGCAAAACACCGAACTAAAAAGACAAAGGAAATGAGTATAATATTTTTCCGATGGTATTTATCGCTTCCGCTGCCTTAGATTTCGGAATAAATTCAAGACTCATAAAATGATGTCAAGAACTCAAGCGAATGTTTTTGTTTTGAATTCCCCGCTCGTCGATGCGTTTGAGTCGAATTTTCAATAGTCAAATTCCGAACGAAAAAATCGTTGCCCCAGTGTAATAGCGCAAATCCAGAGGGAACAAACAAAAACAGAGAATATTCGTGATACCGTACAGAAAAAAATAGTAGACTTGCCAAAATCGTTGAAAATCTCTTTTTTATCAAAAATCCCGGTTTTTAGCAAAAAATCCAATTTTTTGACAAAAATATACCCGAAAATTCCGGACACAAAAATAATCCCGGACCGCAAAAAAAAAATCCCGGAAACTGGGATTAATCACGGACGGTGGCAACCTTGCTCTGGATCCATTAGTTTCATCTAGCTCAACTCAGGGTCGCCGTCTTTGCGAATAAAAAATCCTTGGCAAGCAAAAGTATATGCAAAAGGACGAAAAATTTTCCAATCGCGATGCTTCGCGTCGCTCGCGGTCTTACCTTTCGACGGTTAGATCCTCGTTACATAAAATACTCCTATCACCGAAACGATGATTTGTTTTTTCACCAGTGATGCAAGATTCTTTGTCCTGTCAGAAGCTCAGGTGCGTGAAATTGTTCAACGTGGTCTGACGTTGAAAGTATTATAGAAATATAAAATACCATAAGAAAATGCATCAAGTGATGTATTTACTTTCATCCTAACTGAACTAAGTGTTCTGAAAACTTTTCTTAATCTCTTAAATTGTCTTCCATTTTTTCAATGTCTCCTCTGCGAATGACCAAAAGGACAAAGTTAAACCAGCATGAATACTACACAGAAGATTTCCAATTTACCTTAGCAGGGACAAATTTCTTGTTTTTGATGTCTAAGCAATGCAGATTTGCGGTTTGAAATCACATTTGAATTTACGCTGAAACTTTTTGAATTCTTTAATGCGCGGGCAAGGCCGTCTGCTTTTCTATGTTAACCCATTTCGAAAATAGAGCCCAGGCAGTAATTTCGATATTTCTTGGCTATTTGTGCTATTTTTGCAGTTAAATTTAAAGGTATGAAAAAAATTCCGACATTAAAAATTTAAACTCGTGATTCGTTTGTAAAATCCATATTTTCAGGTAAAATCAATGTTTTTTAATAAGAAATCCATGGTATTTCAAATATCCGTGGCATGGATCAAAAATTCATGTAAACATGGATAAATCCATGGCGGTGGCAACCCTGGCTCAACTGCCTTCAAAAATCAACAAAACCCTGAGTTTTTGCCAATCATTTAGGGATTGCGGGTTCGCTTTTCTGGTGAACTTTTTCAGGCGGAGCCGAGAAATATTTCTTGAAAAAAAAAGACTGATGATGCTTACTGCATCCAGTAAGCATTGCATCTGCAATGCTTACTAGATTGCCTCTATCCAGACCTCAAAATCCGTGACGCAAGATAGTGGGTGCATTCCTCGTTGCGATCATAATTAATGATGATTAATTGTTTCGACTGATATTTGTTCCACACTACCGATTTTTAAAAATAATTGGCTCCATCATTTACAACCCTTGCTTTGATGGGTGTGGGGGTTGTCAAGGGCTTACAGCGCTTACCCTAGGGGCTGTGAGGGGGTTGACATCTCCAAAGGCATATTTATTGAATCTTTTAACAATGCTGAAGAATATAGATGTTGTGGTAAAGCTTTCTAATTTAGTTAATAATTAATGTAGTAAAAATATATTAGACGCAAATATGAAGTTTTGAAATACCACTTTTTATTAAGATAAGGGAACATATCCTGCTAAGTTCTGTTTAACGGGAAATTGAGAAATTACCACTTTCCTAGCGATTACGTGGGAAGGTGTGGTTGATAAAAATGTATAAAAGATACATTTTATCGGAAGGGGGAATCTTATACTAACTTTATGCCGGACTAACCTCTGGTCCGTTGTTTTTAGAAATACCTTGGAACTTTGTCTTATCATTGTAAGGGTCTAAGTATCTATTTGTATATTATTGTTGTTTTTTGAGACTTGTGGTCTACTTGGGACAGCCGGTCCCAGTAGACAGAATATATCCGATTATATTATATGTTAAATGAATAAAAGTATTGTATTTTAGACAACCTCTCTACGATCTACCTTTAGCCTCTCGAACATACCAGTCGGTACGCCTCATTAGTTCGGTTACAGCCTAAGCACGCTACCAAGTTTAATTACCTTAGGGCCAGAGTTTATCTCCCCTATAAAGGGAGAATAAAGGCATTTACGATTACAACCCCCAAATACCATAAATAAACACTTCACAACAATGTCTGTAAGTTTTGATTGGATGTTTGTTTTGGAATATTGTTCGAGGGGAGTTTGGTTGCCCTCACTTTACTTTTGATTCTTAATAAGACCACTATAACTTCCCATTTCCCGGTAAATAAACCCTATCCAAAGTTAATACGACCACCCGTTCCATAAAAATCGTCTATACCTCCAGGGGTATAACTTACAAGCCATGTCCCAGGGTTATGATGGGTTTTGTCAATCCTGCAGTCTTTGTTATATGTTAAGACTATTTTGAACAAAATGGTTATCTCATAATTTCGATCAGATACGTTTAGGGATAAGGGGGCGTCAGAGGGGGATTAATTGCCCTCTGTCACTTTTGACTCTTAAATGTGAAATAGAACTTCCATAAAACACCTTCCATACAAACCTTATATGTCTTCGGGGCATAATTTCAGTCCTTGCCCCCATGTTCTAATGGTTGTTTCAACCCCAAAGGCCTTGTTATATGATGTTTTGACTATATTGAAAAATGACTTTTAAAAATGACACTAGGACTTCTGACTTCCAACTGAATGAGCCACATACGAATTTTATACTCACGTATATGGCTACCTTTAGACTTTTAAAAAAGAGGCAAGAATTTTCGATTTTACCCTGAATGAGCCCTCCTCGAAGTCTACATAACCACCCTTTCCAGAAAAACTTAAATGTTAACAATAGGCCACTAACATAGCTTATACCACTTGCCCTGAGAGCAATGAAGAGATTGTCATCTCCAAAGACATAATTACTGGATCTTTCAAATATGCTTAACAAAATGGCTTTCTCAGAATTGTGATTGGACATGTTTGGGAAATGATGGCCATGGTGTTGAGGGGGATGGTTGCCCTCTAATCACATTTGACTATTAAAAAGGGCATTAGAACTGCTGATTTCCAATCCAATGAGCCCCCTCCGAAGTTTATACGACACCAACCTTTCCATAAATCGTTATAACCATAACTTACAACCCTTGCGCTGAAAGCTGTGGGGGGGGGGTATGATTGGATGTAAATTTTGATTGGATGTATTTGGGAAAATGATGGTGCTGGTTGCCCTCATATCACTTTCGATTATTAAAGGGCACTAGAATATCTGTTTTCCAATCCGATGAGCTACCTCTAAAGTTTATACGACCACCCTTTCCATCAAAACCTTATATACCATCGGGGTATAACTTAGAATCCTTGCCCTGAGGGCTGCGGGGGGTTATAATTTTCAAAGACATAATTGCTGGATTTTTCGACTATACTGAACAAAATGGCTATCTCAAAATTTTGATTGGATGTATTGGGGAAATGATGGGCGTTGGGGGGGGGGGGGCTGGTTGCCCTCCAATCACTTTCAACTATTAAAAAGATCATTTGATAAATATGCTACACACGGAAATTCACATATGGTTTTCCAACAGCATGAGTTTTTTTATGACGAGATAAATCGGAAGTAAAACATTTTTCATAGACAACAGATTGAAAAGTTTTCTTAAGTATGAGTTCGTTGATGAGGAGGTAGGGGCAATTATTGTCTGAGCATTTTTCCTCATATATCGAATTCGAAAGTTTTTTCAAACCTATGATCTCCTTGGTGATAAGATAAGCCAATCTTTGAAGTAAAACATTTCTTACATATGTCTCCATTTGAAAGGTTTTTCTCCAGTCTGGGTTTTTTGATAAGATAAACCAGAACTTGAATTATAACGTTTCTCATATAACGTTTGAAAGGTTTTTTGCCAGTATGAGTTCCTTAATGATAAGATAAATTGGTTTTTGATATAAAACATTTCTTACATATATCACATTTGAAAGTTTTTTCTCCAGTATGAGATTTTCTATGAGCATATAGAGGGAATTTTTGGCTGAATGTTTTACTATATATATTGCATTGGAAAGTTTTTTGGCTGAATGTTTTTTTTTCCGCAGGTATCAAGCTTAAAATGTTTTTCGCCAGTATGAACTCTTCTATGAACAGATGGAGGGAATTTTTGGATGAATGTTTTACCAAATATATCACATTCGAAAATTTTTCTCCAGTATGAGTTATTCAACGATCAGATAGGGTGGATTTTTGGCTGAAAAAAATCCAATGCTTTACAGTAATAGGAAGGCCCGCGATGCTTCAATGGACTGAATCATTTCCTGACATAGTAACAGTCCTCTATGAATTCGTAGTTAATGCCGAGAAAATGTACGCCGGTGATATTTTCCACTGAGACACGGTTACTCTTCAGCTCCTGAGTCAGCAGGGCTTTTGCCCTGCTGACTCAGGGAAGTTTAGCGTCAAGACCTTCCAAATGGCGATTCTCAGGTAACCATAGTCAGTTAATTTAAGTCATTGGTCAGAGCTAGGTCCATACACAGCCAAGGGTAGATAACCATAAAGGGGTAAAACATCCGAGGCAGTGTCTGATCTTTTCAAAGCAGTCATTTTGAAATTGTGGGACACCGCCAATGCCAAAATTCTGTTTTTTCTTTATCCACAAGGGTTGGCTGAACCCACCCCGACATTATCGAGGAAGCCAATTACCATGTGCTTAGCTCAGATTGGTCATTTCCCAGCAAGCGGGACGTAAAGACCCGACTTGAGCAAATAGTACAACGCCCAAGTCAGAATTTTCCTGGCAAACAGTGACAGCCGCGTATTAAAACAATAGTAAATACAATTTCATGATAATAGAATCAGAAGACAAAAGTTGAAAATAATATTTTTTTTTCAACTCATATCCTAAATGGACTGCAAAGTAGAAAATATTTTCTTCTCGAGAATCTACTGATATAAATTAAGAAAAGGGGGGGGGGGGTGGCAAAATGATCTTTTTAGCTCGTTTTCGTCAACTTACCACTTGTTTTGTTTATGGATTTGTAATTTACATTTATCTAATATTAATGTTATGCAAATCCCAATCCGTTTTGTACCATCGTTTTCACTCGTTGAATTTTATTGTTCAGAATATCGGAAACCTGAATGATTTTTGTCGAAGTTTGAGATATGTCATCACTTGAATATATAAACCATTAAGAAGCCAATTTGACTAAGTCCTCAGAACAAACGTATTACGCATCTACTGAAGACGGTCGCTGTATATGTGACCAAAATATCCAGACATATTTTTGTGTTTCACTGTGGAATAAAAGGAATTTCCTATTGGACAATTATTTTTACGTCATAGAAAGGCAGTGTGGTCTTCAAAGATATCTATGCGTGAGCTGGCGGGAGAGGTGGCCCCGAGACGTCCAATGAGGATTGTCGGGACCTAAGTAAGTCTGAACAAACAGTGAAGGAAATCAAAAAAGGATTTGCATTGCTAGTTTAGATTTTACTATATCAGTTGCTTCCCAAATTGTTGTTAAATTTTGTTGACATTTACTTTGGTGCTTGAATAAAAATAACATTCTTGAGCATAATTCAAAATGAAAGTTTACGAAGTTCGTTCCATAGAAATCAGTCAGTGCTAACAATGGAGTTTCCAAATTTGCTTCCGTGGCAGACTAAGTGTTTCAATGTAAAAACTTCTATTAATTTTTTGGAAATACAATCTGTTTTCTTTAGAATTTGCTTTTGGCAAATACGACCAATGAGTTGCGATACTTCGAAATCTTAGTAAGTGGTTTTTGTTGAAACTCGTGAAGTTTACTTACAGCTAAACGAAACGATAGAAAAAATCTCTGGCTGAAATATGGTATTATCTTACGTTATAGGTAAATATGGTGCAGGAAAAAGAAAATAGTAACAGTCATAGAATGCTGCAACTTTGTAGGTACAACAACGCAGTTATAACCAATGCAGTACATGATATGGGTAGTTGAGGAGTACGTAAGTCATGTTCTTTCAGTCTCTAAGAGCTATTCTCAAACTTTAATCATCGGCCTATTTAGACAATTTAATGAAAGTAAAGAAATTTTTCGAGAAAAAGTATAGAGCAATATTACAACGTAGATAGCACAGAAAGGGTTTTGTGGATGAAGAGGGTATTGCAATTAACGTCCAACTATGTATTATTTGGACGTTAATAATTCCAACCTCCAGGAATTAATGGTGTTTTACAGAAAGTATTATTCCATGCAACAGATATAATCGATAGGTAATTGTAAGTATTTTCTTCATAGACTGGCTTTCGCAACATTGAAATTGAAATTTATGTTTTAAAAAGAAAGTCTGCCCCTAAAAGTACTTGTTCTTGAGGCATTGTAAATCTTGCTACAACTGCCCTTGCGTTAGAGCATTCCTCCTGGATGTAAGGTGAATGGGAGTCAAAATTAACATAAATACCGGAAAAGGGCGGGATTACTCCTTATGGTTAGTGTATTTTTTTTTTAGGTTTTACTGTATCCCTTTCCGTCCATCCGTTTTTTTTTTGTTTTTTTTTTAATTTAACAGGAGTTTTTTTACACCAAATCTAGGCTTATCCTAAACAGAGGATTTTTGAAAGTAACAAATATAACCAGTAGGTAATTGCAAGCTTTTTCTTTGCGTAATATACTCGCATTCTCAAGACATTGTAAGTATTGTTACCATTGCCCTTGAATTAAAGTATTCCTCTTGGAAGTGCGAGGGGGGAGGGACGAAGTCAAAACGCAACACAAAATACCAAAAACTGAGGGTAGGCGGCAGCACTCCTCGTATATAAGTTAGTATATGTTCGTTTTAGGTTTTAACATCTCTTGTGTTCATTCGCTCGGGGCCAAATTAAATGTGAGTTGGTTTTCTCAATTGCCCTTGCATTAGAACATTTCACTTGGGAGCACAAAGATAGTCAAGATTTTAGACAAATACCAAAATACTGATGGGGGCCGTAACCCTCATGTATAGGCCTATCTATTCGTTTTAGATGTTTATATAGGTTAGATCTTTGTTTAAAAAAATACTGCAAGATAGTTTTAATTTTGGAATATTTCAAGGGTAGACAGAGTATCTGTTCTTTTACGTAATTTTCACTAAATTGTGTCTTAATATTAAAAAAATTTATAGCGTAAACGAATTTTTAAGAATTTTTACCAAGACCCTGAAATTCCGCGAAAATAGCGGCGGATCGAAAGGAAATGTGCACCATTGGAACCACCTAGGTCAAAAATATTCACATGAAGGTTTCGAGTCGCTCATCCTGAATTGCAAGGAAAATTGCTTTTTGCATGGGTAGCAGTATGTTTCTCCTTTTCTCTTTCTTTAATTTTTACCAAGACTAACAAGCTACCGTTAGGTGGCGTACAAAAACGAAGCGTTTAGAATAGAACGTTGGAAATTAATATAATATGAATTAATAATTAGTTAATAATTACTTTCAAAATTAATATTTAGTTAATGGATTCATTCAAAATTAATATTAAATTTAACCAATTAGCAGTATTATTTCAATTTTGATGCCAACATAGCTTTGAATGTTTGTTGTAGACAAAACTCTTCCATAGAAAAGAAACTGAAGCACAATCTGAATGACAACATGTCACTGGTGAGGTGACATGCCCCCCCCCCCCCTTTTTTTGTAAAAGATAATATTACCATAGAATCTATAACTGAGTTCAAGGAAACAACTCCTCATTTTAAACACAAACTTCGAACCAAAACAAATAGATTGGCAACATCAAATGATTCGAATAAGCAACCGTAGGAGTTGGTGAGGAATCAGTGCCCTCGCCCTTTTTCCGAAAAATGTAGAAATAAAAGGAAAACGCCGTAAATTAACGTCCATGGGAGAGAAACACCACAAAGAAGAGGAGATCAAGGAAAAAATTACCTCATTTTTAAAAGACATGACTTTTTTGTCTAAATGAAGCATTTTTAATGCACATTTACTGTTTATATTCATTATTGTTCTATAAATAGTTCTTTGTATTTTTTCTCTTATTCTTACCCCACTTTACAACCAAATTAGTCAAGCAAATATACATTACTGTGTACATATTCATTGAAATCCTTCATAAATAAATGTACTATCGTGTCATGTGCATTAACTTATGAAATTTCATGAACACACCTAAACTATTGCCATCCCGGATTTGAGATGCCTTCCAATTTCTGGGGAGCCGAAAATAAGAGGCTTCAGTCCTAATTTTCAATCCAACGGGGACTAAGGTAATAAGCACATTCCTTGTAAAAATATGAGTACGCAGAGAGACCCATCCTCTCCCGAGAACGATCTAAAAAAAATATTTAAAAAATCCTGACTAAAAAAAATGCATTTTAATCGAATTTCAACCCCCCAAGAAAGAATCACTTATCCTGCGATGACATGCCTGATCTGTGACCTTTTTAGGCATTTGAAAAACATTTGCCAGACTATGATGTTTTGGATAGTGGCTCACGCAAAAGAAGTGCAAAAACAAAAATATTAATGTGTCTAAGTTATAATAAATAAAATTATCACAAAATCAGATAAGCACTAATTAATATAAATCCAGTAGTAAACACACAACACGGAAACAAAATCCGACCATACCTCCCAATTTTTTCCTAGAAACATTGCACATTTTATACAGGCATGTACGTAGAATTTTAATTGGGAAAGGGGGAGGAGGAAGACATGCGGAAACCGTAAAATCCAGTAACATAACGGGAAATATAGTAAGAACAAAAGATGGCAAGGGGTAAAGCCCGTGGGCAGTGGCATCCGAGCTATGTTCAATTAGAAAGGGATAGGGAGAGCGTCAATGGATGATTTATTTAAGTTAAACCTAGATTTTATTTAGAAACCATAAAGTTCAAATGGGGCAGCACTTCTTCCTCCACACATGTCATGAGAGACCCAAATCCTTCGGTACATGTCTGATTCCAGTAATGGCCAGGAATTAACTCCAAGAATTTCATAGTAAATCAGAGACCAGCTGTGGCTCTCCGGATTTGTTCAATGTCAAAGTCGAACCAAAAAAAACATTTGGAGTATCAGGCTCGTCTATGCTTGTCTGTAAATAAAATCAATTTGTTATTAGAGCAAAGAGAAGACGCATTTAAAGTAGGCTTAGCCTGAGTTACAAAGAGATATACAGGCTAGCGCAACAAAATACGATAATAGGCATGTAGTAGAGTCAAAATTCGAACAAATTTAAAGGCTTTATTTAGATTCTTCACAAAATCCCAATGAGAAATAAGGAATATTACGAAATAGGATCTCCAACCTTCCCCATGGTTTTCAATAGATTAGAATGATGTAATTTCTCTATCTTAAATGTTTACATTCTTATTAATTAAAAAAAAAACTTTTTCCACAAAATACGTTTTTAAAAGAAAAGTAAAGAACTCCATTAAACCAAAATGAGCAAAAAATCAAATAAACTACCAAGCGTGAAACTACCACAAATCAGCATCGATAAATAAATGAAACCCAAAACGAACAGAAATTACAATAAATAACCGAGCCAAACTCAAAAGGAGCAGAAATTAACACAAGTTGGGCTCAAAACCCCCTATGCCTTCCCAAGGCCAGAACAGAATTTGCACTTTACTGAAAAAAATATAAATGTTTTTACTTTCATAACTTTAATAAATCAAATAATATTAACATTTTGATTACTATATATCAGTATATGTATATTAAACTGACAATTCACATTCATTTGTATTTTTTTTTTCAGTAAAGTGCAAATTATGTTCTGGCCTTGGAAGGCATAGGGTTTCTGTTCGTTTTGAGTTTCATTTATTTATCGATGCTGATTTGTGGGTAGTTTCACGCTTGGTAGATTATTTGATTTGATTTTTTGCTCATTTTTAGTTTAATGGAGTTCTTTACTTTTTTTTTGAAGAACTTATTCTGTGGAAAAAGTTTTTTGTAATTAATTTCCGTTCGTTTTATATTGGCATAGTCTTTTCAGGGAAAAAGAAAATTAAAATTTAAATTTTTACTTTTTTTAAGACTTTTTAGTTTGGCCTGCTATTTGTATGCTGGAGAAAAATTTTTCAGCAATTTTTAACAACATACACCCTTTTAAAAATCTGGACACAAATAGTAGTGTTTAATTTAGTTTCATATCTCCTCTA
The DNA here is from genome assembly GCA_027921565.1 of Artemia sinica. Classification (NCBI taxonomy): domain Eukaryota; kingdom Metazoa; phylum Arthropoda; class Branchiopoda; order Anostraca; family Artemiidae; genus Artemia; species Artemia sinica. The sequence goes on from CM051273.1 coordinate 19,728,477, forward strand.
GTTGACCTGAAATAGAAAACTTGATACCATTCGCAAAAAAAAAAAAAAAAAAAATCTGTTTACTTTCTTTGATAGCTTGGATACACTTACGCTATTTTGATTTGGTTAAATTTTAAAAGCAGAAGTAGCCCCGAAAGTTTGAACATAATAACCTCAGTCGTTCTTGGGATACTGCTGAGATGCCTTATTGGGAATTAGCATTAACACAGTGCATTTTGATTTAATCTAAGGCAACGTTTAGTTTTAAGACATAATGGGCAAATGGGAGGGTGGGCGTGGGAGGGGGACCAGTTGCCCTCCAATCACTTTCGACTATTAAAAATGGCATTAGTCCTTTCTATTTTCAATCAAATGAGCCCTTTTCGAAGTTCCTACGAACACTCCTTCGATACGAAGTGTCCTAGTCAAAAAAAAAAAAAAAAAAAAAGTAATAATACATTGTACCCAGATCGATCTTTACCGTAAAAATGTCAAGCATTACAATCACTTTCGACAGTTAAAAAGGGCAATAGCCCTTTAAATTTCCGATCGAATGACCCCTTTTTGAGTTTTTACGACAACGCTTTCTATGAAACACCTTATATGCCCCAAAGGCACACAACTTACAACCCTTGCCCTGAGGGCTATGAGGGGATTGTCATCCTCAAAGACCTAATTTCCAGAACTTTCAACTACGTTTAAACAAAACGGGCTATCTCAAATTTTGACTGGACGTGTTTCGGGAAATGGTGGGTATGAGAGGGGGGTTTGTTTCAATTACTTTTAACTATTAAAAAGGTCACTAGCCCTTTTTAATTTCCAATCAAAAGAGCCCTTTGGAAGTTTCTACGACAAAGCTTTCTATAAAAGCCTTATGTGCCCCCAGGGCATGACTTACAACCTTCGCCCTGAGGGTTGTGTGGAGGGGGGGGGGGGGTTTGTCATCCTCAAAGACCTAATTTCCAGAACTTTCAACTACGTTGAACAAAAAAAATTGTCAAAATTTTGATTGGATGTGTTCGGGAAAATGGTGTGCGCGAGAGGGGGGTTAGTTGCTCTTCAATCACTTTCGACTATTAAAAAGGGCTTTACCCGTTTCAATTTCAAATCGAATTAGCCCTTTTTGAAGTTTCTAAGATAACTCTTTCTATAAAAACTTCTTATTCCCCCAGGGCATAACTTAAAACCCTTGCCCTGAGGGCTGTTGGAGGGGAAGGGATTGCCATCCACAAAGACATAATTTCCAGAACTTTCAACTACGTAGAAAAAAAATGGCTATCTCAAAATTTTGACTGTATGTGTTTGGGGAAATGGTGGGCGTGATAGGGGGATTAGTTGCCCCCTAATTACTTTCGACTGTTAAAAAGGGCACTAGCCATTTCAATTTCCAACCGAAATAAGCCATTTTTGAAGTTTCTACAACAACGCTTTCTCTAAAAACCTTATATGCCCCCAGGGCATAACTTACAACCCTTGCCCTGAGTGCTGTGGGGGTTGTCATCCTTAAACACCTAATTTCCAAAACTTTCAACTAAGTTGCACGAAATGGCTATCTAAAAATTTTGATTGGATGTGTTTAGGGAAAAGGTGGGCGTGAGAGGTGGGTTAGTTGTCCTCCAATCACTCCGACTATTAAAAAGGGCACTAATCCTTTGAATTCCCAATCGAATGCACCCTTTTTCAATTTTCTATAACAAAGTTTTCAATAAAAACCTTATATGCCCCCAGGGCATAACTTCCAACCCTTGCCCTGAGGGCTGTTGGGGGGTGTCATCCACAGAGACATGATTTCCAGAACCTTCAACTACGTAGAAAAAAAATGGCTATCTCAAAATTTTGATTTTATGTGTTTGGGGAAATAGTGGGCGTGACAGGGGGATTAGTTGCCCTCCAATTACTTTCGACTGTTAAAAAGGGCACTAGTCATTTCAATTTCCAACCGAATAAGCCATTTTTGAAGTTTCTACAACAAAGCTTTCTATAAAAACCTTATATGCCCCCAGGGCATAAATTAAAACCCTAGCCCTGAGTACTGTGGGGGGTTGTCATCCTTAAAGACCTAATTTCCAAAACTTTCAACTACGTTGAACAAAATGGCTATCTAAAAATTTTTAATTGGATGTGTTTGGGAAAAATGGGCGTGAGAGATGGGATAGTTGTCCTCCAATCACTTTCAACTATTAAAAAGGGCACTAGCCCTTTGAATTTCCAATCCAATGCAACCTTTTTCAAGTTTCTACGACAAAGCTTTCAATAAAACCTTATATGCCCCCAGGGCATAACTTGTAACCCTTGCCCTGAGGGCTCTGAGGGGAGGGGTTGTCATCCCTGAAGACCTAATTTCCAGAACTAACAACTACGTTGGAGAAAATGGCTATCTCAAAATTTGATTAGACTTGATTGGATAAATGGTGGGCGAGAGAGGGGGGTTAGTTGCCCTCCAATCACTTTCGACTATTAAAAATGGCACTAGCCCTTTGAACTTCCAATCAAATGAGCCTTTTTCAACTTTCTACGACAAAGCTTTCAATGAAAAACCTTATATACCCCCAGGGCATAACTTATAACCCTTGCCCTGAAGATTGTGGGGGGAGTGTCGTGCTCAAAGGTATAATTTCCAGAACTTTCAACTACGCTGAACAAATGGCTATCTCAAAATTTTGATTGGATGAGCTAGGGGAAATGGTGGGCGTGGAAGGGGTGTTAGTTGCCTTCCAATCACTTTCGACTATTAAAAAGGACACTAGCCATTTCAATTCCAATCGAATGAGCCCTTTTTGATATGTCTACGACAACGCTTTCTATAAAAACCTTATATGCCCCCAGGGAATAACTTACAACACTTACCCTGAGGAATGTGGGGGTTTTCATCCTCAAAGACATAATTTCCAGAACTTTCAACTACGTTGAACAAAGTGTCTATCTCAAAATTTTGGTTGGATGTGTTTGGGGAAAAGGTGGGCGTGAGAGGCGGGGGGGGGGGGGGGTAGTTGCCCTCCAAACACTTTCGACTATCAAAAAGGGCACTAGCTTTTTGAATTTCCAATCGAATGAGCCTTTTTTGAAGTTTCTACGACAATGCTTTCTATAAAATCTTATATGCCCCCGGGGCATAACTTACAACGCTTGCCCTGAGGGCTGTGAGGGAGTGTCCTCCTCAAAACATAATTTCTATCTGACAATCAACTAGGCTGAACAAAATGGCTATATCAAAATTTGATTGGATGTGTTTCGGGAAATGGTGGGCGTGGAAGGGGTGTTAGCTGCCTTCCGATCACTTTCGACTATTAAAAAGGGCACAAGTTACTCCAATTTCCAATTGAATGAGCCCTTTTCGAAGTTTCTACGACAACTTCTTCGATACAAGTGCCCTGGTCTAAAGGAAAAAAATAATAAATATAAATTGTGCCAACATCGTTCTTATGTGCCCCCAGGCATAACTTAAAACCCTTGCCCTGAGAGCTGTGGGGGACCGTCCTCCTTAAAAACATAATTTCTATCTGGAAATCAACTATGCTGAAACAAAATGGCTATCTCAAAATTTTGATTGAATGTGTTTGGGGAATTGGTGGGCGTGGAAGGGGTGTTAGTTGCCTTCCAATCACTTTTGACTATTAAAAAGGGCACTAGCCGTTCCAATTTCCAGCTGAATAAGCACTTTTCCAACTTTCTACGACAACTCCTCCGATACGAAGTGCCCTGGTACGGAAGAAAAAAAAATAATACATTGTGCCAATATCGTTCTTTACTTAGGCAGCGCGATTGCGCTGCCTTTGATACCAGTTTAGCCTTATTTGATCTCAGCTATCTGGTGCAATGACATGACGTTATATTCCATTCTGCTTTGAGAGAGTAGGTAATTAGATATATTAATTTTCCTTGTTGTTAAAGCCAGGGGACTGTAAGTTTCCTATGTAAGGTTTTCGGCCATGGCGATTGTAGTGGTTTACTTTTTGTTTCGATATGATGTCAATTTTTAGGCGTTTCAGGCTATTTTTCAGAATTCCCATTATTTTTTTTTTTAAAGAAAATTTTACTATTAAGACTAATCGAGATAGTAGTAACTATTACCAGCTAGATAACACTTACCACTATAAGCTAAAAATGGTAGTTTTTTTTACTTCTCATTTTCTTTTTTGATGCGTTTTTAGTTTTTAGTGACTATGGGCTGTAGTGAGTTCTTTACTAGTTTGCAGCTACTGGGAGAAAATTTGCAAAAGCTCAATGAATATAGTCAAATGACAATGCGAAGTTACAGGTTCGACGCCCCTTAGAATTCACCGGTAATGGAAGTAGGTCTAGGAGTACGACTATTATTTTTAAGAGATACATTTTAGACCAACTATACTCTTTTCATTTGGGAGTGGGGAAGACCAAAGAGAGGTTCAGAACTTCTGTATTCTGGCCAGGCATCACACGAGATGTGGAGAGAATGGTCGGCCAGTGTGAGGTATGCGCCAAGTTTGCAGCGAGCCAACAGAAGGAGCCGATGATCTCACACAAAATACCAGAGACTACCCCTTCAAGCATGTAGCTGTTGACCTGTTCTAGCTCAACGGACAAGATTACATGGTCACTATCGATTACATGAGTCTGTTCTTTGAGGTTGATTGCTTGACAAACACCACGTCACGGCAGGTCATCGCCAAACTGAGAGCTCATTTTAGCCGATATGGAATTCCCGAGCGACTCACAGCCGGCAACGGCCCCCGGTTCAGTAGAAAGGGATTTGAGCAGTTCATGACAGATTGGCGAATCATCCATTCAACCTCGAGCCCCAACTATCCCCAGTCCAGTGGCATGAGTGAAAAGGATGTTCAAACGGCTAAGGACTTTTGATGAAACTCGCTAAGAGCAGGAGTGATCCGTATTTAGAACTCTTGGAGTACCGAAATACACTCATCGATGGTTTTGCCCCCGCTCAAATAATGATGGGACGCTAATTGAGATATCTCTTGCCCAGTATCACACAGATCTTGCAGCCAGGGGCTATCCATTTTGACAAGATTCAGACAACAGAGGAAGAAGGCCCAAGAGGCCCAAAGCAAGTACTACAATCGAGGCGCTAGGAACGTGGAACTGCTAAAAACGGGGCAGAAAGTATGGGTCCAGTTGACTGACCAGGGACCCTGTAAGAAGGCAACGGTTTGTAAATCCGATTACAACCCTCGTTCATACTATGTTCGTCTCGAAGAAGGGTGGGGACATTCCTCCGCAATAGAATTCACATTAAACCAAGACAAGACCCGACCATGACGTACCCATATGACGGTGAAAATTGCCAAGCACAAACCCAACCTGCCGAAGATCACCGGGTATCAATGAGCACCTCGCCTTCCAAAAACGTGCACGATACTACAGACGATTCCCAAGAGACTGCGGGCCCCGTTACAGCGGAGTCTCCGACACTGAGGGTAGGCGTTAAAGAAAAAGAAGTAGAGACCACAGATCCGGTTCAGGCAGAACAAAATAGCTACGGAAGAAGCACGACGGTCACTCGTTTTGGTCGTCAGGCCAGGTTGAATTTGAGCATCGAGAAAAGTCATCGCTGAATAACACGAAGAAAAAAGGAAGATGAAATGATTTGATTATTTTGTTAATTAAGAAGTTGTTGTTTATGTGTATTTTTGTTTTCAGGTGCTTGGGTCTAATATACTTACCTACTAATTGAATTGACGTGAGCCTAGCGACGAGTTCATCGCACGTTACACCTATTAAACATGTTTAAAAATAGGTATTACTGTAATATTAACCCTTCACCATATCCAAATAGTTGCAGTGCCTTAATAAGTTCTTTGCTAAAATTGAAAAGGTTCTAACCGAAGGAAATAGTAAACTAATAATAATAATAATAAATAATAATAAGTATAATAATAATAAATTCTCTGAAGAGGATTTGATACCTTAAACTTAAAGGATCACCTATCTCGTCTATTATGAACTTTTTAGTTTGTGTGGTCAAACAATTCAGAATTGATTGGGCGGTCTTGCCATTACTTGTATGCCTTGGATAAGAGACTGAATAAACTGACAGGAAACTAAAAGCCGGCACCTACTTTCCCGGAAATCTTTAAAAAAAAAAAGTTACTTAGCTTCTCCCGTTTTGTGCCAGAGATAGACATCAATTTTTAATTAAACTTACATCATTAGAAATAAGGAATTTTTTTTTTTCGATTGGACAAAACAGAATTTTTTAAAGTTCAAAAAAAGGGCAGTTCCTAAAAATATTCTAGCATACCTGCTTGGAAAAAATTGAAAAACAGCTCAAAAGAAGTATCATTGAATAGTTTGATATATTTGGGAAATTTCTGTTGTGCTAACCGACTTGTTGAAATCTTTAGATTCATATTATTTATGCTGTATGTACATTGAACAGACAATGTTTTGGTTAACAATTATTAAGAGATTATACTTTCTTTTAAACAAGTCTCCCGTTAGCTTTACAAGCTGTTGACAAAGCTAAGATCCCCTATAAATTTTTACCAAATTTGCTTTGGAAGTTCCCTGTGGTACTGAGAAAATTAGCTAATAAGCCCTTTGTCTTTGAGACTGTCAGCCGACACTGAGGTCGTAAAATGATTTTTATGGTCTCAAATCTCCTTGAAGGAACTCGAAACTTCAAGTTGAAATTGCTCAAATCTCATATTTGAACTAAATGCGCTTATAATTTGAATGATCAACTAGCGCTACTCCAATTCAATTTTTAAATCGACATGGCACCAACCACCCACATCATTTTTCACCAAAAAACTTTTAACAAGAAAGTTTTTGCTCCTAATTAATAGTAAAACTTTAGTATTTAATTATATTATTTAACAATAATAATAATATTATTCAATGATAATTATCTATTTAATAATAATACATTTTTTAGTTATGACAAAGAGGAATTTGAATATTTACGAATCATTACCGTGACTGAATTTGACATGTTACTGAAGATTTTCAATATAACAGGGGTTTAAATTCGGAGCAGCGCTAAAATCAAATTTGAATGCCACTAATTGAATATGAAAAACTTACCGCCAGTTTTGCAGGCTTAATACCGGGAATTCTAGGACCAGGAGGACTTCTACTAGGGTTAAAATCCAAGTTAGTATATTCACTAGATTCACCAGGTTCATCTCCAAGCATTAGTGTTCCGTAAGAATCAGCTCCTCGCATTTTATTTCTAATATATCGAACAGGTTTTTGTATAGTTGCATAGGTGTTATACAGCGGTGCCACCTGAGTTAGAAGCAATGAGTTAATGGTTAGCAGCATTTTAGCCAAAGAATTTAAATAGGTTAAAAAATGTTATGATCTGGCAGTGGTTTCTTCCTGACGTGCCCAGAATGATAATACTTAGCTGTTTATTTATTTTTGACTTGTTTATCAGTGGTATGTTTACTGATATGTTTTATATACATTGTTTATGTTTTTTTAAACATAAAGCAACTCACTATTTCGCTTAGTTTTCTTTGAAAGCTGCATTCATAATCTCCTGGCCTGTCCTCAGCTGTTTTTCACGTTTTGAGTTTTTTTTTTTTTTTTTTCAATGTATGATCCTGCAAGGGTACTCTAGTAGTCTTGCTATTTCAATTAGTCGTTTTTGAAATCAATATTTGTAATCTCCTGGCCTGTTATCAGTTGTCCCATGGGTGCTGTTAGGAATTTTTTTGTGTTTTTTTTTTCTCTTGATAGTTGATAGTCCTAAAACAGTGTTCAACTTAGTTTCCTTCATCAACTTTTGTTCTTCAATCAAAATTATCAAAGGTTTCGTGGTGGCTCACTTTTTTTCTTTTTCAGAACATAGAAACGATATTCTAATATGCATAGTACCATAGAAGCTATGTCATATAGGTCAGGGTATATAACTTTGAAAAAGTTATGCCAGCTCTGCCTCTCAGAAACTATCTGTCTTGGCTTTACCCTAGCTAGCCATGGCTTTCAAATCTTTCATCACTTCCATCAGGTTGATAGTTCAAACTGAACACATTTAAACTAATGTGTGTAACTCGACCCAAGCAACTGAACTCCTGCAACTGAGCCCCCGTGCAACTGAACCCTCTTTATTAATATACATTTGTACTAAAAATTATAAGATTTTTTTCATCAATGTGCAGAATATAACGATGTATCATTGCAATTGGAAAAAAATATTCATTTAGTTAGTTCGACATAAGGATAAGTTTTTTTTTTACTTTTTTAACGATTGAAATCGTCAAGCTCATATTTTTCCTTTCCAGATCATGACAACCATGTTCATTATTTCAAGGAATAAAAAAGGCCAGGTTATGTTCAAAAATCACTTAAAGAAACAGTTATACCCCGATTTTCAAAGATTTTTTTTTCAACTCTGACGCAGATTGAGATTGAACGGGGAAATTTGATAATTAAAATATTGGGGGAAATGTTTTATTTATTTATTGAGTTGTTTGTATTTATTATTAATTTTAGGGCTATTGTTGCTTCGAGAACATGATATCATATAATTTATTGTATGTGAATTATTCATGAATGCATTTCTCAGACCCTTCGACTCCTTATAACTTATATTTGTTTCCATTTTCTTGCTAATAACACGCCCTTGCCAGAAATGCTTCTGATGTACAACCGACTTTTTTTGTAGTTTAGAAAATAAATCACACCTAGTATGATTTCAAGGTAATTTAAGATATTTAAAATGACATTCAAATCCAGTTTTCCAAGTGTTGTGCAGTGTTGCAAACTGAGTTAGAAGCAGTAAGCTAATTGCTGGCAATATTTTTGCCCCAAAGCAGTCAATAATGGGATTAAAAAATGGTTAAAGATTAGCAACGTAAGTCCAAATGAAAAAAGAAAATAAGAATGTCATGAACGTATTAAGTAATGGCACCAAAATATTTAACAAAATTTTTATATCGATTTATTTAGTGGCCAAATAAACTTGGAAATCTAACTTTTCGCAAAAAGTTTTAATTTTTCTAATAACACATACATTGCTATAATATTTTTTCAAAATAATATGCGATCTATAATAACTGAAAAATTTAATAATAATACTAAGAAAGTTATTTGAATACGAATCATTGCACAATTTGATTATTTATGTTACGCAACTACAACGGCATTAAGTTGAAACTTTTAGGGTATATCGAGGGGAAGTTATCGAAAAGGTTTATCTCTGATATACTAAAAAACGACTATGGGAGCTAAGTTGAAACTTTAAAAGCATTTTGAATGGGATAGCCGATTAATGTTTGCCTATACTTAAGGTAGTCATATACGGGGGGTCAAAACTCTTTCAGCTCTCTAGAGCCCCAAGGGTTATGCAGATTTTCAACACATTTAATTGAATAATATTCCCCATGCCCAACCATCCTAAGCATTATAGCACAAAAATTATTAAATTTTTTTTGTTGTAAAGTTGAAAAAAGGGAAAGATGCATTCGAAAGAATGTAACAATGCTTCTAGATCAAATAATGGTACAGTTGCTGAATGATTGAGTGCAAGGTTGATATTTTCTGCTTCATCTTTGAGGTTTGGAAAGGTTTCAGGAAAGCAAAAGCTGTCATCCATATCATCTGGCAATAAAAGATATACAACTAAATTCTGTAAGTTTCCAGATTAACAGCTAAGTTTTTAGACTATGCGTACTGAAAATATTCTTGGACCTACCCACAGGGGTAGAAGAAACTCTCCTTTCCCTTCATCCTCCCATACAAGCATCAAACAATCCAAATAGGCTAAATGATAAAGTAAAAGTAGTCCTCCGGTTAACTAAGGTCCAAGTAGCAAAGCAACCTTTGTAATTTCTAATCCAGTAGCTGAGTAGAATTCTTATAATAGTTTATGCCAGTGCTGGTTCCTTGGCACCTTTCCAAAACATTAGACTCTTACATGACTCAGATATTAGAGTAATTTGGATGACTAGTTGTTTTAGCCTTGAGTTCCTGTAAACGATTACTGGAGTCAATGACATACAAACCATTATTAAAGGTAGATTACAAGCTAAGCAGATGGTTCCGAGTAGAACATGATATGAGGCACGGGTATGTCCTTTAATGTTCTGATGGATTTTTTTCTGTTCAAAACCCTAAAGCCAAGTAGTACTGTATTAAGAAGGCCACAAATTGGACTTATGGAACTATTATAGACGGACAATCTCAGATTACCGGGCAACAATGAAGTGGAGTATAATCGTGTTTTTTATTAACATAAAACAGAGGCAGAGGGAAGATCCAAAAAATTAAATTTTGCGTGCACTATTTTTCAGTTTATCCGGGTGATAGGAGTTTTTATTACCCCTTCTGCAAAGAATTTCTCCTAATGAAATTCTTTTTTTCCCGACTCCAATAAGTGTCGAGTATTTCTAACAAAGGAAAAAGTAATTATACAGCCTCTCAGAGAAAGTTTGTGTTGTTTTTATTCTATACTAAATAAAATAGCGGCAAAATAAAAAGTTAATACCCAAAAACACAAAAACAGAAGTCGAATTAGGTTAATTCAAAGCATAAAGTAAACACACTCACCATGTAATGTTGGGAAGAGGACCTTCCATTTGTAAAAGATGGCGTTCTGGGACTGGGGGAGTCACCCTCTGTGATCTTCATTGTTAGCTCTTGCTCTTCGTATGGTTTCGTTGGCCTAGGACACACAAATTCAATTTAAAAAGAAGATCTCCACGTACATTTTCAAAAAATGAGATTTAAATTATTCTATTGAAATGTTACCATCCCACCGCAAAAGAAACTTAACATCCCATAGCATCTGACTCATTAAATGTAAATAAAAAAAATACATATAAACAAATTTTTTATGCGTTTTTTGTTTTTTTTTTTGTAACCCTCCCCCCCCACCAGACAAAATTCATGCAAACGTCCCTGCCCACCAAAAAAGAACTTCCCCTAATCTAAAATTTGGATTCATTTTGTTGCGCACAAGTAATTTGCGATTTAGGTTGTAGTAAGACTTTCTCTCTTATTTTAACGCCCATACTTGAAGCAGAGTTTGTCAGGGATTTTTTTTTTTTGCCTAACATTTACAATTTGGAACACTCGTCTTATAGATGATTTTGCATTTTATCAGGGACATAAAAAGGATTTCTTTTCAAAGAAGGAGGGGGGATGAAAAAACCTTTCAGGGAAATTTTCCAATTGAATACATATATTATCATAAAATATTTCAATATTGGTTGAGGGTCTGATTGCGCCATAACTTTCCCAATTACTATTATACGGATTTTTTCATTAGTTAAATCAGTTTTAAAACTGAATAAAAAAATTTTATATAAGCAATATTTTAATGCAATATTTTATGAGACAACATACATAGCTTTAAGAGCACTTTCTGATAGCACGTGGTTATTTATTCAGTTCTTTATTTATTTAGCTGGTCGTATTTTTGAAACGAAATATTTTTTAATATTTAGGTTAAACTCTACAGACATGAAGCGGAAATAAGCAAAAATCTTTCACCATTTACAAATTGAAAGCTAGCTTGCAGTTACTTTTATCATTTTCCTTTTATCAGTTTCCTTTTATCAGTTTCCTTTTATCAAGTATTTTACGAGAAGAATACGATTATCAACTTCCATTTATCTCAATGACATCTCAAAAATGATATCTCAAAAAATATATTATTCCATCTAGCAGTTTCGTGCAGCAGTGCCTGATTAAAATTAAAAACGTTGCTTAAGAAATAAACCACTGGAATCGTCTTTTTCTGCACTTGAAACAGTTTACTCAATGATTTGGGGAAAACAATTACGAATCTAAAAATCAAATTTTGTACCAGTTCTCCTTACCGCTTTAAACACTTTTTTTCTACTAAAACCAGAGTCAAACATGAAAAAATTGGAGAATATTATGGGTTTTTAGAAAATGTTGGTAAAGTCTTAGTAAAGTTGAATTCAAACCAAAAGAAGCGAAGAATAAAATCAAATAATCTACCAAGCGTAGAACTAGAACAAATCAGCGTCAATAAATAGATGAAACCCAAAATAATCAGAAATTACAATAAATAACCGAGTCAAACTCAAAACAAACAGAAATGAACAAGAGTAGGGCTCAAAAGCGCTATGTCATCCCATGGCCAGAGCAAAAAATTGTCAGGTTACTGAACATTAAAACAACGTGAAAATACGATCAGACTCTAAAACTCTAGAAGGCTTGCGTGCTAAGACAAAAAAAAATCCCAGTTTTTCAAAGAAACGTAAAGAACTCCATTAAGCCATAAGGAGCAAAAAATAAAATCAAATAATCTATAGATCGTAAAACTTTCACAAATCAGCATCAATAAATAGATGAAACCGAAAACAATCAGAAATTTCAATAAATAGCAGGGTCAAACAAAAAGAAATTGGAGAATATTGTGGGTTTTTATAAAATGTTGGTAAAGTCTTAGAAAAGTTGACTTCAAACCAAAAGGAGCAAACAATAAAATCAAATAATCTACAAAGCGTAAAACTAGTACAAATCAGCGTCAATAAATAGATGAAGCCCAAAACAATCAGAAATTACGATATATAACCGAGTCAAACTCAAAACATACAGAAATTAACAAAAGTAGGGCTAAAAAAATCAGCGTCAATAAATAGATGAAACCCAAAACAATAAGAAATTTCAATAAATAACAAAGTCAACCAAAAAGAAATTGGAGAATATTGTGGGTTTTTAGAAAATGTTGGTTAAGTCTTAGTAAAGTTGACTTCAAACCAAAAGGAGCAAAAAATAAATTCGAATAATCTACCAAGCGTAAAAAATAGTACAAATCAGCGTCAATAAATAGATGAAACCTAAAACAATCAGAAATTTCAGTAAATAACAGAGTCAAACAAAAAGAAATTGGAGAATATTGTGGGTTTTTAGAAAATGTTGGTTAAGTTCTTAGTAAAGTTAACTTCAAACCAAAAGGAGCCAAAAATAAAAAATCGAATAATCTACAAGCGTAAAAAATAGTACAAATCAGCGTCAATAAATAGATGAAACCTAAAACAATCAGAAATTTCAGTAATAACAGAGTCAAACAAAAAGAAATTGGAGAATATTGTGGGTTTTTAGAAAATGTTGGTAAGTTCTTAGTAAAGTTAACTTCAAACCAAAAGGAGCAAAAAATAAAATCAAAATCTACCAAGCGTAAAACTAGTACAAATCAGCGTCAATAAATAGATGAAACCCTAAACAATCAAAAATTACAAAAAATAACAGAGTCAAACGAAAAGAAATTGGAGAATATTGTGGTTTTAAGAAATTTTGGTAAGGTCTTAGTAAAGTTAACTTCAAACCAAAAGGAGCAAAAAATACAATCAAATAATCTACCAAGCGTAAAACTAGTACAAATCAGCGTCAATAAATAGATGAAACCCTAAACAATCAGAAATTACAATAAATAACAGAGTCAAACAAAAAGAAATTGGAGAATATTGGTTTTTTTTTTTAGAAAATATTGGTAAGCTGTTAGTAAAATTGAGTTCAATAAATCTATTTTTCTGAAAAGTGCATTAAGCTTCTTAAAACATTCTAATTGAAATAAATGAAATAAATTTTAAGCAATGTTATAAAGGGGGGGGACTATGAGGAAATGTGATCAAATAGGTTTATAGATCCTTAACTTAGAAATATTTTGATTTTTTTTAATAAAGTCGGGTTTTAGGGAACTTTTCTTCACTTGTTTAAGAAAACTCAGAATTAAAGTGGAACTTTTTTTTTCTCTTTGGTAAAATTTAGAATTGAACTGTTACTGTTTTTTTTCTTTTTGAAAATTCAGAAGAGAACTTGAACTGTCCTTCAATTCTTTGAGAAAAATTTAACTTTTTTTCTCTACTTGGAGAAAAATTCAGAAGAGAAGTATAACTTCTTCTACAAAAATTCAGAACATAACTTGAAATTTTTATCTCTTCATTGAAAAATTCAGAGTTAAAGTGAAACTTTTTCTCTTTTTGGGGTAACTGGAAATTTTTATTCTCTTCATTGGGAAAATTCAGAATCGATGTATACATTTTTCTATCTTCTACGGAAAAATTCAGAACAGAACTTGAAATTTTTTCTCTTCTCTGAGAAAATTCAGAACTAAAGTGGAACTTTTTTCTCTTCTTTAGAAGAAATTAACTTTTTTCTCTTTTTTAAGAAAATTCAGAAGAGAACTTGAACATTTTTTCACTTCTTTGAGGAAACTCAGAATTAAAGTGGAGCTTTTTTCTCTTCTTGGTTAAAAATTGAAAATCAAAGAATAACTTTTTCTATCTTCTACGGAAAAAATTTAGAACAGAACTTTAGTTGTTTTTTCTTGTCTTTGAGAAAATTCAGAACTGAACTGGAATTTTTTTTATTTTCTTTGAAAAATTAGAATTAAACTGTAACTTTTTTCTCTTCTTGGAGAAAAAATCAGAAGAGAACTTGAACTTTTCTTCACTTCTTTGAGAAAACAGAATTAAAGTAGAACTATTTCTTTTCTTAGCGAAAAAGTCAGAATCGAAGTATATTGTTTTCTATCTACTACGAAAAAAATTTATTTCTCGTCTTTGAGAGAATTCAGAACTTGTTTTTTAATTTTCTTTGGAAAAAGTTAGAATTGAACAGTAACTTTTTCTCTTCTTGAGGAAGAATTCAGAAGAGAACTTCAACTTCAGGCCTCTGTCTCCGTTCATCCAACCGTTTCCTTTATTGTCCCCAAGTGTGTCTCTAGATCCGCCCAACGATCCCCCATTTATAAATCTATACTTCAATGGAATATAAAACCCTCCAGTGTCGAGCTATCCACAAATTTTCGCACGCTGTATAACAATGTTACTAGAATTTGATATTATAGTTCTCTAAATTTTAATCAATTTGCTTTAATTTACCCGTGTTTTTCTCTTTCTTTTTCTTTTTTTCTCTCTTCTTCATTTTCGATTTTTGTTGTTATGGTCCTCAACAAGTTCGCTTCCAGGATCCTTATTATTATTGGTGTTATGTTTCATTTTTATTTGAATAAATTGAATTGAATTGAATAAATTGAATTGAATTGAACTTTTCTTCACTTCATTGAGAAAACTCTGAATTAAATGGAAATGTTTTCTCTTCTTGGGGCAAAATTCAGAATCGAAGTATAACTTTTTCTATCTTCTACGGTAAAATTCAGAACAGAACTTTTTACTCTTCTTAGAGAAAATTCGGAAATGATGTGGAACTTTTTTTTTCTCTTCCTTGGAAAATTCAGAATTGAACTAACTTTTTTTCTCTCTTCCTTTAGAAAATTCAGAAGAGAAATTGAACTTTTCTTCACTTCTTTGAGAAAACTCCGAATCAAAGAGGAACCTTTTCTCTTCTGAGAAAACTCCGAATCAAAGAGGAACCTTTTCTCTTCTGGGGGAAAAATTCAGAAGAGGCCTTTTATTTTTTTTCAGTCTTCTACAGAAAAATTCAGAGCAGAACTTGAAATTTCTATCTCTTTATAGAGAAAATTCAGAAGAGAACTTGAACTTTTCTTCACTTCTTTGAGAAAACTCAGAGCTAAAGTGGAACTTTTTTCTCTTCTATGGTTAAATTTAGAATTGAACTATATAACTTTTTTCTTTCCTTTTAGAAAATTCAGAAGAGAACTTGAACTTTTCTTCACAAGAGACGAAAGACATTTTAATATCATTAATTTCAAGTCATTGGTAGCAAAAACTCCAAACTATAAAGAAAATCTTAATTTGACCTAAGGTACAGTCTACTAAATAAGAAGTATTACATAAGATGACAAAAGAACACAAATACAAAGCGAAAAATCCCAAAGGTTTGAACTAATAATAAATGCACTTATTTTACTTTTGAGGAGAATGTTTAAAATATTTACTTTCTCCAAGATCCCATGCTCAGGACTGAAATTCCTAGATCTATGGAGAAAATCCTAAAGTATGATAACCATGTGATGGGATCAGAAATAACGGTTTGCCGAAGTACTGCAGGCTTAAATATCAAAGTTCTTTTACTAAACTATCGCACTAGATAATATTCTGACAGTGAACAAATTAATGAAGAATTAATGTTCTTAAAATGCACTCAATTAAATCAATAAAATCAAAATCAATGATGATTTTGTCTAATTTTATCAAATCTGATTTTTATATCTGACTTATAAGGTGATTCTTTACAATGCATTGAGTTAAAATAATTATAAAAATATCATTAAAATAATGTTCTTAAAGTACACTAAAGATATTTTGAAACCAAAAATTTCTCTATTGCATTTACCTGTGCTATAAAAGAATTTGAAATACACACATGAAGACTGGATGGCAAAAGTTCTTTTTATAACGGAAATATCCTAGATTCGATAATATTGCCAATTCGAAGCATCTATTAATTGCATATTTGCTGTCCAGGGTCGCATCCAAGATTTTTGTTAAGGGGAAAGGGATAAAATTTTTTTAAACGTATCAAAAATGTGCTTTTATACATTTTTATAACGTTTTTACGAATCGGACACACACATCGGGGCTGGGGTGAAATTCCCTAACCCCTCCTCTGAATACAGCCTTGTCTTTGTCCTAATTAATTGTTGTATAAACTAAGATTATGATACTTACCGTTCCATCCACAGTGGATTATCTGTTCCATTTTTTGAATTTTCCACAGCTTTGACTTTCACAGGTTCTGGCCCAAGACTCGTAGGAATAGGTGGTTTGGATAATGAATGCTTCCTTCTCTTCTCTGGCCTGCTTTGAAAAACAAGTTACAAGGTTAGAAGATATTGCAATTTTGATTTTGGCAGTTGAGTTGGTGAATTCTAAGATCTTATCAGACTTGACAAGGGTTGGCAAACAAAAAGCAATTTTACATTGTTTTAAATTGCTGGCTTAAACACTCGTAGTAGCAATGGCAGGGATTGCACACGCAAAAAAAAAAATGCAAAAAAAATCTGACTTTCAAGGTCGGAAAATCTGACAAAAAACTGACGACTCGATAAGGTGCTTTTTGCCGAAGAAAAACAAATTCAGTACGTCAAAAGACATTAGCCAATAGCTTCAGAGAAGGATCTTCAGCCAAAACTCTAAAAAGTTTGATTGCTTTATCCCCTTTAATAATCAGTATAATGCCCGATCACATTTTTGCATTTCTTTTTTCTAAATTTACTTACAAAATTTAAAAAAAGAACGTAGTAGCCTCCTAAAAAAAGACAATCATTAGTTATGTTTGCGAGCAACGACTACTTCTTGTTTGATCTTTCTTTTCAAATACTGTAAAAAAAAACATTAAGGGAACAGTATCAGTCAGAAATGACGAAAAAAGGAAATAAGGTTAATCAACTCTACAATGGATCTTACGAATAAAACACAGAAAAAGCAATCTTGCACTCCTTTAATGACCAAAAACGCAGAATTTTGGCCTATTTGAAGTAGTGGGCTTGCCCAAAAAGAAAAAAAAAATCGATTTTTCTGGCTTTTTTTCTTATTTCTGACTTTTCTCTAAATTTCTGACCATTCTGCATTGGCTAAATTCCTGACTTTTTTAAGAATTAAATAAAAAAACAAGTTTTTTAAACTGAAAGAAAGGAGCGACATTAAAACTTAAAACGAACAGAAATTATTCCGTATATGAAAGGGGCTGTCCCCTCCTCAACGCCTCGCTCTTTACGCTAAAGTTTGACTCTGTCTCATAACTTTATTTTTTAAAACAATAAAAAAACTTTAGCGTAAAGAGCGAAGCGTTGAGGAGGGGACAGCCCCTTTCATATACGGAATAATTTCTGTTTGTTTTAAGTTTTAATGTCGCTCCTTTCTTTCAGTTTAAAAAACTTGTTTTTTTTAATTTAATTTTTGAATGCTTTTGAATTAATGCAGATTTTGATTTTGGCTCACCGTACATGAATAATTAGAACAAAATTTGAATATTAATTTTAATTTTATTTGGTTAAATGGCTTTCTCGAAACATGTTTATTTTATTTACGAACGTTTTTATTAGTAATAAATATACGTAACTTACGAATTAACTTCTGCATTGCTATGAGCCCTCCCACGATATTCTAGGACCACTGGGTCGATACGATCACCCCTGGAAAAAAAACAACAAAAAAACAAATAAACACGCATCCGTGATCTTTCTTCTGGCAAAAAATGCAAAATTCCACATTTTTGTAGATAGGAGCTTGAAACCTCTACAGTAGGGTTCTCTGATACGCTGAATATGATGGTGTGATTTTCATTAAGGTTCTATAATTTTTAGGGGGTTTTTCCTCCTTTTTTCGAAAATCAGCCAAATTTACTCAGGCGCGTAACTTTTGATCGTTAAGATTAAACTTGATGAAACTTATATATTTTGAAATCAGAATTAAAATTTGATTCTTTTGATGTATCTATTCGTATCAAAATTCCGTTTTTTAGAGTTTCGGTTACCATTGAGCCGGGTCGCTCCTTACTTACAGTTCGTTACCACGAACTGTTTGAAACTTGACGTGGTGGCAGCCCTGCATTAGCTATTTTGTATAGTTCTTTAACTTGAAACTTGGTAAAAGGAAGAAGAGATCGAAAAGGAGTAGTAAAAGGAGAGGTAAAGGAAAAGGAGGGAAAATGGAAAAGGAAGGAATATAGAACAGGAAAGGAAAAAGGAAAAGCAGAAGAAAATGGACATAAAGGAAAAGGAGGAAAACAGAAAAGGAGAGGTAAAACGAATAGGCGATGTAAAACAAAGAGGAGAGGTAAAAGGAAAAGGAAGGAAGAGACAAAAGGAAGAGGAAAATATAACTTCGGGTCAAATCAGTTTTAAAAATCACTTTCACAAAAGATTTAATGGAACAACGGTAACAGAAAATCGTTTCAAATATGCATGAGATTTCAATGCTTATTGCATTGAAAGTGAAAAATTAATAATAGATATTGTTCAAGGTTTAATTAAAATTCAAATCACAAATACTAAAGGATACGCATGACTTTTGTGGCCATTATAGCGTTAATGGTTCAATTTTGACCAAAAACCAAACCCTTAAAATACAAAGTCTAAAACGAGACTCATTATTATTTTATAGTTATTACATTGGAGCTTTTGTGGCCACTTGTGTGGCCATTATAGAGTCAATGGTTCAATTGCGACCAAAAACCAAACTCTTAAGATACAAAGTCTAAAACGAGATTCATTATTTATTTTATAGTTATTATATTGGAACTTTTGTGGCCATTATAGCGTCAATGGTTCAATTGTGACCAAAAACCAAACTCTTAAGATACAAAGTCTTAACGAGATTCATTATTATTTTATAGTTATTATATTGGAATTATATTCGCTCTTTATATATTTTATATCGAAGTTATTATTATATATTCGATATAAGCCCCTCTTGCGTGTAAGTCTTTGTTCAGTGACTTTATTCATTTTCGTAATGGCTCCTTCATCTAACCAGTTTAAGGAAGGTGACACAGCTTTAGTACGATTTGCGGGGTATCCACTCTGGCCAATCAGGATTATTGAGACGATGAAGACTGCAACGGGTTCAACGAAGTATTGGGTATTCTGTTATGGGTCACATGATCAGCAACTCATCGTAGATGGCCAACTCGAAGATTACGAGAGGAACAAAGAGGAGGCATCCAAGAGAATAACGAAAGGAGTAAAAAAAAGCGTTCGAAGAATCTCGTTCTTTTCCGGAAATTTATCTTGATGTATTGAAAAAAGCTAAAAATCAAGTGGCACAAATAAGGACGGATCTGCCAGCAGCGCTTATGCTGATGTGATTGGACTTCGAGCTCAATTGGTAGCGTCTGAGCAGGAAATCGCTCAAATGAAAGAAAACATTAGGAAGGATATTCAGCGCAAGGTACAGGAAAAATCAAATGAACGAGGGGTTGGTAACTTTCCGACGTAAATTATTGCCTCTGAAATCTGTGATGCAATCACTGTGGAATACACCCCGAAATTTTTGCTTCTGGAAAAATCCCTCAAAGGAATCAAGCATCAGATGGGTTTACTTGAAGAAAAAGTTCGTAGTCTAGAAAATAAACTGGACGATTTCGAACAAGAGGGAAACTGGACTCGCTTCTGTTTCATGGAGTCAAGCAGCCCGCTACGGTCGACATAAACAGTACCATACGGAGTGTGATCCGCAAAAAAATGGGCCTTGTAAACATTTCCGACTCCGATATTATTATAGTGTACATAGACTGAGCCTGAATAACAACCCGGCAAGTAGACCTGACAGAGTAGCGCCAGTTATAGTGAAGCTCCGTAACAAAGAGATTGCAAAGTCTATCTTCAAAGCCTAAACTTGCAAAAAGCGGGATCTTTTTGTGCGAAAACCTTACGCGCAAGAAGCGTGATATTTTAAATGCGCTAGAGATAAATTTGGGAACAAGTGTGTATGGTCCGACCAAGGTCGAATTTTTGTTCGTGAAACTAGCGATTCTTCACCCCGGAGGCTCTGGTCGCTAGAAGAAATCTTCTGATGCGTGTGTCATTTTTTTTGCATATATTATTAGTTAGCATATCTTCATAAGTTTATTCCTGCTTGTAGTAATTTTAGTTACGTATCATTGGTTTTTCGTTTATTTTTACAGTTTATCATTAGTTTTCTATTCACGGGTTTTGTCCTCCGTCAACCAAGGACATATACTCATTTGTTGTCAGTGAAGTTAAATAAGTTAATCGCTTCGTGTATTAACCCTTCGCATTTGAAGTCGCTTGAAAATAATCCATTTCGTATTGATGACGTATTGTTATCTCGCATGGCAAATGATCCAGCTGAAGTTAACGTTAGGCCGATGAGGCCGATGAGGCATAGTAATTAATGTGACAAGTATTGATTTATTATGTCAGTGGAAGTCACATGTCGAATTAAGTGTCGAACCTTCAAGTATGGATTTATGTTGATAAAATGGGAACAGTCGAATTTTTTGGTAGCTTTCTCCCATGTCACATGGGTACATGCGAATCTTTTTCTTACACAGGATAGCTTTCTCCCATCATATACTTTTCCAGGGTGCCACCTGGTTTCAAAATCAAGAAATTCTATGATGCGGGGTGGACTTACGTTTATGATTAAGGATCAAATAAGATACACAGTAAAGAAGGACTTAAATTGTTGGATTGAAGGTAAGATCGAAACTTTTTCTATTGAGATTGAAGTTTCGGAGAAGAAAAAGTTGTTAGTTTGTTTAGTATACCGGCCACCTAGTGCTAATCCAGAGAATTTTCTTTACGATTTTGATAAGTTTATTTCCGATACAGCGGCGACGAAATTGGATCGGGTTTTTATTGGTGATTTTAATTTTAATCTTCTTAATTTAAGTAGTTCTAACCTTGATTTTTTTAATCTTATGTTGTCGCACAATTTTTTTCCGGTAGCAGAAAACCGACACGGATTACTAGTCGGCTACCCTTATTGATAATATTTGTTTATCGGCGAATCTTATACCGAAAAGTTATTGCGACGTGATCATATGCCCAGATTCTGACCATCTTCCTTTGGTGTGCGTAATTCGGGACACTGGAAAAAGGTTTTTTAAAATGGAGAAAACGACAGTTAGGGATCTTAAGCCGGAAAATCTTAAACAGTTTCAAGAAGAGATAAGTATTGTTTCTTGAGACGAAGTTATGAATGAAAATGAAAACGCATCCGTGGCGGTTGACACTTTTTTAAAAATATTGTCACCTATTTATGATAAGTGTTGCCCTGTGAAGGTTGTTCGTAAAAAGAAAAATGTCCCAAGGAAACCGTGGGTGACGAATAAAAATTTCGGAAAAAATTAGTGAACGGAACAGACTTTATTGGTTGTACCTTGATTCTCCAACGCAACAAAACCTTGAAGAATTTAGGAAAATTCGGAACAATGTGAATTCCCTCAGAAGGTCATCAATGAAACATTATTATTCAGAGAAGTTTCGTGATAAAAACGGCGATGTTAAGGAAACTTGGCAAGTGATAAATGAGGCACTACGTGGTAATAACACTATAGACCAAGTGGATGAACTTTAGTCGGTGAAAAACAAGTTAAAGGTAAGAAAGGTGTGTAGTGATGAGTTTTGTAAATATTTTTCAAATGTTGGAATTGATGTTAAAAATGATGTTGCTGACCATGGGTATAAAAATGAGCTGTTTATTGATAACTGTGGGGAAGGTCGGTCCATGAAATTCGTAAAGTGCACTCAGTCTGATCTCGAGGATGCACTGGAAACAATAAAATCGAATTCAGCAGGAATTGACGGTCTTAGCCTAAAGGCATTTAAAGCTGTCGCCGCTTACCTTTTGCCTTGTCTTCTATACTTGGTGAACCTATTTATGGAAAAAAAGGTCAGCTCCCAGATGCTTTAAAACAAGCAAAAATTATACCTTTACATAAAGGTGGTGACAAAAGAGAAATGTCAAACTGGAGACCTATATCGATTCTGCCACTGTTCTCAAAAAATATTTGAAAAGGTTGTTCATAAGAAACTATATTCCTACCTTAATTCTCTGGATTTTTATGTGACACGCAATTTGGATTCCGAAAATCTCATTCTACTAGTCATGCAGTGCACCACCTTCTTGATGTTTTAAACAATGTATTTGAGAGCAGCTGTACTCCTTTAACTATTTTTATTGATTTTAAGAAAGCTTTTGATGCTGTTGATTTTGAGCTGTTGTTAGATAGGATGTCACATTTAGGGATAAAGGAAATTGGATTGATTGGTTTCGTTCGTATTTCTATGGTAGATCAATGCGTGTAGTAGTGGGGGATAATGTCAGTTCACCTCGTCCTGTACTATGTGGAGTACCGCAAGGTTCTGCGTTAGGGCAGCTTTTATATTTAATTTATGTTGACACATTACAGTTCTACATTCCTGATGCCGCCATAACATCCTTTGCGGATGACACAGCTATAAAGATTGCTGGAAAGGCTTTGAGTGAGCTTGTTTCAAAAGCAAATAAAAGTGCTACTTGACCTGCATATTTGTACTAGTCTTAGTTGCTTAGCAGTGAATGCGAGTAAAACTATTTACATGATTTTTTAGTCGTACTGGAGCTATTGATAATGTTTTCGATTTAGTTAATTTTAATGGTACGGAGATTAAGCAGATATTTGATACAAGGTATCTTGGTTTTTAGATTGATTGTAATTTAAATTGGAAAAAACATAGTGAAATTGTATCGGTGAAAGTTGCGCGGGACTTAGGGCTGATTCGTAGATTTAAACATGTTTTTCCTGTTTCAGTTTTGAAAATTTTATATAATTCACTTATTCATCCTTACATTGTATACGGTTGTTCTGTGTGGGCTAGTAATTTTGTTGTAAATTTTAAACGGATACAAATTTTGCAGAATAAAGCACTGCGCCTGCTCGGTGATTTTGAAAATTGTGAAAGTACAATGGATTGTTATCACCATTTTAATATTTTAAATGTTGGGCAGTTGAGGGAATATCAGACCGGTATTTTTGTGTATCAGTGTTTAAATAAATTAGCACCTAATTATTTTTTGTGATGTTTTATCATCGAATTCTGGGTACCATTCTTATGATACAAGGAATTCTGCGGACCTAGTACATGAGAGACAACACACTGCTAGGTCTAGTTTTGTATTTAGATATGTGGGTGTTTCGGTATGGAACAGTCTTCCGGAAAGCACTAGGATGGCTGAGAGTGTGTCCTCTTTTAAAATAGGTTAAAGAATTTCTTAATGAATAGGGATGGGTGAGGGGGGGGGGCTGTATTCTGTCTTCTGTCTTGTGTAAGTATTGGTTCGCGGTTCCCATGAGGTTTATTTCTTATTTATTTATATGATTGCATTTTATATATATATATATATATATATATGATTTTGTATTTTTTCATATATATATGAGTGAGTAAAATAGTGAGTCCTGCCACAACAAATCTGTATAGATTTTCACGTGGTTGGTCCGTTTGATATGTTTTTTTTGTGAATATTGATATTTAATAGAAATGAATTTTCTCTCTAAAAAAATATTCGCTCTTTACTGCCGTGATTCATTCTTCAAAATCATGGCAACGGTTTGTTTGTGCCAAAATCGCAAAATTAATTTAAGCATTGGTTCAATTCTAAGAAACTTCATCTAAATTGAAATGAGAGCAACAAATCGTAGCATCATTAGCAAAAACTAGATTTAATTCAAAAAGAAAAACGCAGTCACGAATAAAACAGGGTTCAATATACCACCCTGGAGAACCATAATTAACATAAAAACATTAGAAATAGTATCATCAGACGAACTAGTAATAGAAAACTCAGAATATGAAAGACTCCTGAATAAAATATGGCCTCCTGTCTCCCTCTTTACATATATAATTGTAAAAACAGGGAGGAGGGTATTTGTCTGTTAATAAAGAGGCGTCTTAAACAATGGTGATCATACAACGGATAAACTTGAGTCAACTGGAAGTCTCTAAATTTTAAAAAACCGAGAGGTTTGAAAAAAAAGAGAAAAATTTAGAAAAATTAGAAAACTAAAAAGAAACAATTAAAGCAATAAAAAAAATAACAACAGACAATAATAAAATAATAATAATTCAAATATCCAGGAAGCCTAGCATTGCATAATGATGCAAAACTTTTTGCATAATGATGAGTTTTTATGTCAAATATTTGGGGTTAATTGATAAAAACTTCGCCAAAGCTATGGTTGCTAGGGACAAATTTTATCACATTTTATGTTCAACACTAGAAATTTCATTAGGAAACCTAAGGCTAAGGGCTCACACTAAGGCTCAAACTTTTTTTTGGAATAAAGCAGGTCCAAAAATAGGATTGCTTCAAGAGGGGGGGGGGGGGTAACAACAAACACAAATTATGTGATAATTTGAATACGGTGAGCCCAGAAAATCAGAAAAATTTGGGATTTCGGGTGATGCAAATTATAAAGATATTAGAAAGATACTTGCTGGCTTTTTCCTACCTGGTGTACATTTCGGAATGCCACAAAATCTAGTACTTGCATATTTTATAGTTATTGTATTTTATTGGGTCTTAATCTTAAATTTATTTGGCATGTTTCATAGTTTGATTCTTTTTACCAAAAACCTAAGCCTTTTTTTTCCAATAGAATATTTTCCTTTCAACTTCATCAGAGCCTCTTAGTCAAGGCAGTACCCAGAGGGGGGGGGGTGAACACTCCACCCCCGAAATGTTTTTTTTTACTAACACGTAAAAACGTGACAAAAATGGACATAAACAAATTTTTTTATGCGTTTTTTTGAGGTTTTTTTGTGTAAAACACTTCCCCGAAAAAAAATCCTTGAGTAAACCCCCCCCCCCCGCCAAAAAAAAAATCCTGGGTACGGCCTTTAGAATAGTTCCCCCAGAACCAGTTTTCCTCTAATTTCCCTTTCTCTATCATGTCTGAAAACACACTTCTTAAAACAAGATTTGTCGTTATTTAAAGGATAACACAAGCAAAGAGATATCAATACTGAGTTTTCATTCCAGTGGTATGTCAAAAGAATTTTAAATCATAAATTTATTTCGATGCTATGTTTCAGATTTTTAAATATTTTACAAGAAACAAAACTTCTTTTTCCTCTTGACTATTTTCTTTCAACTCGATAAACTACAGCATAAGTTTTCTTTTACACCTTAGCAGAGTTTAGCTTAAAAACTATTTTACTAGCAGGGACGTATGCAGGTTTTTGGTTCGGGGGGGGGGGGGGCAAGGGGTACAAAAAAACTTCTTCAAAAAAAAAAATTTCTTTTTATGTATTTTTGCTACGTTTTTTGCGTATCGGATAAAGATTTTAGGGGTTCAAACCCTGAACCACCCCCACCCTGCATACGGACTTGCTTAACAGTATGGAGCCTAAGGTTCACTGTAATTCTTCAATATTACAGATCAAATATCCTAACATAACTCCACTTCAAACTAGAGACAGCAACCCTGCCTTTCTGCAAAAGTTGACAGCAGGAGGAGAGAGTTTTCAAAATAGCTAGTATAGGTTATTACTTTTTCAAATTTTAGCTCCATCACCTTGCAAAACGATAAGGTACTAAATTAGCTACCTTAGCAGAGTTAAGCTTAAGAAACTCGCTTACCAGTAATGTAAGCAGCAGCAAGACAAAATGGTTGTGATGAAAGCAACAGATACTACAACGAGTAGAGCAATCAACGCCGCCACGGCGGGTTCAACAACACCTTCAAAAGACTGAAGAGCCGGCTGAAAAGAAACACGTATGAAAGCAGGTTCATTTCAGCCTTGATTCCCAACCCAACGTTGGTCGTAGGCCCCATAGGTGGGGCATGGCAACATTTTAGCTGGTCTTGGGCAGGACGTATATCCTTCGACTGACCATACTTTACAGCCTTAATTTTGAAAAAGAAAAAAGGAGCAAAAAAGTACATAATAGTATTAAAGAACGTAATGCAGTATAAAATATGCCTAGAGGACGACCCGAAAAAAAAGATATACCAAATTAATGGCCTTTTAAGTTTCCTTCGGGTAAAATTTAACATAAAATTTTGAATAACAAAATTCAAATATATCGAGGGAGCATCAGGATTTTGGAAATGTCTAGGTGTGGCATGGCACAAAAATCGGTTAGGAACCACTGATTTACAGTTAAAATGAGAGAACTTTTGAGAAAAACCGAGAAACATGTTCCATTACCTAATGAAGTTCGTCTTCCAGATATTTCTGTTCAAAAAATTTCCGTCGAAAGTTTTAAAATATAATATTTAGTGCTGAACTCAAAAGAAAATAAAAGAAATGAACTCACTTGAGAAATATGTTTCTCAAGAAACATTTGCTTCCACATAATATTTCTCGACTGAACAGCACTGCTCGGCTCATACGATATGTTCCGTTTGAAATTCTAAGTATAATCGCAAGAAAAACAAACAAATAGAAGCCTAGTGTAGGCTTTAAGTAGCAAGAGCAAAAGTTTTTTTTTACTTGTTTTGCGTAAATTTTTACTTTTGCTTTACACTGGGTCAAAAGCAATAAATTATTATTGCTAAAAAAATCATAAATCAAAATTAATTTTGCATTTACTTTTACTTCTGCAGGGTAAGACGTGGACTATCTATGGCGCAAAGTAGCAGTTTTTTTTTATACATGTTATAAATTAAATACATTAAATATATGTTAAATCGTCAAAGTTCGCCCCCCATGTCCCTTTTCCACACTCTATGGTAGCATTCAACAATTGGTATAATCAGGGTGATTGGTGATTGTTGTTGCCCCAGCAGCATATTTGTGTGGGGAGGCCACGAGATGATGACTGGGTATTGTCTCGAGGTCTTGGTGTCTGTATCCATTAGAAGGATGGAGGGTTTGCTTTTGGCATCTTACTCTTAAGTGCTCTCTGAGGAAATGAGCAAGCAAAGAAATCACGTTATTAGTATTCTTATTCTTCTATGTTTATTTCTTGGCGCGAAAAACTATTTAGATAGGTCAGAAATTTTGAAAAAAAAAAAATCATTTAGAGCCTTAATTTTGAAAAACATGAATGACGTCACCTTCATGTGCGTTTCTCATAATTATGTTTTCTTTATTAGTAATTCACAGGGTAACCGGCGTTTACCTCCCGGAAACCCCCCCCCCCCTGGAAAATACACTCCGTGGAAAATAACCCCTTGAAAATACCCCCATGGAAATTTGGTTTAAGGTTTTCCAAATTTGAGAATTTTATTTGAGTTTGTTTTATTTCCCATAGGTGGAAGCAATTTTGGTACCTGGGTATTACATGCCACTCATTCAAGTTTACGCTGTATAAAATCGTAAACTTGAACAAACCGGTTTCTTCATAGTTTCTTTCAGCTTAGCATGAGACAAGACAAAGACAAGTGACAGAACAGATGGGAAATAAAAAATTTGGGCTATATATTTGTACATGAGGGGGGGGGGCAAAGTACGATTTTGGGACAGTTTTGAAGTCAAAAAACAATTCTATATGCAAATATATAGCCCAAATTTGTTTCTTAAGTAACAAAGAAACTAACGAAGAAACCAACCTGTTTTCGAGTTTTTAAACAGAGTAAACTTGAGTGAGTGGCGTATAATACACAAGAACCGGAATTCTTCACGGAAAGCCGGATATCTCGGTATTATTTAAAAACGATCGGAAATTAAATTAACAACAAACAAGTTTCCTCAACTGAAAGTAAGAAGCAATATCAAACTTAAAACAAACAGAAATAATTACGTGTATGAAAGGAATTGCCCCTTCCACAAGGCCTTGCTCTTTACCTAAAGTTTTGAATTTTTGTCCTAATTCTTTAAGAACGATTCCTGAAACACAGTGACCATTTAATTAGAATAATAAGTTTTTTTTTTAAATCCATAAGAAAAAACTTTAGCGTAAAGAGCGAGGTCTGGAGGAGGAGGCAACCCCTATCATATACGTAATAATTTCTGTTCGTTTTAAGGTTTGATGTTGCTCCTTACTTTCAGTTCAAGAACTTGTCGTTTTTTTTATTTAATACTTACAGATAGTATTTGTTAATGGGAAACACACGGAACAAGTTTTTTTTAAAGAAAAGTAAACAGCCTATATAAATTAAAAAATCTTCAAAGTAAAAACTATGGAGTCTACGGGATTTCCACGAGGGGGGGGGGGGTCCGCGGGCGAGTTTTTTCCGTGGGAGGATATTTTCCAGGGGGAATTTTCTGGGGTAAACGCCTAGAACCGTTTACAGACCTGCTTAGCACAATAGATAGCGGGCCTGACTTCTAATCCAAAGATGACGGGCTAGACAGTAGTCAAATTTTTTATTGGAATGCTTTTTTTCCATAGTTAAATTTTTCCCAAAATTTCTAAAATGAATGACTCACAAATACTTGGAATGATAATAATAAATTTGCTGAAGATGAGGGTCTGTACTGAATATTTTAAAGACCCACATTACAATTTAATTCGGTAGTTGATTGTATAGAATAATTACTCAGTATAAATCACTGTAGATAGATATATGCAGTAGAATCATTTCCATCTCAACCATTCTACAAGGCCGGACCGAGATGCAAATGTTCCGGAGAACGTAAAAAACATAAGCGACATTAGATTTTTTCAGGGTAGACAAGTCAGATTTCTCGTGACCACGGCGAAACTTGGCTTCAAACTTTGTAACACTAAATTTTAAGTTAATTTATTCCAATACATATATAAAAAATCAATTAATTAGTAGTATAATGTTATTATTAGATGTTTTTTGAAATTACAAGTAGGTTGCAAAAAAAAAAAAAACTCTCGAGTTGGTTTCAAAGGAATTTTGAGAAAGTTTCTGCGAGAATACGTGTTCCAGGGTTCTCATTTGATCTGCCATCAGCGTTCCGATGGACGAGGACGTACGAGTATATGGGCGGAGCTTTTATACGCGCCAAGACTGTAGTAAGCCAAATATTACTGAGTCGGGATTATACTGTATATAATTTATATACAGTAGTATAAATATACAAAAAGTTTTGCCACGTAAAATGAAATGAAACTGAAGTTCTTACAAAAAAACTGTCTTTCTTTTCATCGAGCGAAGCTTGGTCCCCTAGTATTTCAAACAATCTTTAACAAATTACTTTCTTTAACCTTTATCTTACTCTGCCATAATAAATCAAACCTCCAAAAACACGAAAAGAAGAATTAAAAGAAGAAATAAAATAGAAAAATAAATCCTACAGGATATTCTACACTATATATTCTAACGGTATTTTGGAATAAAAGCTGAATATTCCAGAATTCTTTCATTTCTCCATTCTCTTTATTTGTGTTACTCTCAACTTGGCTGGTCAATTTACATGCGGGGGAGCTTCTCAAGGGGGGGGGGCATTTTCCGTGAGAGATTTCCCGCGGGAAAGGGAGAGGGGATTTTCTGATGGAACTTTCTAATGGGTTTTGCTAGAGGGAGTATACACCGGAACCCATGTTAATGTCCAAAAATTTGCTTCACTGAACAAAGCTTGGTCCCCTGGTACTTCAGCATTAATCCGACTGAAAGTTAATTTTTTTTTGTCAATTTTTAAAGTAAGGTAATTAAAGTCAATTTTGTAATAAATGAAAAATAAATGTAATAATGGATAAAATCAGTGAGGGGAAAAACATTCATATTAGACATACATAAAAATTATGTAGCAAGATATGATCCAGAAGCAACATAGAAAATTGATATACGTTTATTTATTGAACTAATTTTTATGATAATTGAAAATACTGAAAATTAATTAATTTAATACGAAAAGAGGAACAATATATACCGCCAACAAACCAACCAGTTCGTTTCAATAACATAACTCCGCAGCGGCTCCATACGTAGTAGTTCAAATTCAACCAGAAATATTATAGCATCATCAGGGAGTTGGCTTACCACACGTATAATAATCATTTAGATGCAAACAAGAACATGAGAAAGACGTATAATGTAAAAAATAAGCGAATAGCTCTTATCAAGGATACTAAAAAGATGAGTAAAATAACTATTTCCGAAACTGAATCCTACAAAACCAAAATAAAAACTGAGCAGAACGACTCTGCAAATAAGAATTACTGAAAATTGACTGACCACACATCCCCCCCCCCTCTTGATATTTAGGAATTCTTGTATTTTTCAAGTACTTCATATATTTCTTGCATGTTTTTAAAACTGCCCCCCCCCCCCCCCCAAAAAAAAAAAAAGAAAAAAGAACAATCCTGTGGTCTGTGTCTAATAAATCATCTAATAAGTGCTAGCCTTCTCTATATTTTATTACTTACAGTTATTGATACTATACCAGATTGGCTTGCATTGTAGTAAGTCTTAAGAATATCGTATTTTTCATCGATCAGTCGTAGAATTTCGGATACCGGAACAAAATCCCTTTGTTTGGATTGATCACATGTATATAAAGAAGGCACCTGAAAAAATACGCTTATTTGATATCAACACATAAAAGGACAACAAATTATACAGTCCTACCTCAACACAGAGAGGGAGATCGATAGAGTTCCGCCCTCCTCCCGCTTCATTTCCAGATCGGCCCTGAAGGTCTATATTCCTGAAATGATAGAAAAAAATGGCAAAATAATAAACTGTCTTGACCTCCCTGAGACCCTGACAAAAGACTCCAATGAAAAACAATATTCTGATATCCCCACTCATTCTAAAAAAAACTATAATTATATAAAAAAAATATATAATAATATAATTATAAAAAAAACTATAATTATATAAAAGAAATAGTACTCTATTTTCCACCATAAGCAAGGTCAGACAGTGGTGAAAGCACCCTTTTTTGCTATTGGGCTAGTTTTGGTTTTAACGGTGCTTCATTGCAATTTCACGCTGTGAACTCAAATATGAACTAGTATTGGGGCCTCTTTATCAACCTGACTCCTGACTCCGCAGTGCTCAGTATCAACCTGACTTCAAAGGTGTGGAGGGGGTAATTTTTACTTAGACTACACCAATATTTTTTTTGCTGGAAGTTTTTTTTTTCAGGGCTAAAGAGTAGAAATCTGAACAGAAGATTTTCTTCAAATTCTCTCTAAGGTCTGTCTTGACTAGACAATACAATTTGAAAAAAATATGTCCGGTTTTTCAAGGACTGGACAGATGTGCAATTTTTTAAGTTAGACATGGTCGTTTTATATTCCAACGTCAACCAAGAAGAAATAAGTTCTTGGTTAAAAACCCATTGTTACTAGCCTTTTAAAATTTCAGATCATAAAAACTGAACTTGCACCTTGCAGGCAAAACTGAACCTGGAAAATGCTTACAGCAGAGTTAACTACTAAATTCTGTTCTTTGAGCATCCAGGCTTTACAAATTCAGGTTTTTAGCACGAGGACTATTTATCGGGTTATTTACAAAAGTCATTGTACCTCCACCTTTCAAACGTAAAAGAAGACGCTAAGCCTGACTAGCTATCAACCCAGCTGCATTGTTCAGGCAACTGGCAGCAACCAACAAATAAGACGCTAAGCCTGGCTAGCTATCAACCCAGCTACATTGTTCAGGCAACTGGCAGCAAAAAACAAATAAGACGCTAAGCTTGTCTAGCTATCAACCCAGCTGCATTGTTCAGGCAACTGACAGCAACGAACAAATAAGACGCTAAGTCTGTCTAGCTATCAACCCAGCTGCATTGTTCGGGCAACTGGCAGGAACGAACAAATAAGACTCTAAGCATGTCTAGCTATCAGCCCCTCTGCAAAGTTCACGCAGCTACATGATTTTTTTACAATTTTTTGCTGCATACATTCTATGCTAAAATGCGTGTAAAATATCGATACACGCCCAAAAGGATTTTGTTAGATTAAGTTGTTAGTAAAGGAGTTAAAAACCATATGTGTCGATAAAGTTCTGAGAAAGTCAATAAATGACAGAAAATTGGGGTTTATTAGAACCCCGTCTAGCATTAGAAAACTGTTCGGGCTACAAATGATTTGAAGTTTTAAACGGACAAATAAGGCGCTAAGTCTGTCTAGCTCTCAATCCTGACTTCACGCAGTTGAGTTTTTTTTTTCCTGACACAAAACGAAACCAATTTATAATGGATACTACAAAACAAAGCAAGTTCCATACTAGTTTCCACTGTTGCGTCAGGTAAAATGTAAAGGGAGGAAAATCAAGGATGGGATTGAACAAAGAGTCAAAAAATATTCGCTTTCCAAAAAACGCACAATAAGTCATTTTTTGGAAAAGAGAAATATTAGATACATGCTTTGACTTTTGGTACGGGGATATGATAATTGCCTCATTGTGTTGAACAGAGGACACAGAGTCTTTTTCCATCTCCATAACCGTCGCATTCAAAAACTTTAATTTTTTTTTTGAAACTCCTTTACCTCAAACCACATGGTTAATGCTGACTTATTAATTTATATTTGTATAGAAATGTTGTCCATTGTGAAATCAATGGCAAAAGAAGTTTATGTCAATTGTATGAAAGTCTTCTCTAACATCACCCTCTAAATCCCTTTTTTTACACCCTCCACAAGCGTCCCATTCACCAAGGTTTGGGCCTTATGCTGAGCTTAGGTATGATCTAATTCAGCAATTTTCAAACGTAACCACAGGATAAATATATTCACAGTAACAAAAAGTCATATACTTTCCATTAATTATTTTGATAATCATCAATCTAGACCCCTCTCTTCACGACTCCGCCTTTGCGCACGCGCAATGGCAAATGTTTAGCGCATTATGACGGGCTTACGAGAAACTACTGCTGTGACGCAGACGGATTTTTTTCCGTTTCCGAGCGCTTAGATCTGTATCAGTTCTGAAGAATCTTTTCGCTACTGTTATATATTTATACTGCAAACGTGACATATAGACCATGAGACGCAGAAGCTTTTGCATTTGGTAGAGTCATTCTTTTTACCATCTTCATAATACTTCCTCTTATGTGTTTTTGCACATAAACTCGCAAGCATAGTTAAAGATTGGCATGTCCGGAAAAAAGCTTTGACGGTCTTCTTTGAAAACTTGACTTGGACCTTGACTTCTTTGAATATCTTGGACAGCGGTGGTAACATAAACTGCACCTACGCTACTAGCGAATAAAATAGCTGAATTTAAATGAGCCTTTTCTCTTCAATTTTTAAGAAATATTTTTCTAAATACATAAATTTTTAACGGTTCACTGACAGATTCCGGGGAGGGCCCCCCCCCCCATGATTTTTCTGGAACCGTCATTCCGTGTTTTGTTTTGTTTTTCACTCTTTTTTAAATAAACCTGTCAATTTGATAAATTATTGGTGCCCTTGTCACATTGTTAATTTCAATCTTCCACGTACCCCCCCCCCCCCCCCCCGCCAAAAAAAAAAAGATTGCTCTAGGTCCGCCGTTGTAACAGTTGTCTATTCAAGGCTCTTATTTTTCAAGGATCTTCATGAGATCTTTTCAAGAACTTTTAAGGATCTTCGTCATTTTTTCCCAACGGTCGCGCACCTACGACACTGAGAAACTTTTCAGATCTTTGGACAATATGAATATAAAGGATATTCAGTGTGTGTAAGCCACACAAAGTATAGCGAAGAACAGAAGAGCCTTATACGTTGGAGTTTAGTTAGAAAAACAAACATACAAATTAATGTTTTCCAGAACTGTCAATTCCAGAATACATAGCCGATTGGTATCCACGATACCAGCTCTATGGGTTATCTATAAGTCTGCGTGATCTGTACGTTATCTATGGGCACGGTCGTATCCAAAGGAGAGAAGGCGGGTTTGAACCCCCTATCCTGAATTTTTTTACTTTCGTTTGACACGTAAAAACGTAACAGCAATGCATGCAAACGATTTTTATGCGTTTTTTAAAAGGTTTTTTTTACCGCCCCCCCTCCACCCCGGAAAAAAATCTGGATGCGCCCTTATCTATGGGTAAGCGTGTCTTTGTCCTATTTCGATTGATTTACAATAAGTAGATTTATTATAATTTCATTTTAATTTACATTTGGAAAATAATTATGGAAATGATTTGATATAAACCGCTTGTGTCTAGAATCTTCAACAGTATAAAATCTTTCAAGTTTTTAAAACCCAATATCGATTGCCAAAAATAAATGCCCTTGTACAGAGTTGCTGCTCACTTTGCGACTATTGGCAAAAAAAATACTGTTTTCAGAAATATTTACTGTTAGTAGTTTAGAAAGCAAGTACTAAATTATAACAAATACACTGCCTGTGGCAACCCTGAAGTAGGTTATTGGTAATAACCGCTATTTGATCGACATGCATCACTGTAAATCATTCAAACGAGATATTGATCCAGTATTTAAACGGCTGAGTTAATTTGAAGGCACAAATTGATCTGAAATACTGTTTGCATGTTCGTATGGGTCTGCAACAATATAATATATTAAAGTAGAGAGAATCATGTGCAGAACCGCAATTTTGAAATCATAAAAAAAAAACTATGGCATATCAAAGGATATAAATGTATGATGAATATGTGTCATTGTGTCTTATTTGTTTGTTTACAGCGGTTATTGCATGCAAACCTTTTTTTTAAATGTCGACTTCAGAAGAGTTTGTTTTAGCCATTATTCTGCTGGAATCGAATAGGAAAAGAAAAATATTGAATGTGAAAAACAGCTTAACAACATGCTACCAGAACTGTCTCATATGAAGGGTACAGTCAACATGAGACTTCAGTACAGCCTGCTACGTGGGAATTTATTTCGGAATTCACATAGAAAAATCAGGCGAAATATACGAAAAATACGAGACATCATGGACGAAATCACAAAAAATACCATAATTTTCGATAAGTAAGTCTAAAGGCCTCCAGCCACATCACATATCTTGTACAGCAAAATGAATTAAACATATACATTCATAGCATAATCCATGGCGTTAGAAACGAGAATAAAATACCGAAACCCCTGGCAATTATCCTCGGCATGTACATAAAACGGTTAGGCTTCTCCTATTAGGTAAAAGATACTTTCTTGGAGAGATATATTTGCTTGGGATTATTTTGCCTGCCAAAGTGAGGATCTAATTTTCAAATTCTCCCTTTTTCTTCTGTCTCTTTTTCTCTCTCAATTTTTATGAGTAAATGTTTTAGATATTATGTGCTTAAGTGCCTAATAGTTTATGTTATAAGTTTTGTTAATTTCAATCTTTCACGTACCAGGAAAAAAGCCTGTCTTGCTACGTAGAACCCCTGTATATTAAGATGGATTTTATAATTTGTTTAAATATTTAATTTTTTACCTTTTTTAGTCATTGGCAAATATTTTAGGACAAAATTTAAATCTTTTCACATTTCATTTTAACATAGGTCTAACGATGCAAACTAGCTAACACATCTCGCGTATAATGCTTCATGCCGAGACCACACCTATCTCTCTATGAAACGATAAACATCAACAACCACTTTTATATGATAAGAGTCATACCTGTAAACACGTTTTGATTTGGTACTCTAAACTGACCGAGCTAAATAAAAGCGTTTAAAAACAATAAAAGACTTACTTATCTTCAAAAAGTAAATTCTTGTTATCAATAAGATCCTTTTAAACCTGAAGGGACTAACAAATACGGCGTTGTCACATTCACAAGTCCTGATAAAGGCGCAAACACATCTTCATTCACTTCCTCCAAGGTCTTATTCAAGAGGATTTTCAGCTGATCTTCAGGTTCTGAAATCCAGACCTAAAAAAAAATATGTTGTAGATTCACAGCACAAAATTAGGGTCTCAGTGGCAAAACTTATTTTCTTAGGAATCTGTCATAAGCATATTCTAATTTGAGGCGAAAAAGAGCAAGGTTAGGTACTTAGACGGTGAGGAAAGCAGAAGGGTGTAGAAGGGCAGAACAATCAGAATAGTAGAATAGCTTAAGTCCGTTCGGAGCAACGTCATAGAGTTACGCTTTCGGTTTGTAACAATAATTTATAAAATGATGAGCGACAGAAAAATCAACTTAAAACATAACTGACGATCTTTGCCTGACAAATATTTACATTTTTCATCATACTAAAATGAGTTCAGAGAAAGTAAGTATAAAACCGGTTAAAAATTAATTCACTCTCTTCACAAGGTTAGTTTTTACCTCATATTAAAACAAGATACTATTTATAGCTGAATTTGAAAAAAAAAACAAAAAAGAAATGAACTATTTGGAAAATTACAAGAAAACGCTAGGACAACTGTAAAAACTTTAAGATTTGACCACATTATTCCGTACTCTTATTTTTTAGATCATATACTTGAATATCTGTCATACATTTATTATACATTTTTTTTTTTTTTAATTTACTTTTTCTGAAGAATCCTCTATTAGAAGTACATGCTACATTGAGCGAACAGAGCAAATTAACATTTATTTTGAATTAAAAATAATAATATACGTTAAAAATCTATATCAACGGAAATTGGAGGGAGGATACAAAATGTAGCCTATTCTTTAAAATCTGGGGAAGGGCGCAATTTCGTTATTTTTTCTATGCAAATGACAAAAAAGGCGTTTCTTTAAGTCTATGGGGGAGGGGGGGGGGTGGAGTTAAACAAATTAAAAAAATGAAGATTCAGCCGAACCAAAATAGTCTTAATTTCGTTTTTGGGCAAAATATTCTTATGCAAAAACGGTAACTGCCCATCACAACTCAACATATTGCAACTTAGAATTTCCAACTTACGACAATCCTCTAGTCTTTTTTAGAATGGAGGAGGGGAGGTTAAACATTCAAAAGACTTTTTTTATCCAAGACCAGCTCCTCCTCCCCCTCTACTTAGCAGTGTTGGCTTATAATATATAATATATATATATATATATATATATATATATATATATATATATATATAGATATATATATATATATATATATATATATATATATATATATATATATATATATATATATATATATATATATATATATATATATATATATATATATATATATATACTATATATATATATATATATATAGCGGTGCCTTATAAAATTCTTTATTAACTAAGGCTTGGAACCAGCTAAGAATCAGGCCACCCTATTTTCCGAAAAAAAAATCCTTTGTTAAACATCCTAAAAGTTTTGACTTTTTCCTGAATTAATTAACAAACTTTTTCCACAAAATAAGTTTTTCAAAAAAAAAGTAAAGAACTCCATTAGACCAAAAATGAACAAAAATAGAATCAAATAAGCTACCAAGCATACAACTACCACAAATCAGTATCAATAAATAAATGAAACCCAAAATTTAAACAGAAATCAAAATAAATAACAGAATCAAACTCAAAACGAGCAGTAATTAATATGAGTATGGTTCTAAACCCCATGCTTTCTAAAAGCCAGAATATAATTTGTACTTTACTAAAAAAAAAATCAAATGAATTTACTGGAAAAAATGTGCATTGTCAGTTTAATATACATATGCTGATATTTATTCCTTAAAATCTAAAGTAATTTTTGAATTCTTAAAGTTATAAAAGAGAAAACATTTAAAAGTTTTTTTTTTGATTGTAAGTGTTTTGGGAAATGATGGGCATCGGGGCATTTACCCTCTGATCATATTCGACTTATAAAAAAGCCACTAGTCCTCCCAATTTCCAATCGAATGAGCCCTTTTTTGAAGCTTCTACGACAAAACTTTCTATAAAAACCATATACGCCCCAAGGGCATAACTTAGGACCCTTGTCCTGAGGGTTATGGGGGGAGGGTTATCATCCTCAAAGACATAATTTCCAGACCTTTCAACTACGTTGAACAAAATGACCATATCAAAAAGTTGATCGGAAATGTTCAAAAAAATGATGGGCACGGGGGGGGGTGATTCTTCCCCCGACTACTTTCGACTATTAAAAAGGACAAAAGTCCCCTCTCAATTTCCAATCCAATGACCCCTTTTTGAAGTTTTTACGACAACGCTTTCTATAAAAAACATTATATGCCCCCAGGGCATAACTTACAATCTTAGCCCTGAGGGCTGTGGGGGAGAGGGGTTATCATACTCAAAAACATAATTTCCGGACCCTTCAACTACGTTCAAAAAATGGCTATATCAAAATGTTGATCGGAAGTGTTTTGGGGAAATGATAGGCATGGGGGGGGGGGGTATTCGCCCTCCGATTGCTTTTGACTATTAATAGGGCACTAGCCATCTCAATTCCCAATCGAATGAGCCTTTTTTAAAGTTTCTACGACAACACATTCTATAAAAACCTTATATGCCCCCAAGGCATAACTTACAACCTTAGCCCTGAGGGCTGTAGGGGGGGGGGGGATTGTCATAGTCAAAAACATAATTTCAGAACCCTTCAACTACGTTAAAAAAATGGCTATATAAAAATGTTGATCGGAAGTGTTCGGGGAAATTATGGGCGTGGGGAGGAGGGGGGCATTTGCCCTACAATCGCTTTTGACTATTAATAAGGGCACTAGCCCTCTCAATTTCTAGTTGAATGAGCCCTTTTTAAAGTTTCTACGAGAACACTTTCAATAAAAACCATATATGCCCCCAGGGCATAACTTATAACCTTTGCCCTGGAGGCTGTGGAGGGTTTGTCATCCTCAAAGACATATTTTCTGGACCTCTGAACCACGTTGAACAAAATGGCTATCTCAAAATTTTGATTTAATGTGTTCGGTAAAAATTGTAGGTGTGAGAGGGGGTTAGTAGCCCCGAAAGTTTGAACATAATACCCTCAGTCATTCTTAGGATACTGCTGAGATGCCTTATTGGGAATTAGCATTAACACAGTGCAATTTGATTTAATCTTAAGGCAACATTTAGTTTTTAAACATAATGGGCAAATGGGAGGGTGGGGTGGCGTGGGAGGGGGATTAGTTGCCCTCCAATCACTTTCGACTATTAAAAAGGGCACAATTTCCAATCAAATGAGCCCTTTTTGAAGTTTCTATGACAATACTTTTCCATAAAAACCTTTTTGCCCCAGGGCATAAATTACAACCCTTGCCCTGAGGACTGTGGGGGGAGTGTCCTCCTCAAAGACATAATTTTTAGATCTTTCAATTACGTTGAACAAAATGGCTATCTGAAAATTTTTATTGGATGTGTTTTGGTGAAATGGTGGGCGTAGAAGGGGTGTTAGTTGCCTTCCAATCACTTTTGACTATTCAAAAATGCACAAACCCTTCCAATTTCCAATCGAATGAGTTTTTTCCAAGTTTCTATGGCAACTCCTTTGATACGAAGTGCCCTGGTCTAAGACCAGCCAAAATAATAATAATAAGAATAATAATAAATAATACTTTGTGTCAACATCGTTTTTTACTTAGGCAGCGATATTGCGCTGCCTAAGATATGCAGGAATTTTCTGTATCTTGAACTCTTTCATGAATCTCTTAAAATTATCTTATGAATCTGTATTGCACACACACGAAAAAGAACTTATTTTAATCATTTGGCAATTATCAATAGTACCTTTATAAGGTAATAAATTAAATCCAGATTTCATTTAAAACGGGTTACTTTCAATTAAATCCCATAAATTATACATTCAGTGTAAAAATACCTGTAAAATCAACTAATCACTCAAGAACTCAATTTGAGAGAATAAATTCTTAAACGAACATCTGTGAATGATAAGCAAGATTCTTAGTCATGCTGTAAGAAAATTTTACATTCTTTTTAATTGATACTTTTGCACATTATCAAATAGTACTTTTATAAGGTGATAATATATATATATATATATATAGATATATATATATATATATATATATATATATATATATATATATATATATATATATATATATATATATATATATATATATATATATATATATATATATATATATATATATATATATATATAATATTATATATATATATATATATATATATTATATATATATATATATATATATATATATATATATATATATATATATATATATATATATATATATATATATATTATATATATATATATATATATATATATATATATATATATATATATATATATATATATATATAATATATATATATATATATATATATATATATATATATTATGTGTGTGCACACAGGGCACAAATGCCGAGGGGTGAAAAAAAAAACACTGAGCGTTTTTTTTTTTTTCTTAACAAAAACTGGACTGATGAGATTTGTCAAAGTGCCAGGTGCACCTTGCTGCTGCGCTGCCTATTGAAGGAAAGTGATTTTAGAGCAAACACATGAATTCCGTAGCCGCTTACAAACTGTCAGATGTGTCCTTCATAGAAAATGACCCATTTTCTATGAAAACTCTAAAGCTGTCATTCCCGAATTTATATACCTAGAATTCAAAATCCAAAAAAATATGGGTGATCGCAGAAGGAATCTCGGTATCAATTTATGCAGCCTTGGCTCCCTTTTGTCCAATTTTGATCCAAAAGAAATCCCATAAAGGGAAACTCAATGAGGAAACTTTATCACTGCAACATGAGTTTTTTTTAATCAAGTATATTGGTTTAATACTCTTTGGTTTAATAGCTTTTCTTTAACATGTTTTTATCAACTAGAAATATATTAACTCATAAAAAAATTTACTTGGAATTTAAAAAGCTTTGTTTCAATTAAAGCGTAAGATTATTTGGATTTAACCCAGAACTTCCTAATTGCACATGTCATATTTTGTTTAATTTATTGATTATAAAATTTGTAGATTTGGGGTACTATGCAAACTGCAGGCTGGTTAAAAAAAATTTCACCAACATACTTGTGTGCCCTTTGCCAAAAGTAATCCTTTTATCTTAGTTTAATGTGATTTAAATACAATTAATATGTTTATTCGGGTTTTGTATTTAGCTATATGGTTTTTTAGCGATTGTTTTTTTTTTTTTTTTTTTTTTTTTTTTTTTTTTTTTGTTACTCTTATCCCCATTATTTTCTTTATCCGAAGCTTTAAAAAATACTTACAGTTATTTTAAACAATGGCTTCATCCGTGGAGCCGCTGCCAGGCAGTCCAACAACCACCAGCTCAAATTTGTCATGGTTGTACTCAGCCATCAAACCTGCAGTCAGGAGTAAGCCCTCTGATGTCAAATTAAATGGCGAAGGGACAACAGATCCAGATGAAATTTCAGATCTGTTCATATAACGATCAGAAGAGCGGATGAAAAAGACCCAGGAAACTTTTCTTGGGTCTGCGTCGTTTTGTTAACTCGAAGATAATAATTAGATACAGGCAGCAGGACTTTTTTTCCAGCTTGAGTTTCAGAATTAACAGCTGAAATATAACAAAAATAATATTCAAATTACTGGTTATCATACCAAATAAGTAACAAAAAAACTGGTACATAGACATAGACATATTTTATTAAACTTACTCTTTTTAGCGCTAAAAGCACTAACACCGAGGGTTTTTACAAATACGACAAAGTTAAATATCAAATACGACAACAAAAAAATGAATAAAACGATATTACTTTCCTTAAGATTTGTTGACCATGTCTGTAAAAAAGGGGACAAAGGAATGCTGGTAGCGAGTCGTACGGCATGTCACTGGGTTTGAGCTTGTATTGTCTCCGGGTACGGGACGTAACGGGGACTAGCGGGGGCAGGATCCTCCTGTGTTTGCTGCTACGGAGCAGGAAATGGGCCGAACTGGCAAATAAGTCTCTGACGGCGGTTAAAAAGCGACTCCAGCATAATCTTACAAGCCCGAATTTGGATGGCTTCGATATCTTGACACATCCCAGCACTCAACTATATACTAGGGCCCCAGACAGGGCACGCATATTCAATGATGGGTAGGATATAAGTCTTGAAGGCAAGTTTCATGGAAATCACACTGAGCCCGAACCACTTCATGGTAATCAGTGACAGCAGCGCTGCATACCCTTTTCGCACAAGGTCACTTACGTGGTCGTTGAACTTGCAGTCAACAGAGAAAATAACCCCCAGAATTTTCTCACTGCCAA
The DNA here is from genome assembly GCA_027921565.1 of Artemia sinica. Taxonomy (NCBI): domain Eukaryota; kingdom Metazoa; phylum Arthropoda; class Branchiopoda; order Anostraca; family Artemiidae; genus Artemia; species Artemia sinica. The sequence goes on from CM051273.1 coordinate 19,770,656, forward strand.
CTGTTTTAATCAAGGTAGGGGGCTCCTGAAAGTCCGATTTAACAGGGGTTTAAAAGCAACACCTTACACTTCTGCTCATTGAGGGTAAGGCTAGCTCGCTCGCATTCATTCTGAAAAACCGTGGGTAGACTAGGATCAAAAGGGGGATCGCTGATTGGCCTTCTAGTAGGTATTTGAGTAAGAATGGCAGATCATCATCACGAATTTATTTCTGTCCTTGAAAGTAAGCAGGATGAAGTTAATCTTTAGGGAGAAAAATAATTCCGGCTAGTTTAGTGCCTTGAGGGGCACCGCAAGCGATTGGGAGAAATGTAGAAAATTGAATCGTCTTCGCTAAGAGCGAAAACGCACTGCTCCCGCTGGGAAAGAAAATCAGCGACTAGACGGCGCAGCAAGTCACTTTTGGTGCCCATTTCACTTAGGTTATTTACTGAGATCGATAATGTGTTTGATGAGATCGAAAGCTTTTCTCTAATCAGCGAGGGCCAAGTCTACGAAGCTTTTCCCTTTATCGAGCCACGATAAAATGTCGTCGTACAGACGCACTAAGTACACTGACGTGCTGGAGCCGCTGATGTACCCGTGCTGGAAAGGGTCTATATTTGATTCTATATCATTCATCAGCAGTCTTGCAACGAAGGTCTCTGTTACCTTGGCCATGCAGGGAGTCAGCGAGATAGGCCTTAAGTCATCGGATGATTCTGGCTACCCACCACACTCAAGAATTACGCTGTGTAAAAACTCGAGAACAAACCAGTTTCATCTGTCTGTATTAAGAGACAATTAGCTTACGTTCAGTGGAAAACAAGTGGGGGGGGGGACAGAATACATTGAAAACTTATATAATTTGGGCTATATATTTGCACATTAAGGGGGGGGGGAGAATAGAGTATTTGGACAGCGTGAAGTTGAAAACAATTCTTACTTCATAGTATGAAGAATAATTGTAGTTGAACACATTTTGTATGCAGACCCGCTATACTTTACCCCCATCCCTAATGTGAATATATATAGCCCATGTCGTATAGCCCAAAAACAGTAGTAACCAAGGTACTATTTTGCGTACTGCCATAGCAATTTCAATGTTATTTGCGTACTGCCATAGGACTATGCTATTTGCGTACTGCCATAGCAATTTCAATGTTTTTCTACAGGGCATTACACCTTTTCAAAGAGATTCAGAGCTCCCTCACATTGCGTTATACTATGTTCCATCTTGTACTAGTTAGGGCTTTGCATAACGTGTTATGAAGGACAAGTTTTTCTGACGCAATTTACAGACCAGATTTCTAGTTCATATATTTTTTGATAACTTGACAGGTGATTTGAATAAAAGGAATTCAATATTTTGTCTATGAAATAGAAGCTAACTCAATTTTCGAAAAGGTATTCCATTTGCACAACTCTGATCTGATTGAATTGTCGCCGACAATGAGATTTAATCACTGCTAAGCCTATTGTTATTGCGAAAGGGTTACCCAATTTACTTCTTAGTGTTAAATGACAGATTTCCAAATACGATCATTTTGAAAAGCAGACAAAAAAATTGGACACTATAATCAGAATTATTTGATTAACATTTAAAAAGGGTAATGAGATATGTGATCTGTATAATACACAAGTGATGTTTGATAAGTATTGTCAATTTAAAATAGGATCTAACGTTCCCTTTGTTCCCCCATTTCTGAGGGGCAGGGGAGGGTAGGAGAGGGGGAGGGGGAGTCAATTTTGGAGGTAACACATTCTAAAAGTTGGCAGGGTTTTGTTTTTGATAAGAATTGCACAATGAATGTACGTCATGAATTCCCCCTCCCATTCGTCTTAGTTTTTAACGATGCTCCTTATTTCTAGTTGAAAATGCTTATTTTTTAATTTAATTGTGATGAAAAGTCAAAAGTCTAACATAAAAGAACAAGGTATTTTGGAGGGGGTAGCTAACTTCATATACGGGATAATTTCCATTCGTCTTAGTTTTTAACGATGCTCCTTATTTCTAGTTGAAAATGCTTATTTTTTAATTTAATTGGGAATGAAAAGTCAAACTCTAACATAAAGAACAAGGTATTTTGGAGGGGTAGCTAACTTCATATACGGGATAATTTCCATTCGTCTTAGTTTTTAACGATGCTCCTTATTTCTAGTTGAAAATGCTTATTTTTTAATTTAATTGGGAATGAAAAGTCAAACTCTAACATAAAGAACAAGATATTTTTGGAGGGGGTAGCTAACTTCATATACGGGATAATTTCCATTCGTCTTAGTTTTTAACGATGTTCCTTATTTCTAGTTGAAAATGCTTATTTTTTAATTTAATTGGGAATGAAGAGTCAAACTCTAACATAAAGAACAAGGTATTTTGGAGGGGGTAGCTAACTTAATATACGGGATAATTTCCATTCGTCTTAGTTTTTAACGATGCTCCTTATTTCTAGTTGAAAATGCTTCTTTTTTAATTTAATTCGAAATGAAAAGTCAAACTCTAACATAAAGAACAAGGTATTTTGGAGGGGGTAGCTAACTTCATATACGGGATAAATTTGCTAACTTCATATACGGGATAATTTCCATTCGTCTTAGTTTTTAACGATGTTCCTTATTTCTAGTTGAAAATGCTAATTTTTTAATTTAATTGGGAATGAAAAGTCAAACTCTAACATAAAGAACAAGGTATTTTGGAGGGGATAGCTAACTTCATATACGGGATAATTTCCATTCGTCTTATTTTTAACGATGCTCCTTATTTCTAGTTGAAAATGCTTATTTTTTAATTTAATTCGGAATGAAAAGTCAAACTCTAACATAAAGAACAAGGTATTTTGGAGGGGGTAGCTAACTTCATATACGGGATAATTTCCATTCGTCTTAGTTTTTAACGATGCTCCTTATTTTCTAGTTGAAAATGCTTATTTTTTAATTTAATTGAGAATGAAAAGTCAAACTCTAACATAAAGAACAAGGTATTTTGGAGGGGGTAGCTAACTTCATATACGGGATAATTTTCATTCGTCTTAGTTTTTTAACGATGCTCCTTATTTCTAGTTGAAAATGCTTATTTTTTAATTTAATTGGGAATGAAAAGTCAAACTCTAACATAAAGAACAAGGTATTTTGGAGGGGTAGCTAACTTCATATACGGATAATTTCCATTCGTCTTAGTTTTTAACGATGCTCCTTATTTCTAGTTGAAAATGCTTATTTTTTAATTTAATTAGGAATGAAAAGTCAAACTCTAACATAAAGAACAAGGTATTTTCGGAGGGGGTAGCTAACTTCATATACGGGATAATTTCCATTCGTCTTAGTTTTTAACGATGCTCCTTATTTCTAGTTGAAAATGCTTATTTTTTAATTTAATTCGGAATGAAAAGTCAAACTCTAACATAAAGAACAAGGTATTTTGGAGGGGGTAGCTAACTTCATATACGGGATAATTCCATTCGTCTTTGTATTTAACGATGCTCCTTATTTCTAGTTGAAAATGCTTATTTTTTAATTTAATTAGGAATGAAAAGTCAAAGTCTAACATAAAGAACAAGGTATTTTGGAGGGGGTAGCTAACTTCATATACGGGATAATTTCCATTCGTCTTAGTTTTTAACGATGCTCCTTATTTCTAGTTGAAAATGCTTATTTTTTAATTTAATTAAGAATGAAAAGTCAAAGTCTAACATAAGAACAAGGTATTTTGGAGGGGGTAGCTAACTTCATATACGGGATAATTTCCATTCGTCTTAGTTTTTAACGATGCTCCTTATTTTCTAGTTGAAAATGCTTATTTTTTAATTTAATTCGGAATGAAAAGTCAAACTCTAACATAAAGAACAGGTATTTTGGAGGGGGTAGCTAACTTCATATACGGGATAATTTCCATTCGTCTTAGTTTTTAACGATGCTCCTTATTTCTAGTTGAAAATGCTTATTTTTTAATTTAATATGGAATGAAAAGTCAAAGTCTAACATAAAGAACAAGGTATTTTGGAGGGGGTAGCTAACTTCATATACGGGATAATTTTCCATTCGTCTTAGTTTTTTAACGATGCTCCTTATTTCTAGTTGAAAATGCTTATTTTTTTAATTTAATTGGGAATGAAAAGTCAAACTCTAACATAAAGAACAAGGTATTTTGGAGGGGTAGCTAACTTCATATACGGGATAATTTCCATTCGTCTTAGTTTTTAACGATGCTCCTTATTTCTAGTTGAAAATGCTTATTTTTTAATTTAATTGGAATGAAAAGTCAAACTCTTAACATAAAGAACAAGGTATTTTGGAGGGGGTAGCTAACTTCATATACGGGATAATTCCATTCGTCTTAGTTTTTTAACGATGCTTCCTTATTTCTAGTTGAAAATGCTTATTTTTTTAATTTAATTGGGAATGAAAAGTCAAACTCTAACATAAAGAACAAGGTATTTTGGAGGGGGTAGCTAACTTCATATACGGGATAATTTCCATTCGTCTTAGTTTTTAACGATGCTCCTTATTTCTAGTTGAAAATGCTTATTTTTTAATTTAATTGGGAATGAAAAGTCAAAGTCTAACATAAAGAACAAGGTATTTCGGAGGGGGTAGCTAACTTCATATACGGGATAATTTCAATTCGCGAGCCATAGTTTTGACCTTCGATGGTAACTCCATAAGTTATTTTAGGGATATATTTTATATCAAAAGTCGACGTAGCTTTATTTCATTTTTAAGGTTCATTTAGAGGAGGTTACGTGCGCGTACGTAACCTCGTTCCCAATTTTCCTTCCCAATTAAATTAAAAAATAAGCATTTTCAACTAGAAATAGGGAGCATCGTTTAAAAACTAAGACGAATGGAAATTATCCCGTATATGAAGTTAGCTATCCCCTCCAAAATAATTTCCTTGTTCTTTATGTTAGAGTTTATTTCATTCCCAATTAAATTAAAAAAAGTAAGCATTTTCAACTAGAAAAAGGAGCATCGTATTTTAAAAACTAAGACGAATGGAAATTATCCGTATATGAAGTTAGCTACCCCCTCCAAAATACCTTGTTCTTTATGTTAGAGTTTACTTTTCATTCCCAATTAAATTAAACAATAAGCATTTTCAACTAGAAATAAGAAGCATCGTTAAAAACTAAGACGAATGGAAATTATCCTGTATGTGAAGTTAGCTACCCCCTCCAAAATACCTTGTTCTTTATGTTAGACTTTGACTTTTCATTCCCAATTAAATTAAAAAATAAGCATTTTCAACTAGAAATAAGGAACATCGTTAAAAACTAAGACGAATGAAATCATCCCGTATATGAAAGTTAGCTACCCCCTCCAAAATACCTTGTTCTTTATGTTAGAGTTTTGACTTTTCATTCCGAATTAAATTAAAAAATAAGCATTTTCAACTAGAAAATAAGGAGCATCGTTAAAAACTAAGACGAATGGAAATTATCCCGTATATGAAGTTAGCTACCCCCTCCAAAATACCTTGTTCTTTATGTTAGAGTTTGACTTTTCATTCCGAATTAAATTAAAAAATAAGCATTTTCAACTAGAAATAAGGCGCATCGTTAAAAACTAAGACGAATGGAAATTATCCCGTTATTATGAAATTAGCTACCCCCTCCAAAATACCTTGTTCTTTATGTCAGACTTTGACCTTTCATTCTTAATTAAATTAAAAAATAAGCATTTTTCAACTAGAAAATAAGGAGCATCGTTAAAAACTAAGACGAATGGAAATTATCCCGTATATGAAGTTAGCTACCCCCTCCAAAATACCTTGTTCTTTATGTTAGACATTGACTTTTCATTTCCTAATTTAATTAAAAATAAGCATTTTCAACTAGAAATAAGGAGCATCGTTAAATACTAGACGAATGGAAATTATCCCGTATATGAAGTTAGCTACTCCCCCCTCCAAAATACCTTGTTCTTTATGTTAGAGTTTGACTTTTCATGCCGAATTAAATTAAAAAATAAGCATTTTCAACTAGAAATTAGGATCATCGTTAAAAACTAAGACGAATGGAAATTATCCCGTATATGAAGTTAGCTACCCCCTCCAAAATACCTTGTTCTTTATGTTAGACTTTGACTTTTCATTCCCAATTAAATTAAAAAATAAGCATTTTCAACTAGAAAATAAGGAGCATCGTTAAAAACTAAGACGAATGGAAATTATCCCGTATATGAAGTTAGCTACCCCCTCCGAAATACCTTGTTCTTTATGTTAGACTTTGACTTTTCATTCCTAATTAAATCAAAAAAAAATAAGCATTTTCAACTAGAAATAAGGAGCATCGTTAAAAACTAAGACGAATGGAAATTATCCCGTATATGAAGTTAGCTACCCCCTCCAAAATACCTTGTTCTTTATGTTAGAAGTTTGACTTTTCATTCCAATTAAATTAAAAATAAGCATTTTCAACTAGAAATAAGGAGCATCGTTAAAAACTAAGACGAATGGAAATTATCCCATATATGGAGTTAGCTACCCCTCCAAAATACCTTGTTCTTTATGTTAGTTTGACTTTTCATTCTCAATTAAATTAAAAAATAAGCATTTTCAACTAGAAAATAAGGAGCATCGTTAAAAACTAAGACGAATGGAAATTATCCCGTATATGAAGTTAGCTACCCCCTCCAAAATACCTTGTTCTTTATGTTAGAGTTTGACTTTTCATTCCGAATTAAATTAAAAAATAAGCATTTTCAACTAGAAATAAGGAGCATCGTTAAAAAACTAAGACGAATGGAAATTATCCCGTATATGAAGTTAGCTATCCCCTCCAAAATAGCTTGTTCTCTATGTTAGAGTTTGACTTTTCATTCCCAATTAAATTAAAAAATAAGCATTTTCAACTAGAAATAAGGAACATCGTTAAAAACTAAGACGAATGGAAATTATCCCGTATATAAAGTTAGCAAATTATCCCGTATATGAAGTTAGCTACCCCCTCCAAAATACCTTGTTCTTTATGTTAGAGTTTGACTTTTTCATTCCGAATTAAATTAAAAAATAAGCATTTTCTACTAGAAATAAGGAGGCATCGTTAAAAACTAAGACGAATGGAAATTATCCCGTATATTAAGTTAGCTACCCCCTCCAAAATACCTTGTTCTTTATGTTAGAGTTTGACTTTTCATTCCCAATTAAATTAAAAAATAAGCATTTTCAACTAGAAATAAGGAACATCGTTAAAAACTAAGACGAATGGAAATTATCCCGTATATGAAGTTAGCTACCCCCTCCAAAAATATCTTGTTCTTTATGTTAGAGTTTGACTTTTCATTCCCAATTAAGTTTAAAAAATAAGCATTTTCAACTAGAAATAAGGAGCATCGTTAAAAACTAAGACGAATGGAAATTATCCCGTATATGAAGTTATCTACCCCCTCCAAAATACCTTGTTCTTTATGTTAGAGTTTGACTTTTCATTCCCAATTAAATTAAAAAATAAGCATTTTCAACTAGAAATAAGGAGCATCGTTAAAAACTAAGACGAATGGAAATTATCCCGTATATGAAGTTAGCTACCCCCTCCAAAATACCTTGTTCTTTTATGTTAGACTTTGACTTTTCATCACAATTAAATTAAAAAATAAGCATTTTCAACTAGAAATAAGGAGCATCGTTAAAAACTAAGACGAATGGAAATTCATGACGTACATTCATTGTGCAATTCTTATCAAAACAAAAACCTTGCCAACTTTTAGAATGTGTTACCTCCAAAATTGACTCCCCCTCCCCCTCTCCTACCCTCCCCTGCCCCTCAGAAATGGGGGAACAAAGGGAACGTTAGATCCTATTTTAAAATGACAATACTTATCAAACATCACTTGTGTATTATACAGATCACATATCTCATTACCCTTTTTAAATGTTAATCAAATAATTCTGATTATAGTGTCTTTTTTTTTGTCTGACTTTTCAAAATGATCGTATTTGGAAATCTGTCATTTAACACTAAGAAGTAATTGGGTAACCACTAAGAAGTAAATTGGAGCATCGTTAAAAACTAAGACGAATGGAAATTATCCCGTATATGAAGTTAGCTACCCCCTCCAAAATACCTCTTTCTTTATGTTAGAGTTTGACTTTTCATTCCGAATTAAATTAAAAAATAAGCATTTTCAACTAGAAATAAGGAGCATCGTTAAAAACTAAGACGAATGGAAATTATCCCGTATATGAAATTAGCTACCCCCTCCAAAATACCTTGTTCTTTATGTTAGACTTTGACTTTTCATTCTTAATTAAATTAAAAAATAAGCATTTTCAACTAGAAAATAAGGAGCATCGTTAAAAACTAAGACGAATGGAAATTATCCCGTATATGAAGTTAGCTACCCCCTCCAAAATACCTTGTTCTTTATGTTAGACTTTGACTTTTCATTCCTAATTAAATTAAAAAATAAGCATTTTCAACTAGAAATAAGGAGCATCGTTAAATACTAAGACGAATGGAAATTATCCCGTATATGAAGTTAGCTACCCCCTCCAAAATACCTTGTTCTTTATGTTAGAGTTTGACTTTTCATTCCGAATTAAATTAAAAAATAAGCATTTTCAACTAGAAATTAGGAGCATCGTTAAAAACTAAGACGAATGGAAATTATCCCGTATATGAAGTTAGCTACCCCCTCCAAAATACCTTGTTCTTTATGTTAGACTTTGACTTTTCATTCCAATTAAATTAAAAAAATAAGCATTTTTCAACTAGAAAATAAGGAGCATCGTTAAAAACTAAGACGAATGGAAATTATCCCGTATATGAAGTTAGCTAACCCCTCCGAAATACCTTGTTCTTTATGTTAGACTTTGACTTTTCATTCCTAATTAAATTAAAAAATAAGCATTGTCAACTAGAAATAAGGAGCATCGTTAAAAACTAAGACGAATGGAAATTATCCCGTATATGAAGTTAGCTACCCCCTCCAAAATACCTTGTTCTTTATGTTAGAGTTTGACTTTTCATTCCCAATTAAATTAAAAAATAAGCATTTTCAACTAGAAATAAGGAGCATCGTTAAAAACTAAGACAAATGGAAATTATCCCGTATATGAAGTTAGCTACCCCCCTCCAAAATACCTTGTTCTTTATGTTAGAGTTTGACTTTTCATTCTCAATAAATTAAAAAATAAGCATTTTCAATTAGAAAATAAGGAGCATCGTTAAAAACTAAGACGAATGGAAATTATCCGTATATGAAGTTAGCTACCCCCTCCAAAATACCTTGTTCTTTATGTTAGAGTTTGACTTTTCATTCCGAATTAAATTAAAAAATAAGCATTTTCAACTAGAAATAAGGAGCATCGTTAAAAACTAAGACGAATGGAAATTATCCCGTATATGAAGTTAGCTATCCCCCTCCAAAATACCTTGTTCTTTATGTTAGAGTTTGACTTTTCATTCCCAATTAAATTAAAAAATAAGCATTTTCAACTAGAAATAAGGAACATCGTTAAAAACTAAGACGAATGGAAATTATCCCGTATATAAAGTTAGCAAATTATCCCGTATATGAAGTTAGCTACCCCCTCCAAAATACCTTGTTCTTTATGTTAGAGTTTGACTTTTCATTCCGAATTAAATTAAAAAATAAGCATTTTCTACTAGAAATAAGGAGCATCGTTAAAAACTAAGACGAATGGAAATTATCCCGTATATGAAGTTAGCTACCCCCTCCAAAAATATCTTGTTCTTTATGTTAGAGTTTGACTTTTCATTCCCAATTAAATTAAAAAATAAGCATTTTCAACTAGAATTTAAAAACTAAGACGAATGGAAATTATCCCGTATATGAAGTTATCTACCCCCTCCAAAAATACCTTATTCTTTATGTTAGAGTTTGACTTTTCATTCCCAATTAAATTAAAAAATAAGCATTTTCAACTAGAAACAAAGGAGCATCGTTAAAAACTAAGACGAATGGAAATTATCCCGTATATGAAGTTAGCTACCCCCTCCAAAATACCTTGTTCTTTATGTTAGACTTTTGACTTTTCATCCAATTAAATTAAAAAATAAGCATTTTCAACTAGAAATAAGGAGCATCGTTAAAAATTAAGACGAATGGGAGGGGGAATTCATGACGTACATTCATTGTGCAATTCTTATCAAAAACAAAAACCTTGCCAACTTTTAGAATGTGTTACCTCCAAATTGACTCCCCCTCCCCCTCTCCTACCCTCCCCTGCCCCTCAGAAATGGGGGAACAAAGGGAACGTTAGATCCTATTTTAAAATGACAATACTTATCAAACATCACTTGTGTATTATACAGATCACATATCTCATTACCCTTTTTAAATGTTAATCAAATAATTCTGATTATAGTGTCCAATTTTTTTTGTCTGCTTTTCAAAATGATCGTATTTGGAAATCTGTCATTTAACACTAAGAAGTAAATTGGGTAACCCTTTCGCAATAACAATAGGCTTAGCAGTGATAAAATCTCATTGTCGGCGACAATTCAATCAGATCAGAGTTGTGCAAATGGAATACCTTTTCGCAAATTGAGTTAGCTTCTATTTCATAGACAAAATATTTGAATTCCTTTTATTCAAATCACCTATCAAGTATATGTAGAAATTGTAAAATTGCGTCAGAAAAACTTGTCCTTCATAACACGTTATGCAAAGCCCTAACTAGTACAAGATGGAACATAGTATAACGCAATGTGAGGGAGCTCTGAATCTCTTTGAAAAGGTGTAATGCCCTGTAGAATAACATTGAAATTGCTATGGCAGTACGCAAATAGCATAGTCCTATGGCAGTACGCAAATAACATTGAAATTGCTATGGCAGTACGCAAAATAGTACCTTGATTACTACTAAAAACGACATCTGTACAGCTTGATGATTAGATTCGTTAATCCTCTCGTTTTCTCACTATCATCAGGAGCTTCAAATGGGACTCAAGAGGTCACTTGGAAGACTTAGGGCTATGTCCCTTGGAAGAGCCGGTGTATTCCCCCGTGCGTATTGCCCCCCTGAAAATCCCCCCCGCAAAAAAATTTCCCCCGGATAATTCCCATCCATTTTCGTCCTGGATAAATCCAGATATTCATTAGAAGAGAAATTGAAAGTCATTTATTGCTGCTAAAGTGTGTGTACCAGTATTGTAAATTGGTTGGTAGCTTCCCGCTTTTCCACTTTTCTGCTTGAGAGTTCAAATATATGATTGTAAGTGAAATTTTGGACAAGATTTGATTATTTAGTCAATATTCCCGATGAACAGTTTTTGTTGAATAAGTTCTTATTTAACAGTATACACATAGAACTTTCTGGCTAGTTCAAAATCGGTCACAACTTACCCTTATAGGTCCAACTTAATAATGTAAGCCGTTCTTGAGATATTGCTTTGTCATCTTTTTGAAATCAACATGCTCATAGTCTTTTCTTTATTTAGTTTAAACATCCGCCAAAAATATTCCTTGAATATTAAGAACTTATTCAACAATAGGCTATATAAGTTGTTAACAGTAGTAGCACACTTGTTATAAGTTTGGTGGTTCTTTATCTACTCTTGTATTGCTATGTCTATCCCATATTGTCCGCTATGATCGTTCAGGTAATAATTATCCAGGTTCCATGGTGCCACTTGAGCCAAAATCTTAACATTTATGGCCTCCCATGGGTATCCGCTAGCAAGCATAAATAAACATAAGAAAATTGAAATTCCCCCTCCCTCCACCCAACAAAAAGGTCTCCAAAATTTTCAAATTCTTAAGCAGGACCTAGACGGTCAATCATCTTGACCAAAAGTTTTCGTCAATCGATTGACCCAAGCATTATTAAGCGTCTAAAACCTGTTTGACGCTTGAGTCAAGCGTTGACGGTGATTGATAGAGTTTGAATGACTCAATCATTTTAATCAAAAGCAGTGTGTTCGATTAGCTTTGGTCAAGATTGAAGGGCTGATTGAAGGCACGATTGAAGCATACGTCAATGGGTTGACGGAAACTTTTGATCAAAATGATTATCCGTCTAGGGCCTCCTTTACTTCCCCAGCGTCATTCATACTTGCAAAAAATTTTTAATGAAACTTCTACATGTTGTGACAAATAATCACAAGAAAATTTACATCTCATTAAAGAAAGGTCACTTTTAAATTATAAAGCGTATCTCATGCACTAATGATTAATATTTCATTACGAACCATAGTGTGCAATACGCTTAAGACTGAAAATTGTGTAGCTAGAGATGTTGACGAGAAAAAGGCGAAGCACATAGGGATTAAACCAAATGGCATTACCGAACAGGAATATAGTTAATTGAAATGTGGAACATGAAATAAATAATGCATTACTATTAGTCTGCTTATTCGCTGGGCTATTGGTTCTATGGCCAACTTTTCCAAAAAGTTTCCCTATTTTTTTTTATTTTTTTTTTTATTTTTTTTTTGCATTCTCTAATTTCTGATTGACCGCTTTTTATCCCTGGCCAGCAAAAATGTCAGAACAGATTTTAATGACGAGCTCCTCCACAACAATTCACACCGTCCAATACGCAACATCTCATAAACTGCTAACTGTAAAAAAAAATATATTATTTCCCTCTAGATTGGGCGGGCAGTAAGGAATTCATTCTAGGTTCAATAAAATCTTAATAGAAGAAGAAGAAAAATCCTTACCATAATTTATAGGACATTGGCTCCTGTTTTGGCCTATAGTCATAGCTTATTCTAAATACATCATGGCACCCCCTGTTTCCCAGTTTCCACCTCGAATCCATCATTTAATATCAATGAATTTAACATACCGTCCCTTCTGTTAATACCCCTATAATATAGAAGTAAATCCATATAAAAATTTTAATATTAAACAATAGCAAATACTAACTATTATCAGTTAGATGCTGCTTTAAAAGCTTTACAATTACTTTCGGGAGAGGTACAATTCATTCGGAGGGGGTCACCAAATTTCACATGTAATAGGGATGAGAGACCTGGATCCTCAAACCCTCCCTCAACCATACCACAGCTATATTGAGCCAAGTAATAGAAAAGATGATAGGAACAAAGCACTGCACAAAATTGAACTAAGAAGCTAGAACCATTAACCCTATTTGGCGAGGGGTTAGGAATGCGCTTGTCCCTCAAGGGTTCAAAACTGATGAGATTTGTAGGAGGAGAGTTTTTTTCCAAATACATCATAGTATTTAGGCCTCGTCACCTGGGTTGCTACCCCTAGGATTTATCACTATTTCTAGGAATTTTTTATATTGCCCAAACAAAAAATCACTAAATCAGTACATAAATCACTAGATTATTGAAGAAAATCACTAATTTCACCAACAAATCGATAAACTCTAGTCATTGTTTTCCTCGCCGGGTGGCAACCCTGCTCATCACACATCTGTAAAAATGTCATTGTGTCTTAAAATGGCTAGTGTACTATATTTATTCCAACTTATTGGTAAATTCCCTGAGCTCTTGAACCCCTCCCCAACCCCCAAGAAAACTGAAATTGCACAGTTGAGCGGGAAAAAACGTCTAATAGCTTAAGTTATAAAGTGACAGAAGAGACAAATAAGCAAAACTAAAATATATTATACAGTACCCCAGGTCTTGGGTCGGTAGTGAGTAAATGTATTGTCCTTGTGTGTGTTAATAAAATTACTATTACTATTATGTGGTTTCATTTTTTCTATGAGAAAACCACTGCCTATGATAAGCTTCCATGCTCTTGTTCCTTACTATTAAATCATAAATATTTCAAAACCTATAATTTTAACAGATATGAAGCAGTTTCAAATATAAAATATATCAAATGCATGACCTATCTGACCAAAAGACCCAAATAATCAAGGATACATGAAACAACTGCTTTTCAGCCTTCTATCCGTTCTAATTCCCAAATGGGTGCAAATGCGTGAACACAACATTCGAAAATGAATCGAAGAAATATCCCAAGAAAAAATTATTTCAGAAAATAAATATTAGAAACATAGAAGTTGACAATTAAAAGTATGCATTCATTAAAAATTATTTATTAAATACATATTTATTTATATATACACATTAAAAAGACATTATGAATGGAGTAAGATCTCTGTAGGCTGAGAGTGAGTGACATCGATTATTTACAACCCTTTCAACACTTTTTTCGTGAGCTCAGATATCCAAAGCGTCATTTTAAGGATGATCTTAGCCCATCAGATCTGAATGGAGGAGATGGACTGGCATCGAATGTACAGGATTGTAGGCACAATAAATTTGTGTGCCAGTGACAGAGCCATTGGTTAAATTTGGGTAGTTTTATGCTTATTAGGGGATTTGTGGACTCTCTTTACTGGGCATAACTTGATACATGGTGGTCTTTTTTTTAGTGACAAATTGTCTGCTTTAAAGTTACTCGCGTCATCGTTTTACCATTTTATTATTTCTTTGTTTATCTAGACCTACAGTTGTTCATACCTATGTGTATTTCTGTTCGTTTGAACTTATAGACGACTTCCAGCGACCTGGCCTCATTTGGTCTTGCAAGACATGGCTCGAGGAGGAAGAAGACAAATAAAGCATCTGAAAAATAATACAAAATAAGGAAAGGGAGAGATTAAAATTAAACAAAACAAATGGAACAAAAAGTGAGAATGAAGAAAGTAATAAAAAGAGCACTCGATATTAATTATCATAGGCAGCAATAGCGCTGCCTTAGTAAAGAACGACCTTGGCACAATGTATTATTTATTTGTTTTCCATACCAGGGCACTTCGTATCGAAGGAGTTGTCGTAAAAACTTTGAAAAAGGGCTCATTCGATTGGAAATTGGAATGGCTAGTGCCCTATTTAAACAGTCAAAAGTGATTGAAAAGCAACTAGCACCGCTTTCACGCCACCATTTCCCCGAAAACATCCAATCAAAATTTTGAGATAGCCATTTTGTTCAACGTAGTTGATTTTCAGATATAAATTATGTTTTTGAGGAGGACACTCCCCCCACAACCCTCAGGGTAAGGGTTGTAAGTTATGCCCTGGGGGCATACAAGGTTTTTATAGAAAGCTTTGTCGTAGAAACTTAAAAAAAGGCCCATTCGATTGGAAATTCAAAGGGCTAGTGCCCTTTTTGATAGTCAAAAGTTTTGAAAATTAGGTCTTTGAAGATGACACCCCCCCCCCACACACACATCCCTCAGGGCAAGGGTTATAAATTATGCCCTGGGGGCACATAAGGTTTTCATAGAAAACCTTGTCGTAGAAACTTCAAAAAGGGCTCATTCGATTGGAAATTGAAATGGCTAGTGCCTTTTTTAATAGTCGAAAGTGATTGGAGGGCCACTAACCCCCCTCTCAGGCCCACCATTTATCCAAACAAATCCAATCAAAATTTTGAGGTGGCCATTTTATTCAACGTAGTCGAAAGTTCTGGAAATTCGGTCTTTGAGGATGATAGCCCCCTCAGAGCCCTCAGGGCAAGGGTTATAAGCTATGCCCTGGGGGCATATAAGGTATTTATTGAAAGCTTTGTCGTAGAGCTTTGAAAAATGGGGCATTCTCATTGGACATTGGACATTCAAAGGGCTAGTGCCCTCTTTAATACTCGAAAGTAATTGGAGGGCCTCTAACCCCCCCTCTCACGGCCACCTTTTCCCCAAATACATCCAATCAAATTTTTAGATAGCCATTTTTGTTCAACGTAGTTGAAAGTTTTGGAAATTAGGTCTTTAAGGATGACTAATCTCACGGCCCCCCCCCCCCCAAAAAAATAGCCAAACGTAAAAAGTTTTGGAAATTAGGTCTTTAAATGACAATATTCCCCCCCCCAAAAAAAAAAAAAAAAAAAAACACACACACACAGCCCTCAGGACAAGGGTTGTAAGTTATGCCCCGGGGCATATAAGAAAGCATTGTCGCTTATAGAAAGCATTGTCGTAGAAACTTCAGAAAGGGCTTATTCGATTGGAAATTGAAATGGCTAGTGTCCTTTTAATAGTCGAAATTAATTGGAGGGCAACTAATCCCCCTCTCACGCCCACCATTTCCCCTAACCCATGCAATCAAAACTTTGAGATAGCCATTTTTTTCAACGTAGTTGAAAGTTCTGGAAATTAGGTCTATGAGGATGACAACCCCCCTACAAAACCCTCAGGGCAAGGTTTTCAAGTTATGCCCTGGGGCATATGAGGCTCTTATAGAAAGAGTTGTCGTAGAAACTTCAAAAAGGATCATTCCATTGTAAATTGAAAGGGCTAGAGCCCTTTTTAATAGTCGAAAGTGATTGAAAAACAAGTAACTCCCCTCTCACGCCCACCATTTCCCCAAACACATCGAATCAAAATTTTGAAATATTCATTTTGTTTCCCCACGCCCACCATTTCCCCAAACAAATTCAATCAAAATGTTGAGATAGCCATTTTGTTCAACGTAGTTGATTTACAGATAGAAACTAAGTTTTTTTAAGGAGGACACTCCCCCCACAGCCCTCAGGGAAGGGTCGTAGGTTATAACCTGGGGGCATATAAGGTTTTTATAGAAAGCGTTGTCGTAGAAACTTCAAAAAGGGCTCATTCGATTGGAAATTCAAAGGGATAGTGGCCTTTTAATAGTCAAAAGTGATTGGAGGGAAACTAACCCCCTCTTACGCCCAACATCTCCCCAAACACATGCAGTCCAAAAGTTGAGATAGACATTTTGTTCAACGTAGTTGAAAGATCTGGAAGTTATGTTTTTGAGGATGCTCCCCCCCCCCACGGCCCTCAGGGCAATGTTTGTAAGTTATGCCCTGGGGGCATATAAGGTGTTAATATTGGGGGCATAGAAAGCGTAAGGTGTCGTAAAAATTTCAAAAAGGGCTCATTCGATTGGAAATTCAAAGGGCTAGTGGCCGTATTAATAGTCGAAAGTGATTGGAGGCCAACTAACCCCCCTCTCACGCCCACCATTTCCCAAACACATCCAATCAAAATTTTGAAATAAACATTTTGTTCAACGTAGTTGAAAGGTCCGGAAATTATGTCTTTGAGGATGACACTCCCCCCAGGGCCCTCAGGGCAAGGGTTGCAAGTTATGCCCTGGGGGCATATAAGGTTTTTATAGAAAGCGTTGTCGTAAAAACTTCAAAAAGGGCTCACTCGATTGGAAATTGAAAGGGCTAGTGCCCTTTTTAATAGTTGAAAGTAATTGGAGTGCAACTAACCCCCTCCCTCGTCCACCATTTCCCCAAAACACACGCAATAAAAATTTTGAGATATGCATTTTGTTCAACGTAGTTAAAAGTTCTGGAAATAAGGTCTTTGAGGATGTTAACCCCCTCAGAGCCCCGGGGCAAGGGTTGTAAGTTATGCATGAGGCATATAAGGTTTTTATAGAAAGTGTTGTCGTAGAAACTTCAAAAAAAGCTCAATGTGATTGGATATTGAAAGGGATAGTGCCCTTTTTAATAGTCGAAAGTGATTGGCGGGCAACTAACCCCTCTCACGCCCGCCATTTCCCCAAACGTATCCAATCAAAACTTTTGAGACAGAAATTTTGTTCAACGTAGTTGAAAGGTCCGAAAATTATGTTTTTGAGGATGACAATCCCCTATAGTCCACAGGGCAAGGGTTGTAAGTTATACCCTAGGGGAATATAAGGTTTTTATAGAAGGCGTAGTCGAAAAAACTTCAAAAAGGGCTCACTCGATTGGAAATTGAAAGGGCTAGTGCCCTTTTTATTAGTCGAAAGTGATTGGAGAGCAACTAACCCCCCTCTCACGCTCACCATTTCCCCAAACACATCCAATTAAAATTTTAAGATAGGAATTTTCTTCAACGTAGTTAAAAGTTCTGGAAATAATGTCTATGAGGATAAAAACCCCCCAAACCCCTCAGGGTAAGGGTTGTAAGTTATGCCCTGGTGGCATTTAAAGTTTTTTTTAGAAAGCGTTTTCGTAAAAAACTTCAAAAAGGGCTCAATCGATTGGAAATTGAAAGGGCCAGTGCCCTTTTTAATAGTCGAAAGTGATTGGAGGGCAACTAGCCCCTTTCACGCCCACCATTCCCCCGAATACATCCAATCAAAATTTTGAGATACCATTTTATTCAACGTACTTGAAAATCTGGAAATTAGGTCTTTAAGGATGACGCCCTCCCCCCCCCCCCCTCACCCACAGCCCTCAGGGCAAGGGTTGTAAGTTACCCTGGGGGCATATAAGGTTTTTTTTATAGAAAATGTTGTAGTAGAAATTTCAAAAGAGCTCATTCAACAGGAAATTTAAAGGGCTAGTGCCCTTTTTAATAGGCTATTCGAAACTGATTGGAGGGCACCAAACCCCCTCTCAGGCCCATCATTCCCCAAAACGCATACAATCAAAATTTTGAGATAGCCATTTTTTTCAATGTAGTTGAAAGTATGTCTTTGAGGATGGTTGTAAGTTAAGGGTTGTAAGTTATGCCCTGGGGACATATAGGGTTCTTATAGAAAGTGGGGTCATATGAACTTCGAAGGGGGTCATTGAATTGATAATCAGACACTCTAGAGCTCTTTTTAAGAGTGAAAGTGATCAGAGGGCAGCTACCCCTCCCCCCTAAACACGTCGTATTGTCCCGAAATGCTTTTAATAGAAATTTTGAGATAACCATTCTATTCAAAATAGTCTAAATATCATATAACAAGGCTTTTGGGGTTGAAACAAACCCCAGAGATTAGGGGCAAGGGCTGTAAGTTATGGGGGTATTTAAGGTTTTTATGGAAGGGATGGTTGTTTAACTTCAGAAAAGGCTCAGTCTTTCTCCCTGAAAAAACCTGTCAATATAAAACAAACAGAAATTAATGAAAAAAACTTTTTGCACAAATCAAGTTTTTCAAAAAAAGTAAATAACTCCATTAAACCAAAAATGAACAAAAATAGAATCAAATAATCTACCAAGCATACAACTACCACAAATCAGTATCAATAAATAAATGAAACCCAAAAACAAACAGAAATTAAAATAAGTCAAACTCAAAACTAGCAGAAATTAATCTGAGTAATGTTCTAGACCCTATGCTTTTTAAAAGCCAGAATTTAATTTGTACTTCACTGAAAAAAAAAATTCTTTTAGATGTTTTCACTTTTATAACTTTAAGAAATCTAAAATTAATTAAGATTGTAAGTAACAAATATCAGCATATTTATATTAAACTGACAATGAACATTTTTTTTTTTAGTAAATTCATTTGAATTTTTTTCAGTTAAGTACAAATCATATTCTCGCTTTTAGAAAGCATAGGGTTTAGAACCCTACTCAGATTATTTTTCTGCTCGTTTTGAGTTTGATTTATTATAATTTCTGTTTTGTTTGGGTTTTATTTATTTATTGATACTGATTTATGGTAGTTGTAAGCTTGTAAATTATTTGATTCTATTTTGCTCATTTTTTGGTTTAATTGAGTTCGTTACCTTTTTTTAAAAAAACTTATTTTGTGCAAAAAGTTTTTTGATTAATAAAGACAAAAGTAGATTATCAGAATAAAAAAAAAATGAGGAAGAAGATTGTAAAAAAGAAAAACTTCAAAAACCTCCCAAACAGAAATACCAAAAATATTAAAATAAATTGTACTTCAAAAACCTCCCAAACAGAAATACCAAAAATATTAAAATAAATTTTAAATGGGAGATAATGGTGGGAATTTTAAATGGGGACATGGATCAGAGAATATATGAGTAAAATACTAAACAAAGTTATACACATTTCTACGGTCAGGTTCTTATACTAAATCGAAGAGTCAAAACTATTTGTCTATATTCTTACCATTCACGAAATCCCAAAACGAGAAAAGGGTACTTTTGTATTATAGCCACCACTCTCAAGTTCTTGGTCTAAATAGAACCGGTTCTTTATGTATTTCAGTACTATTCGGTGCTAATCAGCTTAGCCTGAGAAAGATAAACTACAACGTAGGAATGTTTCAATCAAATTTATTATGTATAGAGTTGGTATTTTGGTTTGGTAAAGTTAGAAACCATTTAAATACCATTTAATATAATGCGTTCTGAGCGGCCTGCTTTTCTTAATTCTCTGCTTTAGGTTCCATAACTTTGTTACTAAAATATTATATTTTCATCATATCTAGGTATTATTCATTACGATTAACCTGACTTCACTTTTATGTGTGGTGGCTATAAAACATAAGTACCGAGAAAAATAACCAATTATTAAAATTAACAAAAAAAACTTTTTCCACAGAATAATTTTTCAAAGAAAAGTAAAGAACGCCATTAACAAAAAATGAGCAAAAATAGAATAAAATAATCTACGAAGCGTGAAACTACCGCAAATCAGCACCGATAAATAAATAAAACCAAAACGAACAGAAATTACAATAAATAACTGAGTCAAACTCAAAACGAGCAGAAATTAACATAAGTTGGGCTCAAAACCCCTATGCCTTCCCAAGGCCAGAACATAATTTGCACTTTACGGAAAAAAATATAAATGTTCTTACTTTTATAACTTTAATAAATCAAATAATATTAACATTTTGATAACTAAATATCAGTATATGTATATTAAACTGACAATGCACATTCATTTGTTTTTGTTTTTTTTTCAGAAAAGTGCTAATTATGTTGAATTTCCAATCGAAAGAGCTCCTTTTCAAGTTTCTACGACAAAGATTTCAATAAAATTTATATGCCCCCAGGGCATAACTTATAACCCTTGCCCTGAAGACTGTGGGTGGAGTGTCCTGCTCAAAGGTATAATTTTCTGAACTTTAAACTGCGTGAAACAAAATAGCCATATCTAAAAATTTTGATTGGATGTGTTTGGGGGAAAGGTGGGCGTGAGAGGGGGTTTTGTTGCTGCCCTCAAATCACTTTCGACTATTAAAAAGGGCACTAGACCTTTGAATTTCCAATCGATGAGCCCTTTTTCAAGTTTCTATGACAAAGATTTCAATAATAACCTTATATACCCCCAGGGCATAACTTACAACCCTTGCACTGAGGGCTCTAAGGGGGTTATCATCCTAAAAGACCTAATTTCCAGAACTTTCGACTATGTTGAACAAAATAGGATATCTCAAAATTTTGATTGGATGTGTTTGGGCAAATGGTGGGCGTGGACGGGGTGTTAGTTGCCTTCCAATCACTTTCGACTCTTAAAAAGGGCACTAGACAATTTAATTTCCAATCGAATGAGCCCTTTTTGAAGTTTCTACGACAACGCTTTCTATAAAAACATTACATGCCCCCAGGCCATAACTTACAGTCCATGCCTTGAGGGCTGTGGGGGTGTGTCCTCCAAAAAAAAAAATTTCTATCTAGAAATAAACTACGCTGAACAAAAAGGCAATCCTTGCCTTGAGGGCTGTGGGGGAGTGTCCTCCTAAAAAAATAATTTCTATCTGAAAATCAACTACGCTGAACAAAATGGCTATCTAAAAATTTTGATTGGATGTGTTTGGGGAAAAGGTGGGCGTAAGAGGGGGGTTAGTTTGCCCTCAAATCATTTTCGACTATTAAAAAGAGCACTAGATCTTTGAATTTTCGATCGAATGAGGTTTTTTTTGAAGTTTCTACGACAAAGATTTCAATAAAAAACTTATATGTCCCCAGGGCATAACTTATAAAGGTATAGGTATAGGTATAAATACTCAAAGGTATAATTTCCTGAACTTTGAACTTCGTGGAAGGAAATGGCTATATCAAAATTTTGATTGGATGTGTTTGGGGAAATGGTGGGCGTGGATGGGGTGTTAGTTGCCTTCCAATTACTTTCTACTATTAAAAAGGGCACTAGCCATTTCCATCAATTTCCAATCGAATTAGCCCTATTTGAAGTTTCTACGACAAACGCGTTCTATAAGAACCTTATATGCCCCCAGGGCATAACTTACAAACCTTTCCTTGAAGGCTGTGGGGGGGTGTCATCCTCAAGACCTAATTTCCAGAACTTAAAACTACGTTGAATGAAATGGCTATCTAAAAATTTTGATTGGATTTGTCTGGGGGAATGGTGGGCGTGAGAGGGGGGGTTAGTTGCCCTCCAATCCCTTTCGACCATTAAAAAGGGCACTAGCCCTTTGAATTTCCAATCGAATGAGCCTTTTTTGAAGTTACTATGACAACGCCTTCTATAAAAACCTTATATGCCCCCAGGGCATAACTTACAACCCTTGTCCTGAAGGCTGTGGGGGAGTGTCCTCCTCAAAATATAATTTTTTATTGGAAATCAACTACGCTGAACAAAATGGCTATCTCAAAATTTTGATTGGATGTTGTTTCGGGAAATGGTGGGCGTGGAAGGGGTGTTAGTTGAGTTCCAATCACTTTCGACTATTAAAAAGGACACAAGCCACTCCAATTTCCAATTGAATGAGCCCTTTTCGAAGTTTCTACGACAACTTCTTCGATACGGTGTGTACCCTGCTCTAAAGGAAAAAAAAAATAATAAATAATACATTGTGCCAATATTGTTCTTATACGCCCTCAGGGCATTACTTAAAACCCTTGCCCCGAGGGTTGTGGGGGAGTGTCCTCCTCGAAAACATATTTTCTATCTGGAAATCAACTACGCTGGAAATCAACTATCTCAAAATTTTGATTGGAATTGTTTGAGGGAATGATGGGTGTGGGGGGGGGCTAATTGCCCTCCATCACTTTCGACTATTAAAAAGGGCACTAGCCCTTTGAATTTTCAATCAAATGAGCTTTTTTGAAGTTTCTAAGACAACGCCTTTACAAAATGGCTATCTCAAAATTTTGATTGGATGTGTTTGGGGGAATGATGGGCGAGGGGAGGGAGCTACTTGCCCTCCAATCAGCTTCGACTATTAAAAAGGGCACTATCCACTCCAATATCCAATCGAATGAGCCCTTTTCGAAGTTTCTATGACAACTCCTTCAATACGATGTGCCCGGGTATGGATAAAAAAAAATACATTGTGCCAACATCGTTCTTTACTTAGGCAGCGCTATTGCGCTGCCTATGATTATGGACTTTAATGAGGAGAGTACCGTGATGCGCTTGTGACAGGAATTGGCGATTCCACTTTACCCAGCATCCAGACTCTTTGGCACCTCAATTGACTATACTAAGCTGTCTGTGGCCAATTTTTGTGCATATAAAAATAAACCATTTCTTACAATTATGGACTTTAATAAGGAGAGTATCGTGATGCGCTTGTTGAAAGGAATTGGCGCAAACCATTTCTTAAAATTATGGACTTTAATGAGGAGAGTACCGTGATGCGCTTGTGACAGGAATTGGCGCTTCCACTTTACCTAGCATTCACTCTTTGACACCTCAATTGACCATACTGAGCTGTCTGTGGCCAATTATTGTGTGTATATTGACCAATGAGTTTGCTATCTATGATCTAATTTTCTGAAGCCATTGATAGTTTCAATGCCTGACTTTGGGCAGATTTTCATCACTGTAATTCTGCCCTCCTTGGTGTCACTTCCACAACCAATCCGTTTCAAAACGTGCCCTTACGTGACTCTTCGATACGGAGCAAACCATCTCCCATGATGAAATATTTCCAATGTATTATACCATTTTTTAGTGCAATCACAACGACATAATCCAAATATTTTTTGGCATACGGTCATCTAATTAAAGTCAAGTAAATTTGGGATTTTGCCTTGAAGCTTATCTCAGAAAGATGTGGACTCCCACACTTTTCGCACCTTTGCTGAACATAACCTGACCCATCACCACTAAGCAAAGATCCAAGGGGCCTGTGAAGTACATATCTTTCTCCAGTGGGACTTCCTTTAATATCAAGGAGGCACACTTGTGCCTCTATAAAGAGGCGACCAATGGCTATCTCACAATGTTAAGCAATTTCCAGTCCTAGCGGTCGCAGAGAGACAGCGATAATCGCATTTGTTGTAGCCCCAAGCTCCAACTAAGAAACGTGCAAAATTTCACCCCCTCCGACTTTTATACTTCATGGGTAAAAGTGGGCCGGAAGTTTCGAACCCTCCGACCACAGCCCCCCTTTAACGTTGTCCGATTGGGCTGAAATTTATAGGTTAATCTTTCCTATAGGGCCTGGGAGCTTATCCTCGAAATTTCAGCTCAATCCGATCACTCCCTCCCGGTTTTCCAAAAAACAAATATAGCCACACAATGTTCATTTCTCTTTTTTTTTTTATCAGCCACGCCTACAGGCCACAGTTGGCAACGGATCCGGGTGAATGAGGACTCATTCGAAGCGGAATTTGACCTGTTAGGGCCTTTTTGATATTTTCAGACCGAAAAAAATTATCCCCCGAATTTACATTTACGAAAAACCTCGTTTTCCTATAAGAGCCCATGTTAATTTTTCCCACCACAGCCCCATTTAACGTTGTCCGATCGGGCTGAAATTTAAAGGATAAGCTTTCCTGGGGCCTGGGAGCTTATCCTCAAAATTTCAGCTCAATCCAATCCTTCCTTCCCTATTTTCCAAAAACCAAATATCAAGTTTCGTGGGGTTTTGCTTGCGTCAGAAATAGATAAGGGAGATTAAAATAATATTTCCGTAAGTGTCTCTGTGGTACAATGGTCGCTGTTCTGGCTGTCAGGCGGAAGATTCGGGTTCGATTCTCCATCAGAGAAATTTTTTTATATCAATTGAATTTAAAGTTTAAAAAAGAAACTCAGTTTCTTTTTTAAATCCAATCTATTAAATCCTTCGGCTCAACAGGCGTCTCCACAAGAATATCACAGTCGGCCTTCAGGTTACAGGTAAGTCTCCACTGCTTTGATAACATGTCGTACAACCACATGCTCGAAGAAAAGTTGAAAAAAGAAATCTTACTGTGCATTTGATTTGATTATTCAGGAATTAAAAGCCTTAAGACAAGTATCTTCAAGAGCGGGGGGTTTGGGGGGCGGCAGCCCCCCAACTTTAACTCTGACACGATCAGCTAACAGTTAGTCAAGCAATAATAAGTAATAAACTGTACAAAAACGTGCAGAAATTATTTGAAAAAAACTACGTTTTCTAAAGAGTTAAAGAGGCTGAGTCACAAGTTCGAACCTTAACACGTACAGGGATTAGGAGGTACAGTTGGGGGGCTACCGCCCCCCAAACCCCCGCTTCCGTATATAAAAGGGGTTGTGCCCTCCTCAACGCCTCGCTCTTTGCGCTAAAGTTTGACTTTCTCACAACTCTTTTTTTTAAACAATAAAAAACTTTAGCGTAAAGAGCGAGGCGTTGAGGAGGGCACGGCCCTCCTCAACGCTTTTATATACGCTCAAAGCTTTTATATATGGAAGCGGGGGTTTGGGGGGCGGTAGCCCCAAACTGTACCTTCTAATCCCTGTACGTTATAAGGTTCGAACTTGTGACTCAGCCTCTTTTAACTCTTTAGAAAACGTAGTTTTTTTCAATAATTATAGTATATAGGAGTGTATCTTCGAGGTTAATAATCATGGTTTTACTTTTCAGTATTGCTTTTAAAACTAAACTAAGTCCATCATTTTTCAATGGTATCTAGAATATGTTAAGTTTGGCCAGCTCAGATAAAACTTTAACATCATAATTGCAACCAATGTAAAGAAGTGAAAGACATTGTTTAATTTGGACTTCTAGATGACGAAACAGGGCGTTGCTAGGCACACAGTTTATACGACAGTCTAAAAACAATAGAGAGAGGACAGTCCTAATTTAGCCCAAATTCAACAAGAGTTCATTTGTCTCTCCAGCCTATACTCAAACTCAGATCCCCGATTCCTCGTAATACGTTTAAACTCATTGCACATATTTGGTAAGTATCCTGTCGACTTCTAGGATTTTCCAAAGTTTCAGATGTGTAATGGAGTCACACGTCAAAAAAGTCGGTGAATATTAGGATTATTAAATAACAATTTGCTCTATTATAAGACAAAACTGAAACTATTCATTACATAGCATTAGTATAACCTTACTTCTTTTGCAGACTTCCTTTATTGCTGTACCTCAACTCCAAGCGAAAGAACACCAAATATGTCTATATTAACCTCCTTATCATTTTACAGGGACAAATCGCTATTTTTTTCAGCTAATCGGTAATTTAGTCACACTAAACACACTGAGGATTACTATGGTGCAAATAGATCTTGATCTTATCAGAAGATCTTTCCAATGTGATGAGGGAGGGAGGATGAAGAGAGAAAATTCCGGTTCATTTTAACCTTGTTTTATTACAACTACTATCTACTACTACTACTACTAACAACTCATCACAGCACAAAGCCGCCTGAGGCCAACACGGCTACGCACGCTCCTCCTCCATCCAAATCTATTCAAAGCCTCCCTCTTTACACCCTCCCAGAAAGTTCCCATTTCCTTTAAATATTTCTTATGACATCCTCCCCAACCACGGACGACCTACTTTCCCGTTTAGCCCTAGACGGTTGGCCAAAAAGGACAAACTTTGGCAATCTGCCATCCTTTATTCGCCGAACGTCCCCTAGCCATCTCAACCTTTCTCTCATTATAGCCCTAGAAAGCAGTATTGAACCACACTTTTTGTACAGCCTACTGTTTGAAAATACGGTCAATCAGCCGGGTACCCAGAACAATCCCCAGGCAATTTCTCTGGAAAACATCTAGCAAATCTTCATCCACTTTTCGGAGTGCCCATGCTTCAGAGCCATAAGGCCCGTTCTTTTGCACTAAGATCTCATATCTTTCTACAAAGATTGCCGTTCTTGCAACTCATCTTTGTTCTAAGATCTTACAGCTCACTGATGTTAGCAAAAAGAGTAAAAGACGCCATCTTTCTGCCATATAGAACAATGATGAGAAAACTTTGATGATATACTCATCATTGTTCTCAGACCCGCTGATCAGAGCAGAATGATGAAAGACGTTTGCAAAAGAACGTCATAAGATGTAAGATCTTAGTGCTAAGATTTCACTTTTAAGCGTTTTTTGTGGAATTCAGGAAATTCAGGTGGAAACACAAAAATGATGAGAATTGATACTCTTTTCTTCAGAGGATTCGAAAGGAAGGGAGCTACTTATTTTGCAGACTTCCTTTATTGCTGTACCTCAACTCCAAGCGAAAGAACACCAAATATGTCTATATTAACCTCCTTATCATTTTACAGGGACAAATCGCTATTTTTTTCAGCTAATCGGTAATTTAGTCACACTAAACACACAGAGGATTACTATGGGTGCAAATAGATCTTTGATCTTATCAGAAGATCTTTCCAATGTGATGAGGGAGGGAGGATGAAAAGAGAAAATTCCGGTTCATTTTAACCTTGTTTATTACAACTATCTACTACTGCTACTACTAACAACTCATCACAGCACAAAGCCGCCTGAGGCCAACACAGCTACGCACGCTCCTCCTCCATCCAAATCTATTCAAAGCCTCCCTCTTTACACCCTCCCAGAAAGTTCCCATTTCCTTTAAATATTTCTTATGACATGATCCCAACCACGGACGACCTACTTTCCGTTTAGCCCTAGACGGTTGGCCAAAAAAGGACAAACTTTGGCAACCTGCCATCCTTTATTCGCAGAACGTCCCTAGCCATCTCAACATTTCTCTCATTATAGCCCTAGAAAGCGGGATTGAACCACACTTTTTGTACAGCCGACTGTTTGAAAATACGGTCAATCAGCCGGGTACCCAGAACAATCCCCAGGCAATTTCTCTGGAAAACATCTAGCAAATCTTCATCCGCTTTTTCGGAGTGCCCATGCTTCAGAGCCATAAGGCCCGTTCTTTTGCACTAAGATCTCACATCTTTCTGCAAAGATTGCCGTTCTTGCAACTCATCTTTGTTCTAAGATCTTACAGCTCACTGATGTTAGCAAAAAGAGTGAAAGACGCCATCTTTCTGCCATATAGAACAATGATGAGAGAACTTTGATGCTATACTCATCATTGTTCTCAGACCGCTGATCAGAGCAGAATGATGAAAGACGTTTGCAAAAGAACGTCATAAGATGTAAGATCTTAGTGATAAGATTTCACTTTTAAGCGTTCTTTGCCAAAAGATGTAAGATCTTAGCACATAGATGAGTAAAAGAACGGTCCTATATTTGACCACTGTCATCACTGTAGCTTCCAATATTCTAATATTGGCTTGCAGAAATATCTTCCTATTCTTCCAAACTTTGTTTAACTGTGAAAGAACACCCTCAGCCTTGGCTATTCTGCTTTTAAAACATCTTCACTGCTCTCACCGTCTTTACTTATAATACTACCAAGGCCAGTGAAGCTGTCGACCTGATCAATCCTTTCCTTACCCAACGTCACCTTTTCATCTTCACTTGTTCCTAGCCTTAGTGACATCTTCTTAACATTTATTTTCAAGCCTATTCTAGCACCTTGAACTTGCAAAACCTCTAAAAGGTCATTCATTTTGCTCACACTTTCATCTAGGATGCTTAAATTATCAGCAAATTCCAAGTCCAGGAGAGTTTTTCCTCTCTATTTGATTACAACTATCGATAAGATTTTCTTCTTTTCGTCAACGAACTCAGATGTAACACTGGAAGCAGACACATGCGCTGAAATTTTTCGGGTGGAGGTCAAAATTGGCAAAGAGCAAATTATATGATTTAAATTAAAATTTTGGGAAATTCAGGTGGAAACACAAAAATGATGAGATTTAGGGGAAACGGGTACCCTGGTCCCTCCTTAAGCACATACTTGACTACAAGGTTCATCATGTCTACCGCGCAAATAATTCACTCCACAAATCATTTACGTGTGGAGGGGAATTGATACTCTTTTCTTCAGAGGATTCGAAAGGAGGGAGCTCCACCCTTATTTGGTATAATTTACGTGGGTTATATGACTTTATTAGTCTATTTCTCATCAACAGCTAGTTCATAAATGCCAAATAAAGCCAATTTGAAAAAGAAAATCAGTGAACTCTTGTACATAGTCTAGGGCTTTAGCTGGCTCCATCAAAAGGTTAGGGGTGGGACTCAATTGTAACAACAGTGATTGTCTACCTGGAAAGGAATTGAATTGGGGTTTGAATGGGATATTCCGTTTTTTCTGTGTATTTATTTCCTATAGAAGTAACCGTAAAAATTTCCATCAAATTAATAACGGGTGAAATTATACATTAGCGGCTTTTTTCTATCTCAGCAAGTTTTTTACCTAAAAGTCTATTCACAGCGATATTTTACTAATACCAAGACATAACTACCACTAATCAAAGCCAATCAGATTTTTCATAGAATTTTCTGATTGGCTGATGCTAATTCTATGAAAAATCTGATTTACTCAAATTAGCGATAGCTAAATCTCGATATTAGTAAAAGCTCATTGTGAATGAACCTTCAGTGACAAAATAGCAAAAAGCTGCTGATCTTGAAAATTACCGGCTTTTTTCAGACTCTTACATCTTGGACATTGTATACTCTCCCCCAGAAAAAATTATATTAACACCCCGTCGCCTTACCTTACTAGGGATGAATATTCCACATACTCAAGTGTTCTTTTTAATTCTGCAGTCAAGGGAATTACAGTCCAAGGGGCATTGGGCTGGGACAAGAAAATTACAGTCTAATCAATGAAGAACTGCTGCTTCAACCTTATATGTTTCCAATTTCAAAAATCAGTCAAACAGAATAGGAACAAAGGATATAAATGTGCTGATGCAAAAGCTCCATAGAAAACCATTGAACCTGTTTTTACTGAAAAGAAACAACTATTCTTGGACGCAAATTCAAGAAAATTCTAGGTTTGTACAAATTGTAGATTCTACATTTTTAGAAAATTTTATGAAGCACGAAATTTTATATACTATGTCTGTCTTTCATACCGTTCAGACAATGTGAACATGTTTCCTTCCAACTTTTTCTTATAGCGCTGAAGGAGGGGAGTGGTTGTCCTTTCGAAATATCCGCATTTTTCAACCAGTAGTTTCGTTGACGTTATAAGACCCCATTCCCGCTTTTCTTTTTTTACACTAAATTTCGGCTTTTCGACTTTTCTGATACTAAATGAGGATACTGATATCAAATAGTAGCTAATTCTGTAAAAATTAGCTTTATCGATTCCCAAAAATCTTCCAGTTTTAGAAAAGATAAAAATCGATCTGTTTTTCAGGACTCGATTTCATCTCTTTCTTACATCAAAATGTTTTATGTCTTCTAAATAGGCCTACAAAAGGATTTCAACTACCAAAATTATTAAGATCTACCAATCAGTTTTATCAATCACCTAAAAATGTTTCAGTAAACAAAAAAAGTGAAAACTAAATATACAAGGTTAATATCATAACAATTGATTTTATTCATCGCAAAAAATCCACTGATTTTAGAAAAGACAACCATTTCATGTTTTCTGATACGAAAGGGTTAGTAGTATGTTAACTCATACTTTGCGTAGGTTATGTTCCATCCTGTATCTAAGTTATACTTTGCGTAGGTTATGTTCCATCCTGTGTTATTTGTCCCACTTTACATTCCATGGCACCTTTCCATGGCAGATTACCAGACTAGTTATTTGGCAGTGTATAATGTGGTCAAGCATGTTTTGAGAGTTTGGTCGTAATAATATAATGTCCTCAAACAGGTTTTTTTTTCTGTTTTTGTTGTCAATTGCACGATGAATGTACGTCATGAGATCACGTGTACATTCTTAAAAAAAAACTGATATGATATAAAGTAGTCAAACATGCTTTGGGGGCATGCACGAAATTATATAACTCAACCGAACTGGTTTTTCAAGGTAACATCCGTTTTTTTTATGAGCCAATCAGAGAGCGGAGGTTACTCCATATACGATAACTTGATTTGTGGTTGGGATTTGAATAAAAGAAATGGTTTTCCCTACAATTCATATTAGTAAGAGAATTGAATTCAAAGAGAATAGTTTATTTGAGAGGATATTAGTGGAGAAAAAAATGAGTGGTGCATTTACATTATTGGAGATTAATGAAGGAGCTGACAACAGCAGCATCGATATACGAGTACCCAATGTGGCTGTGGAAATAACTGCTGGTTGTAGACTATGTCTTGAATGGGACACTATGTATGCCAGATACGTGATATCATTAAGCAAATTTAAACAGGAAGAGCAGCTATGCTTTTCTGGAAAAGTGAATATTCTCCATATAAATAAACTTCGGTCAGCATTAGATGTCCTATCGAAATATATTGATGAGAACAAAATGCATCAGTGATTATTATTATTATTGTAATTATGTTCAATAAAATTGTTTCTAAATCAATGGTATTTTTTTTCTTTCTATAGTAGACTAGCGTATATTTTTTAGAGTAGAAAAAATTCTGGTTAGTCTGAAGTTGGTTGTGAGAGAGTTAGGACTCTAAAAAATGGATAGATTCGAGAAAGAGCGAATCATGAGGAATCTAGTTCTTATGGAACAACGTTTGATTCTATATGACAATTTTCTAGTGTTGTCTATTCAAAGGAAGATATTTTCTCGGGGAATGCTTGTCGATATAATGCAAACTGATTCTCCATCATTAGACTATTGTATGAAGCTTCTACGTCGTGGTCCAAATGCATTTACACAATTTATTGATATATTGATCACAACACAGCAAAATAATATTGTGGATATGCTTTTAAACATTAGTTTTAGAAATTTAGGACTTTTTTTCACGAGAAAGATGGTGCTCATGATGATTTACTCCTCTCTCTCTCTCTCTATCTCAGACAATTTTTGTTGTTGCTAGCTCAGTTTCATTGTGGCAGTGAGAGTGTCAACACATGACAAAATGTTCCATACATGTCCGTTATGTATGTACTCACGGGGCAGCTGGTCATCATGTGAGAATTGCACAATGATTGATGAGTATGATGAAAAGTGTAGATTATGCAACCCGTGTAAATTGCATAGAGGATATGCTGTACAAATTAAAGGTTGTAATTCCTGTCTTGAAGAGGTGTGTGACTCTCATCCTTGAGGACACCTATACTCCAATTGTCATTATGATAAATGTAAGCAGTGGGAGAATACATATCCCGGTATGATTGGAAAGAATCCTAACCGTGATTTTAGTTTATTGCTACGAGATTGGTATCGTCGTGGTTTTAGATTGTTCTGGGAGGAGGAACCGGGTCAACGTTTCAACTGTTGGAACAACAAAAGAATATGGTTTATACGTCATTGCTTTGAAGACAATGGGTGTTATGATTATAAGCCCACTGATTTTTATTTGGTTGTGACGGAATGTGATTCGACACTCGAGGACACTGTTTATGAAATTGCTTCAAATAAGCAAATTGAAACATGTGAATTTCTATAGAATGAATGAGAATAGTATCATTGAGTATACAAAGAGATATGACAAGAGTGAAGTCACGCTCTACTGTAGAAAATGTGACCCTGACATTGCAGTACATCAGGATCAGTACACTGTGAATTCAGATAATCTACCTGCACTAGTTGTTGTCGACAAATACCTAGTAGTGGATGAAATCTAAAGAGTAGAAAAGTCGTTTTATCATGTATATATATTTTTTTTTTATTAATAAACATTTCACATACATCTTTAGAACATTTTATTCTTAGGGCACTAAAATCAATATTAAATACACTTGTAAGTATATTCTCCACTAGAAAGTCGTTCAATCGAGGTAAGTCAACGTAGATGTTGAGAAACTGCTTATAGGTGTAGCCACGACATCTGAACATGAAAAAGAGTAGTGCATGAAAGCCACATGTCTTAGTCATTAAATCCTGTACTCTTCGTTGATTTTGAATAATGGTTTTCCCACTGCTTTCAATGAAGTTGCTGATGTATGG
Organism: Artemia sinica; assembly: GCA_027921565.1. Taxonomy (NCBI): domain Eukaryota; kingdom Metazoa; phylum Arthropoda; class Branchiopoda; order Anostraca; family Artemiidae; genus Artemia; species Artemia sinica. The sequence continues at coordinate 19,803,264 of CM051273.1, forward strand.
TGTGTAGAATTTATATACGATAGGCCAAGAGGATCAAAAAATTCAATATTCTTCGCTGTTTGAAAGATGCATAGCCAATGACCGGTCTTCAAAGTCGATGGACTGCTATTAACAATGATTAGGGTATTGTTAACACTTGGGATTTTTTCAATGAAGTCCGAAGTATGCAATAGGACTTGCACTGGGACATGTATGGATCCATACTAAATACATTGATTATTTGGGTTGTGTTCATGGTGCTAGGTCGAGTAGAACACTGCCGTCGGATGTGATTTCCCAATAGGTTTCAAATTGACTCAGTGATATTAGCGTGATACTCTCAGTCAGAGCATCGGCAAATGTACACTCTAAACGTACATTCCCTGTTCGTACTATGCTCATATTCTGTGTGCCTGACAAGTCCAAAACAATAACCCCATGATTTTTTGAAAACATTGAATCGGTTAATCCATTTTCAAATAGTTGAGAGTCATGATCTAGGGATTGCATGGTCAACTCGTACAGAGTTCTATAGGATTTTTTGTCAAATGATAGAGTGTACAGTGGAATACCATTCACTTTGCACACAAGGCTAGATAGACCGAAAAAATTAAAATTATGGGGGGATTCAGTCCAGGATCCAGCGGCACTGCCACTCTTCACAAAGGCCAAAGCCAATTTTGATGGGATTTCTCCATTGATAAATGATGAATCGCTATAGCTACGAGAGCCGGTGGCAATGTGACGTTGATTGGTGATTGTATGGGGGACAAGAAGTTTAATGTTGTTGCCATTGGCTCTTAGCTTTTCCACTGCCAATGCAACAGAGCTCATAACCTGTTGTTTTCGGACGTGGAGAATTGCCGATGTGATAATGACATTTGCATCGGGTGCTGCAGGAAGTGTTTTTCTCAAAATGAAATTCGATGGTGCCATCTGTAACTTTATGTCAATCTTGACATTGGGGGGTAGCCATTGGGATATATTGAATATTTCATGATTTAATTTTCCAACCAGATGATACTCCTGGGTCACTGCAGTAGTCAACTCACCGTCAGTATCAACACCTGATCGATATTCATAGCCCAATGATTGTCCTCTCAACTCCTTGTATGCCTTTGGTGTCATCATCATAAATTGTATGTAGCTTGCATAGTTTGATAATTTATTGTTAGTGCTCACCAATGTTCCATTAATAAATACATTAATTTGTTTGAATAGGTTGTGTAGAATACAGTTTTCATAGGAAAGACCATCGCCGGCATTTGGAGTTGTATTATCTGACCTTTTCTTCACCACAACATTTAAATCAATAAATGTTGATGACAAATCAATGAAATAGTCTTCATTGGAAAATATTTGAAAGTGTATATTCTCCGAGAGGGGTTGTTGGGGATGAAATTGTTCATAGTAGCCATACTTGACACTGACATCAACATTTTCAGCATTGAATAGATTCAATCAGGAACTGATTGATGGATATGATTCCTTGTGGGGGAGATAAGTCATCTTAAGAGAAGAAATCCTTCTTTGATCTAACAATCTTTTTTTTTTTCTTCTTCTTCTGCTTATTGGTCTTCCTTGTTTTATTCCTCAAAGTCCTTGTTGATGTCCTTTGCTTCCTGCCTGGGTGGAGACTGATGAGTGAATGACGCGAACGCATCCTTTTCAATCCCTCCCCATTTTGTCGAGATTTTAGTTGCTCACCAACGGCTCTTGCTGAAGATCTAATATTTTCCTTAACACTCCCCTTGAAATTCTTGCCCGATCCCCAGTCCTGTAGTGTGGAGGCAGCAAAATTTGATGCAGCAGGTACAAGATATTTTCTGGCAAGGGGTAGTGCAGAACGAAATAGCCTAGCAAACCAGCTACCAAGACCATAGCCAGACATTGTAGTACGCCCCTTGTAGTAGTCCAATCCATTGCCTATTTGACGTGGACTCAAAGCACCAACATAGCAATCGATAACGGGACAGACAAATGGAATTCTTCTATTGTTCATTTTAGGCGATTGTGCTGTCATTGACATTGGGTCGAAAATGACATGTAATCACTGCTAAGCCTTTTGTTATTGCTAGAGGATCGCCCAATTCACTTCTTAGTGTTAACTGACAGAGTTCCAAATACGAAGTATTTACAGGAACATACTGAAGATGCTTTATATTATAGTGATGAACAAGTTCATGAGTTTTTTTTCGTTCAAGAACACGTAGGAGGGGGACATTTGAATTACCGACTCTCGATGTTCCACAAAGGATGCATAGAGAAATATGCAAGAGTCCGAGGCAAAACCAGGTGGATAATCAGCAAAAAAACTTGATTCATCCCGTAAACGGTGCCAGCATTTTTCCCATTGATCATATTCTGTTTAAAGCCAAGAACGTCTCTCAGATTATCATTGAGAATAATTATTTCAGTGTCAAGAGGCGAGGTAATGTAAATCCTATCATGTTCCAATGAATAATTAAAATGGAATTTACCATTCCTACGATATGAGATTTTTCTATTGATTGTATGACACAAATCTCCCATATTATCATATTCAATATATTTCAATTTGGCATGTGGATATTCACTAGATTTAAGTGCTTCAACCCATTCATAGTCGACATAGTTCAACCCTTTCATAGTCCAATCGAGTGGTATAACTTTTATATCATACACACGATCCTTTCTCAGGATGTCATAGGTATTTTTGAGAATACAGTCGACAAGAGCCACTTCATATGCACCGTCAAATTTGATGGCGGGGGAGAGTTTTGTCCAAAAATCACTTGTCGTATTCAAGTCATTGTAGAGAGGATCGGAAACGTTGGACATGAATGTTACATAGAAATCATTGGGCATTGTCAATATCTTCAACACCGATCCAAGAATCAAAATCAGAGTTGTATCCTAGCCACCGAACAAGTAACTGTGTCTTACCCCTGCGAGTACGTGTCTTTAATATCTTTTCAATTTGATAGATTTCACTAGCATTTTTAACTTTTTGCAGTTCATAGTCATAAAAGCCGCTGAGAATGTCTTCATCTTTGGTATCACGCAAACGATAAGTTATGGGTTTAGTGTCTAGGATTTTTGCCACTTTAAAAAGTTCTGTGGACCACAAGTAATTCCCCTTTTCAAAAACATTAGTTGTTCTATTAATTCGAACAGTATCACCAACATTGAATTTATTTTTCATCTTGACAGTTGATTCATTGGAAGACTGTTTAAGAAAGGTGTCAATTGTATCATGATCAGAATGATGAACTTCCGTTGGCGTAGAGTTGGACAATGATCGATGAGGTCGTTGATTATAAATCAACATGATTTTATCTAGATCATGAATAAAAGCCGATGTATTTTTCAATGTACAATATCTTGAAATTAAAAGTCGAATAGCTCTTATCAATCGTTCGGCCAACGCAGCCTTTATAGGACTGTGACTATCATAGAGCAGTGTACTATATTTCTCTAGTACTTTTGCAACATGGGGATTAACAAATTCACTACCGCGATCCGTTTGAATTTTTTTATATGAATCCTGTTCGAGAATACTTTCAATGGCCTGAGCAACTTCAACACCTCTCTTTGATTGCAATGGAATTGCATATGCATAGTGACTAAAAACACTGATTGCAAGTAGAATGTACTTGTACGGTGTGTTGTGACGTCTTTGAAGCTCATCTAGAGTCAGGAGATCTGCTTGCATTATATGCAATGGGTAAAAGGCTTTAGTTTTTCGATATTGATTGGCACGAAGTCTATGATTTCTATGCAGAGTGTAACTAGATTCATTTTGTAGATAGTCTTGTACACTTTTAGTGTGAACACCAGTGACTTTGGAAAGAGTGGTGGGGGAACTTAAACTCCCCGCCTCACCAATATTTTCATAAACACCTTTCAGAACTTCAACCATTTTGAACGTAAACACGTTCTGTAACGTCCGCTACCCTTTTGTATACTGGCTGTTGGTGGTGGTGGTGACGTTGACTTGATACGTCTTCGCTTTTGTCTAGCTATCAGCGGTGTGCTAGTATTTTCCAAAATTGATTCAAAATCTTCTTCTTCTTCATATTTTAATGGTGTCAATGTTGTTGATGATGATGACGATGATGCATGTTCATTTAATTTTTTTTTTAGAATTTGTCTATTGCCAATAAGACTTTTGGGGAAGTTTAATGTATTTAGAAAGTTGTATAGATGAGCGTCAAATGATAATAGTCCTTTACGATTCGTAACCATGTCATAGATTAAATCAAGTAGATTATAGCTCTTGCCCTGAATTATAATCCCTTCCCCACTGCTCTCAACTTGAATGTGATCTTGACCACTTTCCAAGAGATAGGTTAGGAGTCGTTTACTTTGTTCACGATATGAGTGGGGCATTAGATTTCCAATTTTCAATACAATTGAATCCAATTCCTCCTTCTTTAATTGTGTTCCAGCAGCAGCAGCAGCAGACTCTTGAGAAGATGATTCTTTTTTGGGATCAATACCAGCAGCAGCAGTGGGCTTCGACCGATAGGACCTGTGTTTGTCCACTCGGCGAAGTGCATCTTGAAGTAAAAGCAGTTTTTTATCATCCTCAATATTTTCATTGTCAAGGAATTTACTCAGATTGTTCTCAAAGTGTTCGACGGGTGAGAGAGCGAGTTCTATTGGAGTCAATTTATAGAGTTTTTGCTATTCTCACTAGAGAAAAACTATTTACAAGTCCTGCAATTATTGGCAGTAAAAGTGTGAAAAAGCTACCGCCCGCCTGAAGAAGTCGTTTCCTTTTAAAATTCTTTCCTTTCTTTTTAGAGGCCAATGTACGTACAATGGAACGATGTTGCTTTGCCTGTTGCTTAACAACTTCTGGCAGTTGAACATTACCCTCGGTCAAATTTAAACAAAGTTCGGATATTAGATTAATGAAATCATTGTCAATACCGTGTTTGAGTATTGCTTTCCTAAGCGGAGGTTTTGAAGTGCTTAGAACTGAAAACAAATGTCTATTTTCATGTAGTTTCTTCAGTGTCAGGATAGCGACTAATAGGTCTTTTTAGTGTTCACAGGGAGATATACTGTAATTTCATTGTCGAAAATATCTGTGACTACACGCAGATCCTCGGGTGTATTTTGATTAAGATCCAATAGGATATAACCGTGGGGTTTATTAGTTGCCTGATTGTATGCCGAGACCAGAAATTTAGGGGCACCTGGATAGATTTGTTTATTGAGGGTTATTAGCGAGCTAGAATCACGAACAACTCTGTAGATGATATAGTAGGTGCAGTTCAAAGCAAGTGTTCGCATACATTTGCTCTGATGAAAGAGATTGTGTAGAACCAGAGTAACGGAAATCTGTTCATGATGAGAGCGAACAGTGAACAATTGCAGCATTTCCTGGGACCATTGTTCAATAGATTCAGCCAGATCGTCAATGATCAGCCAAGAGTTTGGTTCAACAATGTTGAAAACATCAAGTCCCTGTATGAATTGTATCTGCACCAATCCCATGGTGGTGGCAGCAATTGCTTTTATTTTATCGTATGACTCCTGCCAAATACTATAGCAATAGTAGATTTTTTTCGGCTTTTCCACAAACTTTTTATCGCAATTTTTAATTATTTTAGTTACGAGTGTTGTTTTGCCCGACATTGACGGCCCACACAGAAACAATCTGAATGTGTTTTAAATTGATACATGTTTCCCTTCAACAGTTCACCTGGACAACTAACCGTAGACTATAGTTGTCTAATGACTAAATAATTTCCCTACTACTACTCCGTTCAAGAATACTAATGATAATAAGACGAATAAAGAATCATAATTTCTTTTATTACATACATAAAAAAAAGTAACAATACATTAAAAAAAAGCACATTAAACATGAAAAAATACACTTTTTTTAAAATTTATTTATAAAAAAAATACATCATTTACATAGGCACACTGAGAAAAAAACACTTAAATAAATTCACTTTTTTTGTTTATTTATAGAGAAAAAATACAACATTAGATTAAAGCACTTTTTTTAATGAAACATTTACAAAAAAAAATCTGCTCAAAGTAAAAAAAAAAATAACTTTGATAGTGGCGGTGCGCCCCCCGCTGGCGGCCGCCCCCCCCCCGGGCCGCGAGGCCCTTCCCCCCAAAGGCCGTGAGGCCCCCCCAAAGGTTTTAGGAAATAATTTACAGAACTTTATTTAAACCGAGACTTTCCCTATGGGTAACACATTCGGCCCGGTCTGAAGTTAAATAGTGACCAAGGGGGAGGGTGGTCACACCGTCTTGACAAACATAGACCTTGTCGGAGATGGTACTCATAGCAAATTTTTTCTACATTTACAGTAAAGTTTCTGTATTTGAGAGAACGAATTGCCAACAATTTGGCTCGTGGAATTGTGTTTTCAACAATACAATTCCTATACATGTCAATGTCAAAATTCTTATCCACATAGCGCGTGGGTACTCCTTTGCAACGTTTCTTGATTTCCTCGTCGTGTGTCTGTATAAAGTACACCTTCGGACTTAAAAAACATACCACGGGAAATCATGTCGCTTCCCGTTTCTGATTTACAAAATAAAAGCTGATTTGGTGTCCGACGTTTCACTAGCTCTGGGTAAAGACTACTCCAATTGGAGTAGTCCATCCGTGAGCTGATAATTTCACCGTGCGCCAAATCATCAATTAGATTTGGGGTTTTTACTTTTAACAGTAGAGAATCCGTGTCCCCGTAGCAGACCTCTACTTGCCCCTTTTCTGGCCACTGTACCCTAGCCACATTGTAGTAGAATTCCAACATGAGTTTTTTAGAGATCTCCAAGATCGCACTGCCTGGAGCAATATTTTTATTCAAGACAATGCGTCTTTTTTTCCTATTCAATAGTACCATGTCCGGGCCAATGATTGTGAAGGAAGTGTAATTTGGATCGGCAATAATTCGAGCACATTGTTTGGGGTCGGTCACGACGTCACAACGATTCCTATTGTGAACACTCTCACACATTTTGCCGAAAGCCGAATTCAAAATGAGTTTATAAATTTCTTTTTCGGCTTTCGTCTGCGCTGCAGAACGTTTGTTGACAAAAGTGTCAACAAACGTTTTCAGATAGGGTTTTTGACTAACTGAAGTGCTCTGTGAACCTTTGTGACGTTGAAACCGTTGTTGCACATCCATTTTAAAGCTACATGATGTACAACTATGTTTTTTTTTGGCAGAAGATCAGCAATAAGTTTTTGTTTTGAAGGTGACCAATGCAATCCGTCCACCTTGACTAAACGCCTATTGCGAGGGCTCAAAGAGTCCTTAGTCACAGGTCTATTGATGCACGGGAAAACAAAATCCTTTACTGAATCGTGAAGCTCGACTGGTATCTCCCCGTCAATTTCAAAAAAACCATCGAACCGATCCATTCTCCTCAACACTGTCAATGTTGGGGAAAAGGGGAGCTTGAGGGTCATTGAGCCATTTATAGTCACCGCAAGGTAGCGCATAATGGGACATGGCCGAGGGGTAGAGAGAATTCATATCAAGGAAAACTGCATCCGATTTTGTCCCCGTCTTCTCTCCTGTTGGATCAGTTTCCAAGATACGATCCCCGTGAAAAACAAATCCACCCCTCATTGATCTTTCTATGAACAGATGCTGATCAATGTCTGTGATTAGCCCAATTTTTTCCCCACTAATTTTTAGGATGAGGTCCATCACTAGATGAGATGAAAAATAATAGCCCAAATCAAGATTAAATTCCTCATAGATTTTGTCCGTATTTTTACACATAATGTCTAACAGAGTTAACACGTCACTCGACAAATACAGCTTGCAGTAGTCAAACCCATTTTTACACCCTCCCTTTGCCCAAACTTTTTTAGCAAAACTGTATTCATGGGGGGTGCACCTACGATCGTGTAGACTGTCGTAAAACGATTCAATTGGAGGAATAGTTTCCTCGGCGAATCTCGACATGGAACAATAATAGTCATAAGGATATATGCCCTTGACCGTCAACAAATCATATAAATCATTTGGAAATTGTTGCTTGAGAAGGGGGAAAGCATTGCAACCGTCATCGTTTTTCTGCACTTGAATTAATTCGCTCAATGATTTGGGGAAAAAAACTGTAGGAATCTAAAAAGCGAATTTTATTCGTGTACTTAACGTCGGCTTCAACAAATTTCCACATAAATTCCAAAACAAGCAGCTTTTCCGATGACTTAGGTATGATTTTGTAGGAAAAGCTGTCTATCACCCATGCATCATCATCCACTGTTCCATTTCTTTGAAGACGTGCCAATGCTGGTAGCACATACTTCAGATCGTAGTTAGAGTTATGTATAAAAACCGGAAGAAAAAGTTGCTGTTTAATTTTTAAATTACATGAATTGTGAGCCCACCCCCGAAAGTTACTTTCCCCGTTGAATTGGGATCAATAAGGTGGTTGTGATCTGCACCGCGTCTTTTGGGGCAAGAAAACCTCTACAAACCGAGTAAATTGTCCCCTTTTCTAACGCCAGTTGCTCTTTATCTGACAATTTCATTGGGTAGTTGATGTGACGCAATCGTGAAATTGCGCCGTTTGCTGTTTTTATTAAGGATATCAATAACTTTTGCATGCTGCCCTCCTCATCCATAGCCAAAAAAAACTCTTCCAATTGCATTTTATTGTTGGAATCGCGACGGGCGTGCGCATAGGAACACGCAACTAGTTTGTGTTCCTTGACTATATTTGGCCTTGATGGGTCTGATACCTCAACCAGTCTTGTTTCACAATCTAAAGATATTTTATCAACTTGTAGCAGGGAATTTTGGAAATTTTTAAATTGTAAAATATCTTTGCCTTCTACCGGCATTTCAATTCTTTGATTCCCATGAATTTTGCAATTGCTCATGTGATCTGAGAATGTTCGCTCAGATGTGAATGGGGAAAAGCACATGGGGCAATAGAGACGTTCCCCTTTCTTCACACCTTGAGATAAGAGTCGACTTATTGCTGTAACGGGGAAAAAATTACCATAGGAATTTACATCTTTGGGAGGCTCGTAAATAACCCATACACAATTTTTTAACATTTTCCACCATCGGTGTCCTCACTGAATACAAAACCCCTTTTTTATTTGGTTTTTTTCCACCATCTACAAATTCAGTGTCATACTGGAGAACAACCACCCCCACCCCAAGATTTTCATTTGCTTTCTCGAATATGCTTATTTCTTTCAAGGACACCGGATACTTCCCCTCTAAAACAATCAAAATTTACTTTAGGGAAATTTTTTCCACCGTTACGTGCAAGTCCGTCGAGATTTTTTATTGTTGAATCTTTGTTTAATGTTTTATGGGCTCCTGCTAAAAATGCATATTTAAAGCATTGCAGCCCTGTGTCAAATCTGAAATCCTGAACCCCTCCTGTAGCAGACAAATCTTGGTGGCATTTTATTTTGTTACCCCCCCGCCCCTCTTAAAATAAAGTTTTTTTTAAATCTACTGAGATTCAGATCCATGTATTCAATGTATAAAATTGTGGACCCACTTCCCCTCTCATTAAACGTGTCCAAAGTCGATATTAGTTTATTTACCCAGTTGAAAAAGTTGTCTTCAAATTCATTTAGACCTGGGTAAAAAGTCTGGTTGCCAGTTGAAAAATGAAAATAAAAAATATACCCGGATGTTCCCTTTTGTAAATAAACTTTTTGATTCACCGATGCTTTAACCCCCCCCCCTTTGACCCCCCCCCCCCCATTTCTGAATCTGAATCTCAATTTGCGCTCGAATTCTGTCGATGTAGCTATGGAGAACATTCACAGGGTCTGTTAAAATAATGCTCCCGTCAACCGCGTTTTCCTCGGGAGGGTTAAAATCTACCCTGTATGTTTGCAAGTGACCTAGAGCAGATTCTAACAAATAAAATTCACGTAGTTCCGGGGACATAGCACTATTTTCATGTCCTGCACCTATTTGTACAGGATCCAATTCACTAATAGTAAAGTTATCGTTAAAAGTGTCCCCGGAAAAATTAGGCCCAACAATTTGCATAAGACTGTCCATTTCTTCAGCTGTAAATTGAAAATCCAGGGGGATATCAAATAACGTACCTTCACTAACATCATCATCCGGTGAGAGGGGACAATTACCCATGATACTTTGAAATCCCGGACCAGGGAAGGCAGAAGTTTTCACAGCTTCCCCCTGAAACTAGAAAATGAATGGATTAAGTTTTTTTACGAAAGTTTTATCACAATTAAAACACACTTTTCTTTTTTTTTTGCTGATAGCATTATTTATCAAACGAATGCATAATAAATTACAAATTTTTGCTTATAGCATTATTTACAAAACAATGCGTACTAAATTACAAATTTTGTTAATAGCACATGCACACATGCGCACACACTCACACACACACACTCACACTTACACACACACACACACTCACACACACGCGCACACAGACACACACACACACACACGTACACACATTCACACACACACACACACACACACACACACACACACACACACACACACACACACACACATTCACACATGCGCACACACACTCATACATACACACACACACACACACACACACACACACACACACACACACAACACACATGCGCAGACATCGCGCCACCCACACATGCACACACACTCACACACTTACACGCTGAAATATTCTTACAGGTTGAAATTGCGTTTCTAACCCCTTAGCCTATATTCTATTAGCCTATAACGTGCTGCTGAAACAGCGTCAGATAGAAATGCGCTGTGGAAACAATTTATGCGATTTTTCCTGTGCTAATATCTCTCGTTTCATCTAAGATAAGAAACATCCTGTTATTTGAAACTCCCACTTTGTAGCGAGCGAGCGATTAACATTCAAATTTATACCTGCCGGATTAACATTCAACCTTTCCCGATGGGTTATTTTGATAAAATGATTAAATATGCGCGAAGATACGTGCAAAAACATATCTTAGTTTAAGAACGCTTGTTCAACCATCAAGTGTGAAATAGTGATTTGTTTATATAGTTAGTTTGTTTAAAGAAATAATGGATTTTTGCATTAGAAAACATCTTGCTTAAAAGAGAAATTAGAGGTAAAGTTTTATAAATCTATAGAAAAGTATGATAAGCTATTTGCTACTTCCGTGTTATAATCATTCTTTTATATACTGCTAATTTGGTTAATGAAAGAAAATGAAATAGGATTATTATAGAATAGTTTAGAAACAAATTTAAGTTTTACTCATCAAAAGTTATGCGCTTGAGAAAATTTACCTTATTTTTGAAAATACGGAAAGAAAAAAAATTATATATATACTTACAAATTCTGACTGGGCTTCTACACCTGAAGTCCCTGGCAAAGCATGAAGGGGGTCAACCTCACGATCTTGAGTAGACTGGGCTGAGGCATTATGAAAAGCCGCCCAATCTTTTCAATTTCCTCCCAGGTTGCGTAGAGGTTTGCGCAGAGCTAACACTGGCGTGAGAGGCTCCTGGCATTAAAAGTTGCGTGATCATTGGCTGGTCCAGAGCACGTATAATTGAACCAGCATGTTTGATGATGGAGGGCCTTGCAGCTTGCATCAATGTGGCTTCGTTCCATTTTGGTTTCTTTTCCGGAGGGGGGTAATTGCAAGAATCTTCCTCCACCTTAAAAAAGAAGAAAAATTTAATAATGTAATAATAAGCCCTCTTTTAAAGATAAATTACCCTCGACCCCCATGTAACTATACCCCCTTTAACTGAACCCTCGTGCAACTCAACCTTCCCTTTTAAGCACTCTCTGAAAGTTCCAACTTAATACACAAATTCCTTAATGAAGAAATACTTTTTGTTTTTTTTCACCTTACAATGAACGTGCTAGAATTGATACATTGACCCCTTCCCTGTCTTAAATTTTTATAAAAGCCACTTAATCATCTGTTAAACCCTTTTTGCTTTCATCAAATACGTCTCGTTAGGTATATATAGGGGGGGGGGCTGGAATTCATTTCCGATAGAAATGATTATTATATTCGTTATCAGCATAAAAAAAGGCATCGAATGGTGTATTCACTTTTGTCCTAACTCAATAATACGATTTGGTAGAACTTAACCGAAATCAAATGTTAAAAACATTTGATTTGATTCCAATGCTCTTTCCAAATATAATAATCACTGCCATCACAATTGTATCCTAGCCCCCCCCCCCCCTCCTAATGGTGCCAAATATCTCCCTAGGACATAAACAAAAGTCTGCTGATTTGGGGGATTCATCAACAGTTGGTTCGTAATGCCAAATGATGGGCTAGTAGCTAGTAAGAAAACAATGGATAATAGATATTAAAAATCAACAAATAATCATGAGTATAAGAAGATACGATATCATCGAAAGATAGATGAACCTCGCTGTAAATATAATGAGGTAATTGAGTATTAATCGAGACATGATTTGTTTTATCCTTCTGTTTTTTATGGAGTGTCCAGTTTTCTTCCTTGGGAAGGGGTATTCTCTCCGAGTCCTGAACTTGCGGAGAAAATATACCGCGACTGAGAAAAGGATACTTGGGCATTTTTCGCGTATTAAACAGGTGTACAATCGCTATCTAATTTTTTGCATTTGAAAAAACCGATAAAGAAACTACTTTCTTGTAATATATTTTAGCCGAAGCTGCAGTTCAAAACTATTTCATTTAACCATTAGTTCAAGCCATGTCATTGAAAATAAAACAATGCAATAAAGCCTGGATAAAGTTATTAGAAAAGAAATGTCACAAGCCAGGCCTTTGTATGGGCCACTGTGAAAAAAAAAATTAATTTAATAAAACTAAGTTTTTACGCGGGAAGTAAAGAGCGAAGTTGAAACTTGAAACAGACAAAAATTATTACTTCACAGCCTATCTAATATATACCAATAAAACTAGTGCAAATAAACCAACTAATAATGACTCCCTGCACTTCTAGGATTATAGAAAACGCGCACTGTCACTCTCTGTGTAACACGCAAGCTTTTCATTCAAACCGGAAAAATACAGCACGTTGGAAAAAGATTGTTTCTGAATGATAAAAGAACTGTTTTTCAAAACAATTAAAACTTGTAAGCATAGCTGTGGAGGGGAGATTTTATTTACATAATAGAAAAAAAGCGTGCTTTGCCGTTTCTATCGAATATACGCATCATATTTTAAGCTTTGTGTTGTTGTTGGAGGGGAGGGGGGCTAAGTCCCCCTGAAATTTGAATTTACTAGTAAAACGATTTTTTTTTTAAATAAAGAATGAAAGTGTACTCACATTGAAAATAGAAATATCCATTGTTTTCAAAGTTAATAATATGTAGTGTACTATAATCAATGTGTTAAAACATAATGAAGATTAAATTCCAAAGCATGAACATTTTATACGAGGTTTCAATGACGAATTGTTAAGCAATTCTCTATGATTGGCTGCCTAAAAAACAGGTGTTAGCTCGAAACAAAAACCCAGTCTGGTTGAAAAAAAAACTTGGAGTTGAAACAAATTTGTGCGGGGAATCCCCCATTCATACTGCTATCTTTTTTGCAATGTTTAGGAACAGGCGGGGAATCCCTAAAAAACCAAACCTGACTATACCCATCAAACCAGACTATACCCATCAAACCAGACTATACCCACCAAACCAGATTATACCACACCACACCAGATCCATAGGTAAATGCACTGGAAAGGTGTCATGGAATAGATTATACCCACCAAACCAGATCCATAGGTACATGCACTGGAAAGGTGCCATGGAATGTAAAGTGGGACAAATAACACAGGATGGAACATAACCTACGCAAAGTATAACTTTGATACAGGATGGAACATAACCTACGCAAAGTATAAGTTAACATACTACTAGGGTTTAAGCAACTAAAGGTGTTAGGCTGTATTAAAATTGGTTCAACTGAACAATTGGTTCAACTGAAAAATCCACTGATATTAGAAAAGACTACCATTTCATGTTTTTTGATACGAAAGGATTTAAGCAACTAAAGGTATTGAGCTGTATTAAAATTGGTTCAATGATCACCAATTACTATTTATTTCACTTTTTTAACTTGAAAGAAAAGAAAACAAAGAGAAATAATGTTCTGATAAGGAGCATTTAATCAGCTATTTTTTAACAAAATATATATAAAATAGTCTAAATCAGTGTTTCTCTACTATTCAACAAAGTGATTAAAGCAAAAGGCCAACGAAGAGAAAAAGAAAAAAAATCAATGCTTTTTCCTGAATGATAAAAATTACAAAAAGGAATAGGAATTTCTTTCGGAACAATCAAAACACATTAATCGCAAATTCCACACAGGAGTTTCATACGATGGCATTCCTATTCCTTTCTAATAATTACGACAATTTGCAGTAAAAAATAATGATCAATTGAAAAAAAAGTGACTGGAAGACTAAAACTATCCAAGAATATAGCCCTAACATCTTGTTTCCAAAAATGAATTAAAAGGCCATAGTATATCGCTGAACAGCTAAAAGCATAAGCTATGCACTAATTTCAGTCCAAAGGGATTACAGTCATCCATTGATCCTGTTTAGGGCAGTAAATTTTATTTTAGGTAATATTTCAAAATAACATAAGAGTAAATCTTATGGTGTTTTGGATAATTTTACTAGCTAAGAGATGAACGCAACCTCGATGTGCCTTTTCACGCTCCTTCCAAATATAATAATTGCTACCCTCACAATAAAAAGGGCCTGTGCCCTATCCCCTCCCCGATGAGGCCAGACATATCTCTAGTTTATGCATAAAACTTAGCTGATTTTCTTCTTGTTTATGAAACAACCAACTGAATAATTAGGCCTACAAAAAATAAATAAATAAATGTACCAGCGTTGAAATGCGCATCAAGTGGTTATATTCATCTTTTTACCAGGCCAAATTAGTTGAAGTTTGTTACGGGGTAGAAAACCGATAGGAAAAAGAGAAATATATCATTTAGTTTCTTCGTTCACCGCCTTTTTAAAATATAGTAATTGTTATAGTAATAATAGTTATTGATTATAATCAACGACGCCGCAATTGTGTCGCAGCCCTTCCTAATGGGGTCAGATAGCCTGTAGCCATAGATCATGCACAGAAAACTGCAGATTTTGCTTTATTACTCTTCTTTTTGGTTTATTTGGCAATGTGAGAGACAACTGCTATGAGAAGTAAGCACAATAGAAAATAGAAAAAAAGAACAAAATCAGCAAAATTTCGTATATATTTTAGGTCTAAATTGCAGCCTAATTAGGAAGAAGGGGTGCAGGGGCGTCCATAAAGGGGGGACGGCAGGGGGCACGAGCCCCTCTCCTCGCTGCCTGAATGATGCTGCCTTGTATTTTATATTTTTATTTCGAGATTTCTATTATACAGCATTGAAAGTGCCGATTAGACCAGGTAAGTCGCCCCACTCCCGAAAATTCAGCTTATGGGGGCCCATGAGGGGGTGCAATTATGATGGTAGCAGCAATTGTTATGCCTGAAAAAAACACTGAATTTCTTTATTAAAAATTCGAGAGTCTAGATTTGTTAGATTCGAGAATTTCCTTTCTCATATAGGCTCATAAACCTTTACCATCAAATTTAGAAAATGAAAAAAAAAAATGCCCTTATTTCTCATCAACAGTTGGTTCTTAATGCCAAGAAGGTCCAATTTGAACATATATATATATATATATATATATATATATATATATATATATATATATATATATATATATATATATATATATATATATATATATATATATATATATATATATATATATATATATATATATATATATATATATATATATATATATATATATATATATATATATATATATATATATATATATATATATATATATATATATATATATATATATATATATATATATATATATATATATATATATTATATATATATATATATATATATTATATATATATATATATATATATATATATATATATATATATATATATATATATATATATATATATATATATATATATATATATATATATATATATATATATATATATATATATATATATATATATATATATATATATATATATATATATATATATATATATATATATATATTATATATATATATATATATATATATATATATATATATATATATATATATATATATATATATATATATATATATATATATATATATATATATATATATATATATATATATATATATATATATTGAAGGGGCATTTGCCCCAGGCATAACAAATTTGGGGTGGAAAATTTCAAATAAATAATTTATATTTTTAAACTTTTTTTTATAAAATAAAGAAGAGCGCGCAGTTGGCAGTAAGTATACGCGAATTGAATTCAAAATTTTCATTTTTTCCATATGTTCATCACCATTCCTTGAAAATAAAAGTAAGAAGACGGAATTTAATTAATTTCAATTTCTTTCGTGATATTTTGTATTCAATTTTTTTTAATATATGAAAATTTTGTTAATGAATGAGATTTTTTTTTCAATTATGCATGTAATTTTTGGGAGCCAGGGTGGGGGATTGTTATAATCAAGATTTTGCCCCAGGTGCAAGAGAGGCTAGAACCGCCACTGCTTGTATACAGCCTAGGATATATATCCAGGCGTTAGCAGGGGGGGGGGAAGAAATTGCCACAGTAGAAATTATTGCATCTGGAGAGAGCGTTGAATGGGGAACTGAGTGATTTTTCGGCAGAGGGCAAAAATTCTAGCTCAGGAATGGGTCCAGAATCTAAACTTGGCTAACCTATGCCCTGGGAAGGTCTTGTCAAATATCTGCCTCCACCCCTTCCCCCTCTAAACAGAGACCCTTTGATTAGCTGTGTCATAAATTTGAAAAAAAAAGGTTTGGTTCTCCTAAACGTAACTACACTCCAATAAAGCCTAGTGGAAAACCCCTCATAGGCTATACTTTAACTCGCTATTTTGTAGGAGGGTTGGAGCATAAGCATTAAAAGTATTTAAAATTCTACTTTAGCTACTTTTGGCTATCTTGGAAAGGGGCTAGGTTAAGAAAATGAAACTTTCAGGGATGGGTCTACAGGATAAAGTATGTTCTGGGAAGGTATTTTGAAGTACTTACCTTCACTCCTTCTCCCTCTAGAGGGTCCTAACCTTTGATTAAACAAAAAAAAAAACAAGTTTTTTTAAAACTGAAAACCAAGGAGCGACGTTAAAACTTAAAAACGAAAAGAAATTATTCCGTACATGAAAGGCACTGTTCCCTCCTCAACGCCTCGCTCTTTACGCTAAAGTTTTTTATTGTTTAAAAAAATAAAATTGTGAGACAGAGTCAAACTTTAGCGTAAAGAGCGAGGCGTTGAGGAGGGGACAGTCCCTTTCATATACGAAATAATTTCTGTTCGTTTTAAGTTTTAATGTCGCTCCTTACTTTCAGTTTAAAAAACTTGTTTTTTTTTTATTTAATTTTTGAACGTTTTTGAATAAATGCAGGTTTTGATCTTGGCTCACCGTACATGAATAATTAAAAAAAATTTTCATATTAATTTACTTTTATTTAGTTAAATGGCTTTCTCGAAACTTGTGTTTAATTTTAATTACGAACGTTTTATTAGTATAAATATACGTAAACTTACGAATTAACTTACGTAACGAACTTCTATATTCATATATTTTTAATACGTTTATTAGGGGGTTCGACCCCTAGTCAATACCTTGCTCTTTAAGCGAATGTTCGAATTTTGTTCCAATTCTTTAAAAATGACCGCTTAATCACAAAGACCGTTAATTAGAATAAATGGCTCTTATGAAAGTACTAAAAAATCTTTGGCTTAAAGAGCGAGGCATTGACCACGGGGTGAACCCAATTATATATGTAATATTTTCTGTTCGTTTAAAGTTTCGATGTTGCTGCTGTTGCAGTTGAAATACTTGTTTTTTTATATTAAATTTCTGATCTTTTTTTAAATAATGCTGGGAAGTCCGGCGTCCCCTTCATAGCAATGTCCCTTCCCCCCATGAAAACTTCCTTCATGGAAATATCCTCCCACATAATCCCCGACCCACTCCTCCTCCCCCCCCACTACCAGGAAAAATCTCCCCTGAAAACGTCTGTATACTTCCAAATAACCAATACTATATGTTAACATTGGGTAAAGTTCATAACTTTCAGCCCTCCCCCCGGGAACTTCGGGATTAAGTCATCCTAAAAGACATACTTATAATATTTTCGAACATGCTGAACAAAATGGCTATCTCAAAATTTTGATCAGGTGACTTTGGGAAAAAAATGAGCGTGGGAGGGGGCCTAGTTGCCCTCCATTTTTTTTGGTCACTTAAAAAGGGCACTAGAACTTTCAATTTCCATTCCAATGAGCCCTCCCACGACATTCTAGGACAACTGGGTCGATACGATCACCCCTGGGGAAAAAAAAAACAAACAAACAAATAAACACACGCACCCGTGATCTTTCTTCTGGCATAACATGCAAAATTCCACATTTTTGTAGATGGGAGCTTGAAACCTCTACAGTAGGGTTCTCTGATACGCGGAATATGATGGTGTGATTTTCATTAAGGTTCTATAACTTTTAGGGGGTCTTTCCCCCTTTTTTCGAAAATCAGCCAAATTTTCTCAGGCGCCTAACTTTTGATGGGTAGGATTAAACTTGATAAAACTTATATATGTGACATCAGCATTAAAATCTGATTCTTTTGATGTATCTATTTGTATCAAAATACCGTTTTCTAGAGTTTCGGTTACCATTGAGCCGGGTTGCTCCTTACTTACAGTTCGTTACCACGAACTGTTTGATGACCTTTAAAATCTATGTGTTATAAAAGTGAAACCATGCAAAATAGATCCTCTGCTTAAATGAAGTACAACGAAATTATTTTCAGCTTCACAACTTTTCTAAATCCCAATTTATGGTAAATATTTACCAAATCATATTATTGACTTACGAATAAAGCAAACATACCACTCGATGCCTTTTTTTATGCTCTTCCAAATATAATAATCATTTTTGTCGGAAATGATTTTAGCCCCCCACCCCTATATATACCAATTCAGGGTATATGTTTGCACATTAGGGGGGTGGGAGGGGAAAGTTTAATCTTACCTCTCATTTACATCAGAAATAAAAGTTACCCCCATCCCCCTAATGTACAAATATATACCCTGAATTGGTATATATGGGGATGGGGGCTAAAATCATTTCCAACAAAAATGATTATTATATTTGGAAAGAGCATAAAAAAGGCATCGAATGGTATGTTTACTTATTCGTAAGTCAATAGCCTAATATGATTTGGTAAAAATTTACCCCAATTTATAAGGTTTTAAAGATATGCAAGTACATTTCCTAAATTTTGAAAAAAAAAACATTGATATGGCTTAAAAATTCTACCCAAATAACAGGAATTGCATTTTCAGAACTAAAGCCAGAGAAAAAGAAACTGATAACTGAAAATTAAGGTAAAATGTTATTTCGTCAAAATTTCAATAGGCATAGCGACCTGTCATACAGGCAAATTTCAAAACCCTCTAGAGGGAGAAGGAGTGGAGGTAAGTACTTCAAAACACCTTCCCGGGACACACTTTAGTCTGT
Organism: Artemia sinica; assembly: GCA_027921565.1. NCBI lineage: Eukaryota > Metazoa > Arthropoda > Branchiopoda > Anostraca > Artemiidae > Artemia > Artemia sinica. The sequence goes on from CM051273.1 coordinate 19,822,801, forward strand.
AGATCCATACCTGAAAGTTTCATTTTTCGTAACCTAACCCCTTTCCAATATAGCCAAGAAATAGGAAGATAAACATACCATATAACATCACTAACATAATCCAAACAAATATTGATTATTTTCTACGGAAAAACTTCCAAAGAATCACCATTATTGTACCAAAGCACTTTAACTTCTAGTTTATTTAAAACATGCTGAACCTGAATGGTGTGTTTTAAATTGATACATGTTCCCTTCAACAGTTCACCTGGACAACTAACCGTAGACTATAGTTGTCTAATGACTAAATAATTTCCCTACTACTACTCCGTTCAAGAATACTAATAATAATAAGACGAATAAAGAATCATAATTCTTTTATTACATACATAAAAAAAAGTAACAATACATTAAAAAAAAGCACATTAAACATGAAAAAATACACTTTTTTTAAAATTTATTTATAAAAAAAAATACATCATTTACATAGGCACACTGAGAAAAAACACTTAAATAAATTCACTTTTTTTGTTTATTTATAGAGAAAAAATACAACATTAGATTAAAGCACTTTTTTTTAATGAAACATTTACAAAAAAAAATCTGCTCAAAGTAAAAAAAAAAATAACTTTGATAGTGGCGGTGCGCCCCCCGCTGGCGGCCGCGCCCCCCCCCCGGGCCGCGAGGCCCTTCCCCCCAAAGGCCGTGAGGCCCCCCCAAAGGTTTTAGGAAATAATTTACAGAACTTTATTTAAACCGAGACTTTCCCTATGGGTAACACATTCGGCCCGGTCTGAAGTTAAATAGTGACCAAGGGGGAGGGTGGTCACACCGTCTTGACAAACATAGACCTTGTCGGAGATGGTACTCATAGCAAATTTTTTCTACATTTACAGTAAAGTTTCTGTATTTGAGAGAACGAATTGCCAACAATTTGGCTCGTGGAATTGTGTTTTCAACAATACAATTCCTATACATGTCAATGTCAAAATTCTTATCCACATAGCGCGTGGGTACTCCTTTGCAACGTTTCTTGATTTCCTCGTCGTGTGTCTGTATAAAGTACACCTTCGGACTTACAAACATACCACGGGAAATCATGTCGCTTCCCGTTTCTGATTTACAAAATAAAAGCTGATTTGGTGTCCGACGTTTCACTAGCTCTGGGTAAAGACTACTCCAATTGGAGTAGTCCATCCGTGAGCTGATAATTTCACCGTGCGCCAAATCATCAATTAGATTTGGGGTTTTTACTTTTAACAGTAGAGAATCCGTGTCCCCGTAGCAGACCTCTACTTGCCCCTTTTCTGGCCACTGTACCCTAGCCACATTGTAGTAGAATTCCAACATGAGTTTTTTAGAGATCTCCAAGATCGCACTGCCTGGAGCAATATTTTTATTCAAGACAATGCGTCTTTTTTTCCTATTCAATAGTACCATGTCCGGGCCAATGATTGTGAAGGAAGTGTAATTTGGATCGGCAATAATTCGAGCACATTGTTTGGGGTCGGTCACGACGTCACAACGATTCCTATTGCGAACACTCTCACACATTTTGCCGAAAGCCGAATTCAAAATGAGTTTATAAATTTCTTTTTCGGCTTTCGTCTGCGCTGCAGAACGTTTGTTGACAAAAGTGTCAACAAACGTTTTCAGATAGGGTTTTTGACTAAACTGAAGTGCTCTGTGAACCTTTGTGACGTTGAAACCGTTGTTGCACATCCATTTTAAAGCTACATGATGTACAACTATGTTTTTTTTGGCAGAAGATCAGCAATAAGTTTTTGTTTTGAAGGTGACCAATGCAATCCGTCCACCTTGACTAAACGCCTATTGCGAGGGCTCAAAGAGTCCTTAGTCACAGGTCTATTGATGCACGGGAAAACAAAATCCTTTACTGAATCGTGAAGCTCGACTGGTATCTCCCCGTCAATTTCAAAAAAACCATCGAACCGATCCATTCTCCTCAACACTGTCAATGTTGGGGAAAAGGGGAGCTTGAGGGTCATTGAGCCATTTATAGTCACCGCAAGGTAGCGCATAATGGGACATGGCCGAGGGGTAGAGAGAATTCATATCAAGGAAAACTGCATCCGATTTTGTCCCCGTCTTCTCTCCTGTTGGATCAGTTTCCAAGATACGATCCCCGTGAAAAACAAATCCACCCCTCATTGATCTTTCTATGAACAGATGCTGATCAATGTCTGTGATTAGCCCAATTTTTTTCCCCACTAATTTTTAGGATGAGGTCCATCACTAGATGAGATGAAAAATAATAGCCCAAATCAAGATTAAATTCCTCATAGATTTTGTCCGTATTTTTACACATAATGTCTAACAGAGTTAACACGTCACTCGACAAATACAGCTTGCAGTAGTCAAACCCATTTTTACACCCTCCCTTTGCCCAAACTTTTTTAGCAAAACTGTATTCATGGGGGGTGCACCTACGATCGTGTAGACTGTCGTAAAACGATTCAATTGGAGGAATAGTTTCCTCGGCGAATCTCGACATGGAACAATAATAGTCATAAGGATATATGCCCTTGACCGTCAACAAATCATATAAATCATTTGGAAATTGTTGCTTGAGAAGGGGGAAAGCATTGCAACCGTCATCGTTTTTCTGCACTTGAATTAATTCGCTCAATGATTTGGGGAAAAAACTGTAGGAATCTAAAAAGCGAATTTTATTCGTGTACTTAACGTCGGCTTCAACAAATTTCCACATAAATTCCAAAACAAGCAGCTTTTCCGATGACTTAGGTATGATTTTGTAGGAAAAGCTGTCTATCACCCATGCATCATCATCCACTGTTCCATTTCTTTGAAGACGTGCAATGCCTGGTAGCACATACTTCAGATCGTAGTTAGAGTTATGTATAAAAACCGGAAGAAAAAGTTGCTGTTTAATTTTTAAATTACATGAATTGTGAGCCCACCCCCGAAAGTTACTTTTCCCCGTTGAATTGGGATCAATAAGGTGGTTGTGATCCTGCACCGCGTCTTTTGGGGCAAGAAAACCTCTACAAACCGAGTAAATTGTCCCCTTTTCTAACGCCAGTTGCTCTTTATCTGACAATTTCATTGGGTAGTTGATGTGACGCAATCGTGAAATTGCGCCGTTTGCTGTTTTTATTAAGGATATCAATAACTTTTGCATGCTGCCCTCCTCATCCATAGCCAAAAAAAAAACTCTTCCAATTGCATTTTATTGTTGGAATCGCGACGGGCGTGCGCATAGGAACACGCAACTAGTTTGTGTTCCTTGACTATATTTGGCCTTGATGGGTCTGATACCTCAACCAGTCTTGTTTCACAATCTAAAGATATTTTATCAACTTGTAGCAGGGAATTTTGGAATTTTTAAATTGTAAAATATCTTTGCCTTCTACCGGCATTTCAATTCTTTGATTCCCATGAATTTTGCAATTGCTCATGTGATCTGAGAATGTTCGCTCAGATGTGAATGGGGAAAAGCACATGGGGCAATAGAGACGTTCCCCTTTCTTCACACCTTGAGATAAGAGTCGACTTATTGCTGTAACGGGGAAAAAATTACCATAGGAATTTACATCTTTGGGAGGCTCGTAAATAACCCATACACAATTTTTAACATTTTCCACCATCGGTGTCCTCACTGAATACAAAACCCCTTTTTTATTTGGTTTTTTTCCACCATCTACAAATTCAGTGTCATACTGGAGAACAACCACCCCCACCCCAAGATTTTCATTTGCTTTCTCGAATATGCTTATTTCTTTCAAGGACACCGGATACTTCCCCTCTAAACAATCAAAATTTACTTTAGGGAAATTTTTTCCACCGTTACGTGCAAGTCCGTCGAGATTTTTTATTGTTGAATCTTTGTTTAATGTTTTATGGGCTCCTGCTAAAAATGCATATTTAAAGCATTGCAGCCCTGTGTCAAATCTGAAATCCTGAACCCCTCCTGTAGCAGACAAATCTTGGTGGCATTTTATTTTGTTACCCCCCGCCCCTCTTAAAATAAAGTTTTTTTTAAATCTACTGAGATTCAGATCCATGTATTCAATGTATAAAATTGTGGACCCACTTCCCCTCTCATTAAACGTGTCCAAAGTCGATATTAGTTTATTTACCCAGTTGAAAAAGTTGTCTTCAAATTCATTTAGACCTGGGTAAAAAGTCTGGTTGCCAGTTGAAAAATGAAAATAAAAAATATACCCGGATGTTCCCTTTTGTAAATAAACTTTTTGATTCACCGATGCTTTACCCCCCCCCCCCCCCCCTTGACCCCCCCCCCATTTCTGAATCTGAATCTCAATTTGCGCTCGAATTCTGTCGATGTAGCTATGGAGAACATTCACAGGGTCTGTTAAAAATAATGCTCCCGTCAACCGCGTTTTCCTCGGGAGGGTTAAAATCTACCCTGTATGTTTGCAAGTGACCTAGAGCAGATTCTAACAAATAAAATTCACGTAGTTCCGGGGACATAGCACTATTTTCATGTCCTGCACCTATTTGTACAGGATCCAATTCACTAATAGTAAAGTTATCGTTAAAAGTGTCCCCGGAAAAATTAGGCCCAACAATTTGCATAAGACTGTCCATTTCTTCAGCTGTAAATTGAAAATCCAGGGGGATATCAAATAACGTACCTTCACTAACATCATCATCCGGTGAGAGAGGGACAATTACCCATGATACTTTGAAATCCCGGACCAGGGAAGGCAGAAGTTTTCACAGCTTCCCCCTGAAACTAGAAAATGAATGGATTAAGTTTTTTTTTACGAAAGTTTTATCACAATTAAAACACACTTTTCTTTTTTTTTTGCTGATAGCATTATTTATCAAACGAATGCATAATAAATTACAAATTTTTGCTTATAGCATTATTTACAAAACAATGCGTACTAAATTACAAATTTTGTTAATAGCACATGCACACACATGCGCACACACTCACACACACACTCACACTTACACACACACACACACTCACACACACGCGCACACAGACACACACACACACACACGTACACACTTCACACACACACACACACACACACACACACACACACACACACACACACACACACACACACATTCACACATGCGCACACACTCATACATACACACACACACACACACACACACACACACACAACACACACACAACACACATGCGCAGACACCCACACATGCACACACACTCACACACTTACACGCTGAAATATTCTTACAGGTTGAAATTGCGTTTCTAACCCCTTAGCCTATATTCTATTAGCCTATAACGTGCTGCTGAAACAGCGTCAGATAGAAATGCGCTGTGGAAACAATTTATGCGATTTTTCCTGTGCTAATATCTCTCGTTTCATCTAAGATAAGAAACATCCTGTTATTTGAAACTCCCACTTTGTAGCGAGCGAGCGATTAACATTCAAATTTATACCTGCCGGATTAACATTCAACCTTTCCCGATGGGTTATTTTGATAAAATGATTAAATATGCGCGAAGATACGTGCAAAAACATATCTTAGTTTAAGAACGCTTGTTCAACCATCAAGTGTGAAATAGTGATTTGTTTATATAGTTAGTTTGTTTAAAGAAATAATGGATTTTTGCATTAGAAAACATCTTGCTTAAAAGAGAAATTAGAGGTAAAGTTTTATAAATCTATAGAAAAGTATGATAAGCTATTTGCTACTTCCGTGTTATAATCATTCTTTTATATACTGCTAATTTGGTTAATGAAAGAAAATGAAATAGGATTATTATAGAATAGTTTAGAAACAAATTTAAGTTTTACTCATCAAAAGTTATGCGCTTGAGAAAATTTACCTTATTTTTGAAAATACGGAAAAAAAAATTATATATATAACTTACAAATTCTGACTGGGCTTCTACACCTGAAGTCCCTGGCAAAGCATGAAGGGGGTCAACCTCACGATCTTGAGTAGACTGGGCTGAGGCATTATGAAAAGCCGCCCAATCTCTTTTCAATTTCCTCCCAGGTTGCGTAGAGGTTTGCGCAGAGCTAACACTGGCGTGAGAGGCTCCTGGCATTAAAAGTTGCGTGATCATTGGCTGGTCCAGAGCACGTATAATTGAACCAGCATGTTTGATGATGGAGGGCCTTGCAGCTTGCATCAATGTGGCTTCGTTCCATTTTGGTTTCTTTTCCGGAGGGGGGTAATTGCAAGAATCTTCCTCCACCTTAAAAAAGAAGAAAAAATTTAATAATGTAATAATAAGCCCTCTTTTAAAGATAAATTACCCTCGACCCCCATGTAACTATACCCCCTTTAACTGAACCCTCGTGCAACTCAACCTTCCCTTTTAAGCACTCTCTGAAAGTTCCAACTTAATACACAAATTCCTTAATGAAGAAATACTTTGTTTTTTTTTTCACCTTACAATGAACGTGCTAGAATTGATACATTGACCCCTTCCCTGTCTTAAATTTTTATAAAAGCCACTTAATCATCTGTTAAAACCCTTTTTGCTTTCATCAAATACGTCTCGTTAGGTATATATAGGGGGGGGGGGCTGGAATTCATTTCCGATAGAAATGATTATTATATTCGTTATCAGCATAAAAAAAGGCATCGAATGGTGTATTCACTTTTGTCCTAACTCAATAATACGATTTGGTAGAACTTAACCGAAATCAAATGTTAAAAACATTTGATTTGATTCCAATGCTCTTTCCAAATATAATAATCACTGCCATCACAATTGTATCCTAGCCCCCCCCTCCTAATGGTGCCAAATATCTCCCTAGGACATAAACAAAAGTCTGCTGATTTGGGGATTCATCAACAGTTGGTTCGTAATGCCAAATGATGGGCTAGTAGCTAGTAAGAAAACAATGGATAATAGATATTAAAAAATCAACAAATAATCATGAGTATAAGAAGATACGATATCATCGAAAGATAGATGAACCTCGCTGTAAATATAATGAGGTAATTGAGTATTAATCGAGACATGATTTGTTTTATCCTTCTGTTTTTTATGGAGTGTCCAGTTTTCTTCCTTGGGAAGGGGTATTCTCTCCGAGTCCTGAACTTGCGGAGAAAATATACCCGCGACTGAGAAAAGGATACTTGGGCATTTTTCGCGTATTAAACAGGTGTACAATCGCTATCTAATTTTTTGCATTTGAAAAAACCGATAAAGAAACTACTTTCTTGTAATATATTTTAGCCGAAGCTGCAGTTCAAACTATTTCATTTAACCATTAGTTCAAGCCATGTCATTGAAAATAAAACAATGCAATAAAGCCTGGATAAAGTTATTAGAAAAGAAATGTCACAAGCCAGGCCTTTGTATGGGCCACTGTGAAAAAAAAATTAATTTAATAAAACTAAGTTTTTACGCGGGAAGTAAAGAGCGAAGTTGAAACTTGAAACAGACAAAAATTATTACTTCACAGCCTATCTAATATATACCAATAAAACTAGTGCAAATAAACCAACTAATAATGACTCCCTGCACTTCTAGGATTATAGAAAACGCGCACTGTCACTCTCTGTGTAACACGCAAGCTTTTCATTCAAACCGGAAAAATACAGCACGTTTGGAAAAAGATTGTTTCTGAATGATAAAAGAACTGTTTTTCAAAACAATTAAAACTTGTAAGCATAGCTGTGGAGGGGAGATTTTATTTACATAATAGAAAAAAGCGTGCTTTGCCGTTTCTATCGAATATACGCATCATATTTTAAGCTTTGTGTTGTTGTTGGAGGGGAGGGGGGCTAAGTCCCCCTGAAATTTGAATTTACTAGTAAAACGATTTTTTTTTTTAAATAAAGAATGAAAGTGTACTCACATTGAAAATAGAAATATCCATTGTTTTCAAAGTTAATAATATGTAGTGTACTATAATCAATGTGTTAAAACATAATGAAGATTAAATTCCAAAGCATGAACATTTTATACGAGTTTCAATGACGAATTGTTAAGCAATTCTCTATGATTGGCTGCCTAAAAAACAGGTGTTAGCTCGAAACAAAAACCCAGTCTGGTTGAAAAAAAAAACTTGGAGTTGAAACAAATTTGTGCGGGGAATCCCCCATTCATACTGCTATCTTTTTTGCAATGTTTAGGAACAGGCGGGGAATCCCTAAAAAACCAAACCTGACTATACCCATCAAACCGGACTATACCCATCAAACCAGACTATACCCACCAAACCAGATTATACCCACCACACCAGATCCATAGGTAAATGCACTGGAAAGGTGTCATGGAATAGATTATACCCACCAAACCAGATCCATAGGTACATGCACTGGAAAGGTGCCATGGAATGTAAAGTGGGACAAATAACACAGGATGGAACATAACCTACGCAAAGTATAACTTTGATACAGGATGGAACATAACCTACGCAAAGTATAAGTTAACATACTACTAGGGTTTAAGCAACTAAAGGTGTTAGGCTGTATTAAAATTGGTTCAACTGAACAATTGGTTCAACTGAAAAATCCACTGATATTAGAAAAGACTACCATTTCATGTTTTTTGATACGAAAGGATTTAAGCAACTAAAGGTATTGAGCTGTATTAAAATTGGTTCAATGATCACCAATTACTATTTATTTCACTTTTTTAACTTGAAAGAAAAGAAAACAAAGAGAAATAATGTTCTGATAAGGAGCATTTAATCAGCTATTTTTTAACAAAATATATATAAAATAGTCTAAATCAGTGTTTCTCTACTATTCAACAAAGTGATTAAAGCAAAAGGCCAACGAAGAGAAAAGAAAAAAAATCAATGCTTTTTCCTGAATGATAAAAATTACAAAAAGGAATAGGAATTTCTTTCGGAACAATCAAAACACATTAATCGCAAATTCCACACAGGAGTTTCATACGATGGCATTCCTATTCCTTTCTAATAATTACGACAATTTGCAGTAAAAAATAATGATCAATTGAAAAAAAAGTGACTGGAAGACTAAAACTATCCAAGAATATAGCCCTAACATCTTGTTTCCAAAATGAATTAAAAGGCCATAGTATATCGCTGAACAGCTAAAAGCATAAGCTATGCACTAATTTCAGTCCAAAGGGATTACAGTCATCCATTGATCCTGTTTAGGGCAGTAAATTTTATTTTAGGTAATATTTCAAAATAACATAAGAGTAAATCTTATGGTGTTTGGATAATTTTACTAGCTAAGAGATGAACGCAACCTCGATGTGCCTTTTCACGCTCCTTCCAAATATAATAATTGCTACCCTCACAATAAAAAGGGCCTGTGCCCTATCCCCTCCCCGATGAGGCCAGACATATCTCTAGTTTATGCATAAAACTTAGCTGATTTTCTTCTTGTTTATGAAACAACCAACTGAATAATTAGGCCTACAAAAAATAAATAAATAAATGTACCAGCGTTGAAATGCGCATCAAGTGGTTATATTCATCTTTTACCAGGCCAAATTAGTTGAAGTTTGTTACGGGGTAGAAAACCGATAGGAAAAAGAGAAATATATCATTTAGTTTCTTCGTTCACCGCCTTTTTAAAATATAGTAATTGTTATAGTAATAATCGCCGCAATTAGTTATTGATTATAATCAACGACGCCGCAATTGTGTCGCAGCCCTTCCTAATGGGGTCAGATAGCCTGTAGCCATAGATCATGCACAGAAAACTGCAGATTTTGCTTTATTACTCTTCTTTTTGGTTTATTTGGCAATGTGAGAGACAACTGCTATGAGAAGTAAGCACAATAGAAAATAGAAAAAAAGAACAAAATCAGCAAAATTTCGTATATATTTTAGGTCTAAATTGCAGCCTAATTAGGAAGAAGGGGTGCAGGGGCGTCCATAAGGGGGACGGCAGGGGGCACGAGCCCCTCTCCTCGCTGCCTGAATGATGCTGCCTTGTATTTTATATTTTTATTTCGAGATTTCTATTATACAGCATTGAAAGTGCCGATTAGACCAGGTAAGTCGCCCCACTCCCGAAAATTCAGCTTATGGGGGCCCATGAGGGGGTGCAATTATGATGGTAGCAGCAATTGTTATGCCTGAAAAAAACACTGAATTTCTTTATTAAAAATTCGAGAGTCTAGATTTGTTAGATTCGAGAATTTCCTTTCTCATATAGGCTCATAAACCTTTACCATCAAATTTAGAAAATGAAAAAAAAAATTGCCCTTATTTCTCATCAACAGTTGGTTCTTAATGCCAAGAAGGTCCAATTTGAACATATATATATATATATATATATATATATATATATATATATATATATATATATATATATATATATATATATATATATATATATATATATATATATATATATATATATATATATATATATATATATATATATATATATATATATATATATATATAATATATATATATATATATATATATATATATATATATATATATATATATATATATATATATATATATATATATATATATATATATTATATATATATATATATATATATATATATATATATATATATATATATATATATATCTATATATATATATATATATATATATATATATATATATATATATATATACTATATACATATATATATATATATATATATATATATATATATATATATATATATATATATATATATATATATATATATATATATATATATATATAATATATATATATATATATATATATATATATATATATATATATATATATATATATATATATATCTATATATATATATATATATATATATATATATATATATATATATATATATATATATATATATATATATATATATATATATATATATATATATATATATATATATATATATATATATATATATATATATATATAATATATATATATATATATATATATATATATATATATATATATATATATATATATATATATATATATATATATCTATATATATATATATATATATATATATATATATATATATATATTGAAGGGGCATTTGCCCCAGGCATAACAAATTTTGGGGTGGAAAATTTCAAATAAATAATTTTATTTTTAAACTTTTTTTTATTAAAATAAAGAAGAGCGCGCAGTTGGCAGTAAGTATACGCGAATTGAATTCAAAATTTTCATTTTTTCCATATGTTCATCACCATTCCTTGAAAATAAAAGTAAGAAGACGGAATTTAATTAATTTCAATTTCTTTCGTGACATTTTGTATTCAATTTTTTTTAATATATGAAAATTTTGTTAATGAATGAGATTTTTTTTTCAATTATGCATGTAATTTTTGGGAGCCAGGGTGGGGGATTGTTATAATCAAGATTTTGCCCCAGGTGCAAGAGAGGCTAGAACCGCCACTGCTTGTATACAGCCTAGGAATATATCCAGGCGTTAGCAGGGGGGGGGGGGAAGAAGAAATTGCCACAGTAGAAATTATTGCATCTGGAGAGAGCGTTGAATGGGGAACTGAGTGATTTTTTCGGCAGAGGGCAAAAATTCTAGCTCAGGAATGGGTCCAGAATCTAAACTTGGCTAACCTATGCCCTGGGAAGGTCTTGTCAAATATCTGCCTCCCCCCTTCCCCCTCTAAACAGAGACCCTTTGATTAGCTGTGTCATAAATTTGAAAAAAAAGGTTTGGTTCTCCTAAACGTAACTACACTCCAATAAAGCCTAGTGGAAAACCCCTCATAGGCTATACTTTAACTCGCTATTTTGTAGGAGGGTTGGAGCATAAGCATTAAAAGGTAAAATTCTACTTTAGCTACTTTTGGCTATCTTGGAAAGGGGCTAGGTTAAGAAAATGAAACTTTCAGGGATGGGTCTACAGGATAAAGTATGTTCTGGGAAGGTATTTTGAAGTACTTACCTTCACTCCTTCTCCCTCTAGAGGGTCCTAACCTTTGATTAAACAAAAAAAAAAAAAAAAAAAAAACAAGTTTTTTAAACTGAAACCAAGGAGCGGACGTTAAAACTTAAAACGAAAAGAAATTATTCCGTACATGAAAGGCACTGTTCCCTCCTCAACGCCTCGCTCTTTACGCTAAAGTTTTTTATTGTTTAAAAAAATAAAATTGTGAGACAGAGTCAAACTTTAGCGTAAAGAGCGAGGCGTTGAGGAGGGGACAGTCCCTTTCATATACGAAATAATTTCTGTTCGTTTTAAGTTTTAATGTCGCTCCTTACTTTCAGTTTAAAAAACTTGTTTTTTTTATTTAATTTTTGAACGTTTTTGAATAAATGCAGGTTTTGATCTTGGCTCACCGTACATGAATAATTAAAAAAAAATTTTCATATTAATTTACTTTTATTTAGTTAAATGGCTTTCTCGAAACTTGTTTAATTTTAATTACGAACGTTTTTATTAGTAATAAATATACGTAACTTACGAATTAACTTACGTAACGAACTTCTATATTCATATATTTTTAATACGTTTATTAGGGGGTTCGACCCCTAGTCAATACCTTGCTCTTTAAGCGAATGTTCGAATTTTGTTCCAATTCTTTAAAAATGACCGCTTAATCACAAAGACCGTTAATTAGAATAAATGGCTCTTATGAAAGTACTAAAAAATCTTTGGCTTAAAAGAGCGAGGCATTGACCACGGGGTGAACCCAATTATATATGTAATATTTTCTGTTCGTTTAAAGTTTCGATGTTGCTGCTGTTGCAGTTGAAATACTTGTTTTTTTATATTAAATTTCTGATCTTTTTTTAAATAATGCTGGGAAGTCCGGCGTCCCCTTCATAGCAATGTCCCTTCCCCCATGAAAACTTCCTTCATGGAAATATCCTCCCACATAATCCCCGACCCACTCCTCCCCCCCCCCACTACCAGGAAAAATCTCCCCTGAAAACGTCTGTATACTTCCAAATAACCAATACTATATGTTAACATTGGGTAAAGTTCATAACTTTCAGCCCTCCCCCCGGGAACTTCGGGGATTAAGTCATCCTAAAAGACATACTTATAATATTTTCGAACATGCTGAACAAAATGGCTATCTCAAAATTTTGATCAGGTGAATTTGGGAAAAAAATGAGCGTGGGAGGGGGCCTAGTTGCCCTCCATTTTTTTTTGGTCACTTAAAAAGGGCACTAGAACTTTCAATTTCCATTCCAATGAGCCCTCCCACGACATTCTAGGACAACTGGGTCGATACGATCACCCCTGGGGAAAAAAAAAACAAACAAACAAATAAACAGGCACCCGTGATCTTTCTTCTGGCATAACATGCAAAATTCCACATTTTTGTAGATGGGAGCTTGAAACCTCTACAGTAGGGTTCTCTGATACGCGGAATATGATGGTGTGATTTTCATTAAGGTTCTATAACTTTTAGGGGGTCTTTCCCCCTTTTTTCGAAAATCAGCCAATTTTCTCAGGCGCCTAACTTTTGATGGGTAGGATTAAACTTGATAAAACTTATATATGTGACATCAGCATTAAAATCTGATTCTTTTGATGTATCTATTTGTATCAAAATACCGTTTTCTAGAGTTTCGGTTACCATTGAGCCGGGTTGCTCCTTACTTACAGTTCGTTACCACGAACTGTTTGATGACCTTTAAAATCTATGTGTTATAAAAGTGAAACCATGCAAAATAGATCCTCTGCTTAAATGAAGTACAACGAAATTATTTTCAGCTTCACAACTTTTCTAAATCCCAATTTATGGTAAATATTTACCAAATCATATTATTGACTTACGAATAAAGCAAACATACCACTCGATGCCTTTTTTTATGCTCTTTCCAAATATAATAATCATTTTTGTCGGAAATGATTTTAGCCCCCACCCCTATATATACCAATTCAGGGTATATGTTTGCACATTAGGGGGGTGGGAGGGGAAAGTTTAATCTTACCTCTCATTTACATCAGAAATAAAAGTTACCCCCATCCCCTAATGTACAAATATATACCCTGAATTGGTATATATGGGATGGGGGCTAAAATCATTTCCAACAAAAATGATTATTATATTTGGAAAGAGCATAAAAAAGGCATCGAATGGTATGTTTACTTTATTCGTAAGTCAATAGCCTAATATGATTTGGTAAAAATTTACCCCAATTTATAAGGTTTTAAAGATATGCAAGTACATTTCCTAAATTTTGAAAAAAAAAAACATTGATATGGCTTAAAATTCTACCCAAATAACAGGAATTGCATTTTCAGAACTAAAGCCAGAGAAAAAGAAACTGATAACTGAAAATTAAGGTAAAATGTTATTTCGTCAAAATTTCAATAGGCATAGCGACCTGTCATACAGGCAAATTTCAAAACCCTCTAGAGGGAGAAGGAGTGGAGGTAAGTACTTCAAAACACCTTCCCGGGACACACTTTAGTCTGTAGATCCATACCTGAAAGTTTCATTTTTCGTAACCTAACCCCTTTCCAATATAGCCAAGAAATAGGAAGATAAACATACCATATAACATCACTAACATAATCCAAACAAATATTGATTATTTTCTACGGAAAAACTTCCAAAGAATCACCATTATTGTACCAAAGCACTTTAACTTCTAGTTTATTTAAAACGTTAAGACGCCCGAAGGTGGAACTGTAAATACCAGAGCTCTTGTCATCTACCATAAATACCCTGAAGTTATGTTGGAGTGGTATATAGGATGAAACAACGACGATTATCTAGTAAAATGACATCCTTAATTAAAGAATTACCGCTAGCGTAGTTTGTATCTGGTCTTGTAAATGTGTCATGAATTAGTATTGCCAGAAAAGCCTAAAGAAAGAACGATATTTGGGTTTTAAAGTTGCCAAAATTAAAAACAAGGGGGAAAAGAACGAGAGGGTATTATTGCTCAAATCTTCAAAAGACCCACTAAAAACAAAAATTCCAACATGCCTGTTGGTTGTTCTTTACAGTGTCTGCTGAATGTTATAGAAAACATTTTTTTAATCCTATTTCAATATTTTAAGCTGTTTATTGATTGAAAGGTACTGGTGCATTTAAACGTACTCTTTTATACACTGCTAAAGAAGTCGAGTTTGGTTAATGCTAATGAAATAAAATAAAATACGATGAATATATAATAGCTTAGAAACAAATTTGGGTTATATATTTGCACATTAGGGGGTGGGGGTGGGGGTAAAGCATACTATATATTAAATACGTAACCTAACCTAGGCACCTCCCTCCCCCCTCCCCTAAACCCCCAAAACCAATAGTTTAAATATCATAAACGCAATGAAAACTACTCTGCATTCTAATTCTTAATAGCGGTGTCTTGAAGTAACCAGTCTGGCGGGTATCTGTAGCATCTCCAGTTTTACATTCCATATACAGTATATAAAAGAGTACGTTTAATGCACTTGTACCGATTGAAATACAGCGTGTTTTTGCTACTTTGATAGTATAGTACCACATCGGAGAGTAGAATAGAATTTAAAATGGCACTGCCCCTGAAGAGACAATTTTTGCTAAGAAGCTTAGTCGCTTTGTTATTTTGGAACTGCCATAATTTCATAGATATCATGCTTGCAGCAGTAGCTACAACCTAGTAAAGAGCAAACAACAGCCCGTAGCAACAAAAAGTTGAAAAAGTGTTTTGAAAAAGACTCTAATGATAAAAAATTGCATCTGATACTGAATCAGGAATGGTAACTAATGTTTTAGTTCATCTTAAAAGTAAAAGTTTATTGCGAAAACAAATTTATGATGATTTCGATACAGAGCCTAGAACCCCTCTAAAATGGCTTCAGATCGAAATAAAAAATGCATCATTGCAATCAGCATGGTCAAAAACCTAAAATACGATAATTACAGTCCTCCACCTTCAACAACAAGGAAAATCACTTTTTTGCATGGGTAGCACTGATGTCTCCCTTTTTTTCTCTTTTTTTCTACCAGGGGTAGGGGGTAACCAGAACATCCAGAGAGGTGTTTTGATGGCTCATTCAAACAGAAATTAAATTTGCTAGTGCCATTTTTAAGTAACCAAAAAGATTGGAGGGTAGCTAGCCCTCAGCCCCAAAGGCCCCCCTCCTCCCAAAGTCGTCCAATCAAAATCTCGAGGGAAGTCAGTTTTTCTGAGGAAATAAAAAGCTAAGTTGGAACTTAAAACGAACAGAAATTATTGCTTTACGGTCTCTCTAACATATATAAATAAAATTGGTACACATACTAACCAACTAATGATATTTTCTTACGTTTGTAGGATAATAGAAAACTAGCGCTTTACTGAAAACACAACACAATGTGTCAATGTAGGAGTTTTGGCACAGAAAAAGTATACCATTTCAGAACACTTCTTACAGTACAAAAATAAAGCATTTAGAGACATTTCATGATTATTTTCTAGACAAGTTTGAAGTAAAGCCATCCTGATAGTATTAAGACTAGACCCCGGCGCCACGCCGGCGCAACGACCGAACGCCGCCAACGAGAGGCCCGGCTGACTGCCGCCGAAGTATCGCAATGCCGCTGGTGCGCTGCGCGGCGTTTGGCCGACTGAATTAATCTTGCAGCAGTTATTTATTGCGTCAACCACAAAGTTGGAACTTTTCTTTCTCGTGTGGTTAAGTATTTCGATTTTCCTGATTAGAAATGAAGCAGGGCTTGCACTATCCCTGAATTTTCGGGTATTTTCCCGAAAATCTGTGTGTCACCCCGAAAAAAAAAACTTGGTTCCTCGAATCCCCGAAAATCACCCATCACGGTGCCACTCCTGGTGATTTATCACTAGTGACTATCCGTTCCAAATATTACTTTGTATACCATAATTCTTCACTACTCTCTTGTTTCGTTAATTTTGGTCTCTTGTGTTACTTTGTGTATAAACCAGACAGATACCATTGCAATATACACGGTTCTTCGTATGTTGACAAAAGTGTCGTCTTTATGAAGTTAAATAAAAAAAACAAGTTTTTTCAGTTGAAAGTAAGAAGCGACATTAAAACCTAAAATGAACAGCAATTATTCCGTATAAGAAAAGTGCTGTCCCCTCCTCAACGCATCACTCTTTACGCTAAAGTTTTTTATTGTTTTAAAAGTAGAGTCGTGGAAGAGTCAAACGTTTTTCAATGCCGGTAAATCTGGCTCGCCCTCTGAAATATATCCCTCCCCCTCACGGAAAACTCCTCCGTGGAAATTTCATCCAACGTAAAGTGCACCCCCTCCAGTGAAATTCCCTTCACACAGTTCCTTCCTCACTGAGAATCCCCCTCTCTGTAAAATTGCTTGTGGACGATCCACCCTAAAAAATTACCCGTAGCATTTTTTATTGGAATAGGACTTCAATCTGGAATCGGTTTCTCGATGACTCCAGAAATGCCCCCTTCCGTGGAAATTATTTCCCAGAAAAACAAAACGCCCGGAAAAAAAGCCCCTGGATAATTCCCCCGGAACATCTCTATATGAAAAATTTGGCAAAGAGAATGTAAAAATTAAAAAGAATTTCGTATAGTTAATTCTGTCAAAACATCCAGTATAACATTTCCCCTAGAATATTCACTCATCAGAAACTTCCCTCCCAAAGGAAGGTTCTTCCCTTAGAAATTCACCCCAAGCAGCCCCCCCCCCAAAAAAAAAAATGGTTGTATAGTTCCCAATAACGAATACTATATGTAAACAAAAGGCAAAGTTCACAACTTGCAGCCCTTCCCCCGAGGACTGTGGCAGGTCATTTTACACAGACATAGTTATTAGATTTTTCGACTATGCTGAGCAAAATGGCTGTCTCAAAATATTAATCTGGTGACTTTGGGGAAAAAAAATGGTGTGTGCAAGGGGGCCTAGTTGCCCTCCAATTTCTTTGGTCACTTAAAAGGTGCACTAGAACTTTCGATTTCCATTCAAATGAGCCCTCTCGCGATGTTTTAGGACCACCGGTTCGATACAATCGCCCGTGGGAAAAAAAAACAAACACGCATCCGTGATCTTTCTTCTGGCAGAAAAAAAAATACAAAATTCTACATTTTTGCATATAAGACCTTTAAATCTCTACAATAGGGTTATCTGATACGCTGAATCTGATGGTGTGATTTTATTAACATTCTATGACTTTTTAGGGGGTGTTTTCTCCCTTTCTCGAAAATAAGGCGAATATTCTCAGGCTCGTAAGTTTTGATGGGTAACACTAAAGTTGATGAAATTTATATATCTGAAATCAGCATAAAAATTCGATTCTTTTGATGTATCTTTTGGTATGAAAATTGGTATACGTTTTTTTTTTACGGTTTTGGTTACTATTGAGACGGGTTACTCCTTACTTACAGTTCGTTCCCACGAACTATTTGACGAGATTAAAGCATTTCGAATGCAGTTTCCCCATTGCTATAAGATTCTTACGTCGTTCGTAGTCAAGAATTTTATTTTTAAGTCGAACGGAACGCATACACTATACAGGTTCAGTTGGATTTTGAAATTGATTATTAAAATAAACTTTTTCCACAAAATAAGTTTTTTTCAAAGAAAAGTAAAGAACTCCATTAAACAAAAAGTTAGCAAAAATAAAATAAAATAATCTACCAAGCGTGAAACTACCACAAATCAGCATCGATAAATAAATGAAACCCAAAACGAACAGAAATTACATGTAATAACCGAGTCAAACTCAAAACGAGCAGAAATTAACATAAGTTGGGCTCAAAACCCTTATGTATTCCCAAGGCCAGAACAAAATTTGCACTTTAGTGAAAAAAATATAGCCTAAGTGTTTTTACTTTTATAACTTTATTAAATCAAATAATATTAACATTTTGATTACTAAATATCAGTATATGTATATATACTGATAAAGTGTTTCAGTAAAGCTTTAGTAAAGTATTCTTTTGTATTTTTTTTTGTAGTTACCCTCCAATCACTTTCGACTATTAAAAAGGGCACTAGCCCTCTCAATTTCCAATTGAATGAGCCCCTTTGAAGTTTTACGACAACTCTATCTATAAAAACCTTATATGCCCCCAGGGCATAACTTACACCTTTGCCCTGGGGGCTTTGGGGGGTTTGTCATCCTTAAATACACAATTTTCAGAACTTTCAACTACGTTGAACAAAATGGCTATCTCTAAAGTTTGATTTAATGTTTTTCGGGAAATGGTGGCGTGAGAGGGGGGGTTAATTACTCTCAACTCACTTCTACTATTAAAAAAAGGCAATTTCAATTTCTAATCAAATGAGCCCTTTTTGAAATTTCTAGAACAACTTTCTATATAAACCTTATATGCCCCCAGGGCATAACTTACAACCCTTGCACTGAGGCTCTGAAGGGGTTATCATCCTACAAGACCTAATTTCCAGAACTTTCAACTACGTTGAACAAAATGGAGATCTCAAAATTTTTATTGAATGTGTTTGGCAAAATGGTGGGCGTGAGAGGAGCGTTAGTCACTCTCCAATCACTTTCAACTATCAATAATGGCACTAACCCTTTCAATTTCCAATTGAATGAGCCCTTTTGAAGTTTCTACGACAGCGCTTTCAATAAAAACCTTAATATGTCCCCAGGGTATAACTTACAACTCTAGAACTTTCCACTACGTTGAATAAAATGGCTATCTAAATATTTTGATTGGATGTTCTTGGGGAAAAGGTGGGCGTGAGAGGGGGTTAGTTTCCTCAAATTACTTTCGACTATTAAAAAGGGCTCTAGCCCTTTAAATTTTCAATTGAATGAGCCCCTTTTAAAGTTTCTACGACAAAGATTTCAAATAAAACCTTATATGTCCCCAAGGCATAACTTGTAACCCTTGCCCTGAAGACTGTGGGGGAGTGTCCTGCTCAGGGGTATAATTTCCTGAACTTTTAACTGCGTGGAACAAAATGGCTATCTCAAAATTTTGATTGGATGTCTTTGGGGAAATGATGGGCGTGGAAGGGGTGTAAGTTGCCTTCCAATCACTTTCGACTATTAAAAAAAGGTACTAGCCATTTCAATTTCCAATCGAATGAGCATTTTTTTAAGTTCCTACGACAATGTGTTCTATAAAAACCTTATATGCCCCCAGGGCATAACTTACAACCCTTGCTCTGAGGGCTGTGGGGGGGGGGGGGGGGTTGTCATCCTCAAAGACCTAAATTCCAGAGCTTAAAACTACGTTTAATAAAATGGCTATCTCAAAATTTTGATTGAATGTGTTTGGGGAAATGGTGGGCGTGAGAGGAGGGTTAGTTGCCTCCAATCACTTTTGACTATTAAAAAGGGCACTAGCCCTTTGAATTTCTAATTGAATGAGGCTTTTTTTTAAGTTTATAGGACAATGTCTTCTATAAAAACCTTATATGCCCCCCAGGGCATAACTTACAATCCATGCCCTGAGGGCTGTGGGGGAGTGTCCTCCTCAAAAACGTAATTTCTATCTGGAAATCAACTACACTGAACAAAATGGCTAACTCAAATTTTGATTGGATTTGTTTCGGGAAATAGTGGGCGTGGAAGGGGTTGTTAGTTGCCTTCCAATCACTTTCGACTATTAAAAGGGCACAAGTCACTCCAATTTCCAATTGAATGAGCCCTTTTCGAAGTTTTTACGACAACTTTTTCGATACGAAGGGCCCTGCTCTAAAGAAAAAAATAATAAATAATACATTGTGCCAACATCGTTCTTGTACGCCCCCAGGGCATAACTTAAAACCCTTGCCCTGAGGGTTATGGGGGAGTTTACTCCTCAAAACCTATTTTCTATCTGGAGATCAAATACGCTGAACAAACTCAAAAAAAATGGCTATCTCAAATTTTGATTGGATGTGTTTGGGGAAATGGTGGGCGTGAGGGAGGGGGGCTAGTTGCCCTCCAATCACTTTCGACTATTAAAAAGGGCACTAGCCACTCCAATTTTCAATCGAATGAGCCCTTTTTCGAAGTTTCTACGACAACTCCTTCGATACGAAGTGCCCTAGTATGAAAAAAAAAACAAACAACAAAAAATAAACAATACATTGTGCCAACATCGTTCTTTACTTAAACAGCGCGATTGCGCTGCCTATGATTGTCAACAGATCGTTGCGACAGCTGAATTGTAAGTTTGTAAAATTTGTTTTCTTTTGCTATTTTTATATACATTTTCTTAATGTTTAATACATGATTATTGAACTCCTGATAGATTAAAAAAAAAATTAAATCTTCTTTCTGAAAATTTTTTATCCCCCCCCCCCCCCCCAAAAAAAAAAAAAAACCTTCTATTGAGGCAAAATTTAGCAATAGACTATCTACAAAGCTGGGAATTGAAGATTGAAACGGAAGTGACCCTAAAAATATGATTTATCAGAAAAAATTGCATGTTATTGCCTACAGGGGGGGGGATAAGGGCTATCATTTTAAATGATAACACCTCAATTTTTTTTTTTTTTTTATTGAAAGCAGGGATGCCAAAAAGCTAATTATTTTTTTCATTTAAAGCAGAGACGGAAGAAAATGATATCAAATTCCCTGGGAAACCATAGAAATATTTTGATAGACCCAGGGCCCCCCATATGCACCGACGCCGGCCTAACCTTATCGGCCCAGCGCCAGGGTCTAATTAGGACTATAGACTAGCTTTAGAATTTTTATCATAATTATCATAATTTTTATCATTGTATTTGTTCTTCATTTTGAGCAATACTAAAGCATTTTTTTTTTATAATTTAAAATTGTATATTACTCACTATTGATATTATAACCGGTGAGACTGGCTAAAAATAATTTTGATTTTATACTGAAAGTTACTGATATAACAGGTGTATATAACAGGTGTATATGTACTGATATAACTGATATAGCTGGTGTAACACTATGAAAAGTGTTATAGATTGGTTTGCTGTTGTGACGCTACGTACTCACTTTTTGACTCCTAAATCAATATTCTTTTTTTTTTAACTTGAATTTTGTGTTTTCAATAAAGCGCTAGTTTTCTATAATCCTACAAACTCCATCAGTTTGTTTATTTGTACTAGTTTTGTTGATGTATGTTAGAGAGACCGTGAAGTAGTATTTTGTTTGTTTTAAGTTCCCTCTTCGCTCTTTACTTCCCTTAGAAAAACTACGTTTTAAAAAAATAAATCTCTGCCCGTTTTTAATTAAAAACTTTGTTAATTAGAAATCTCAGTCGCCCACTCGCTTGCAAATCCTGTGGACATGTCGGTCATAAATATTTGAATCATTTTTGGTCTCAAACTACCTTCAAATGGCTCACAGAACTGATAGACTATATTGATTACCCTTATTGTGTGACTATCTGCCTTAGGTCTGCCCTAGGATGATAGACTCAGGGTTGCCACCACAACTAAACAAAAATCACCAGTTTTTCACCAAGAAAATCACCAGTATTTCACGAAAATCACCAAAAAAAATCACCAGAAATCGGTGGTCAATAATGATAAGCTTTAGACACCAAAAAGACGAGTTAGGCACCCTGAGCTAAGACATTATGTTTTTCAAAGGCCGTCAACTGCTCAAGAAGGAAGATAATTTATACCTAAAACCGGAATTCCAGGCAAAGACTGAAATTTTTACTTAAAATCCTGTTACTGGATATGAAGAGCCTTTTTATTTATTTAACTACTATTATATTTGTCTTTGTCTTTACTTTGCAAAATCTTTTCTTTTTCTCTTTTTTTTCTAGGTTTCCATTGAAAAGAATAAACCCCAATAATCCTCTTTTGTCCTCAAATCGAATTTCATTTGTTTATGAGCGTTTTTGATCCCCCTGCCATAGTTGGTATTCTTAGTGGTAAACTTCAGCTCTGAAAAAGACGACTCAAATGGTGTCAATTTCTTTAATATTTATTCTACTTCCGGAAAATTGTCGTGGGTCAAGTTTAAGCTGAAATATCAGACAAGCGGTGGTAAATCTTATTTCTCTGGTTCCTTTGACGAGAGGCCCTTGAGGACTGAGCCCTCTGGTTTCATGAGACTGTTAAGTCACTTAAAAAAAGACCTAGCCTAGGCTGCTGAATCTATGCTCATGTGGGACTATGCTTTCTTTACCTGATAAATTTTTGTTTCGTTTCTGAGCCCCAATCCGTTTTTATCACACATGGGACACACATGTATGTATTCATAAATTAAAATTTGTAACTATGGGGCAGCCGATTGTCAGGCTAAAAGGATACACAGAAGCCCAAAATAAGGCCACTCTTTAGAAATAACGAAATAAAAAACAAGACATAAAATATGAAAGTCACTGATTATTTCAGCTCCGTAAGACAGCGAAAACAATTATGCATGGAATGTCAACCAATTTTGTAAAAAATCACAAAATTAAATGAAAATCACCAGAAATCACCAGATTCAAGAAAATCACCAGAAAAATCACCAGGAGGATGAAAAATCACCAGATCTGGAGATAAATCACCAGCGGTGGCAGCCCTGGATAGACTATCATCAAGAAGTGAAAATAATCGCTTTATACTACTCTGAAAAAGTTGTGCCAGCTTTCCCTCTCACGGAGACTATCTAGCTCTCAAGCCTTTCATTACAAAAGGATTACAAAAGGAATCTTCCTGATTCATCCAGTGTAGTTCCGAATTTTTGCGAACTAGCAAGAAAACAGGCGCTCTTCTATATTAAAAATGAATTCTACACTAATCGCACATAGATCTGTTTGTTATTCTAGAAGCAACCATTTTCCTAAAGAAGATTTTCAAGTTCGTCAGAACTTCAGAATAATCTCCAAATCTACCTTTGTAAAATTATACCGTATAACCAGACTTCGAAACAAAGAAGTTTTGATCATTTATTTTTAATGGGCTACCAATGCTGCTTTGCATGTTCATCGTCCCCATCATTCAATTCAGACTCCTGGGTCCGAAATTACCTTCCCGGTACCACAAAATACAATAATACGAGGGACATTTCAAAAATACTTGAAATTTTCGTCAGCAAGGTAATGGCAACCGTTTGCTGTGACTGTAAAGGAGTTGTACTTCTGTGCTTTTTAGAAGGTTGAGGGGATCTCTAAATTTCCCTAAAAATAGTCTAAAAGGATGAAAGTATCACCTGGAGAAGTGATTTGACATTGAAGGAAGTTAAGTTGAAAAATCCATTGTAATAATGAATGTTGAAAATCCATTGTATGTTGAATGGGTTCTAGGCGTTTTTACCCCCCCCCCCCCCCCCCCCCCCCCCCGGTGATTATCCCCCCCAACCCGCCCAATCACAAAATACCCACCGGAAAATATCCCCCCTTGTAAAATACACCCCTTCCCTGGAAAATACCCCCCGCGGAAAATACCCCCCTCCGTGGAAAATAAGGCTTTCCAAATTTGATAATTTTAGTTGGGTTTTATTTTTTTGTTTCCATAGGGGGAAGGAATTTTCGTACTTTTGTATTATGTGCCACTCACTCAAGTTTACGCTGTGTAAAATTCGAAAACTCACCAGTTTTTTCATTCGTTTCTGCATTACTTTAGAAATAAATTTTGGCTATAGATTTGCATTTTAGGGGGGGGGGGGTAAAGTATAGCGGGTCTGCATGCAAAATGTGTTTTGTATAATTATTCTTCATATTAGATAGATAGATAGAGAAGTGTATTTTAAAGCCAAATATACGGCCATGAACATAGTAAAATAACATAAATGAAAGGTACGAATAACATAAACTTTGATCAGCGATCATCATAAAACACTTAAATGAAACACTACATGAAGGATTACATTTACTTTTTACTTTTTTTGTGTTTTTTTTTTTCTTTTTTTTTAAGTTAACAAAATTTCCAGATGCCTCGCTATTCTTCTGTAAGGTCGTACATTTGGCTTTCAAGTACACTTCTCTATCTATCTATGTAATATGCAGAATACTTGTATGAAACACATTTTGCATGCAGACCCGCTACACTTTATCCCCCCCCCCCTAATATCCAAATCTATAGCCCAAATTTATTTCTAAAGTAACGAAGAAACTAACGAAAAAACAGGTGAGTTCTCAAATTTTACACAGCGTAAACTTGAGTGAGTGGCGCATAATACACAAGTACCAAAGTTCCTTCCCCTACGGAAAAAAAAAAAAACTTAAATAAATTCTTGAATTTGGAAAGCCTTATTTTCCACAGGGAGGAGGGAGGGGTATTTTCCGTTTTTTAGGGGGGGGGTATTTTCCGCGGGGTATTTCCGCGGGCGGTATTTTTCTGAGGTGGATTTTCCGATGGGAGGGGTATTTTCTTCGGGGGGGGGGGGGGGGGGGTATTTTTCAAGGGGGTAGTTTCCGGGGGTTAATCTCCGGGGGGGAGGGTAAACGCCGGCCACCATTGAAAAAAATCCATTGAAAGATCACTGAACCATATTATATGGAACTAGCTGAGAATTCCTGCAAAACGTCAAGTTTCAAACAGTCCGTGGTAACGAACTGTAAGTAAGGAGCGACCCGGCTCAATAGTACCGAAACTCAAAAAAATGGGACCAATAGATACATAAAAAATCAGATTTTAATGCTAATTTCAACTATATAAGTTTCAACAAGTTTAGTCCAACCCTTCAAAAGTTACGGACCTGTGAAAATTTGGCTGATTTTCGAAAAAAGGGAGGAAGAACCCCTAAAAGCTATAGAACCGTAATGAAAATCAAACCATCAGAATCAGCGTATCAGAGAACCCTACCGTAGAGGTTTTAAGCTCCTATCTGCAAAAATGTGGAATTTTGTATTTTTTTGCCAGAAGAAAGATCACGGATGCGTGTTTATATTTTGTTTTTTTTTCGGTTTTTTTGTTTTTTTTTTCCCAGGGGTGATCGTATCAGTAGGGTGTATCTATGGAATTTGGGTACAGCACTAGGAATTCCCATGCTATTTGCGTACAGCACGTTCCTTAGTACCTCGCCATGCTATTTGCGTACAGCACTAGGAATTCCCATGCTATTTGCTTGAGGCCATAGGAACCACGTTCTATAGAACATTCTATAGTGGAATTTTGTATTTTTTGCCAGAAGAAAGATCACGGATGCGTGTTTATTTGTTTTTTTTCGGTTTTTTGTTTTTTTCTTTTCCCAGGGGTGATCGTATCAGTAGGGTGTATCTATAGAATTTGGGTACAGCACTAGGAATTCCCATGCTATTTGCGTACAGCACGTTCCTTAGTACCTCGCCATGCTATTTGCGTACAGCACATTCCTTAGTACCTCGCCATGCTATTTGAGTACAGCACTAGGAATTCCCATGCTATTTGCTTGAGGCCATAGGAACCACGTTCTATAGAGGTCCTAGGAGCCACTGAAATTTGAATAAAAGGGATGGTTTTCATTACATTCATATTAGTAAGAGAATTGAATTCAAAGAGAATAGTTTATTTGAGAGGATATTAGTAGAGAAAAATGAGTGGTGCATTTACATTATTGGAGATTAATGATGGAGCCGGCAGCAGCAGCAACGATATACGAGTACCAAATGTGGCTGTGGAAATAACCGGTGGTTGTAGACTATGCCTTGAATGGGATGATATGTATGCTAGATACGTGATATCATTAAGCAAATTTAAGCAGGAGGAGCAACTATGTTTTGCTGGAAAAGTGAATATTGTGCATATAAATAAACTTCGGGCAGCATTAGATGTCCTATCGAAATATATTGATGAGAACAAAATGCATCAGTGAATATTATTGTTGTAATTATGCTCAATAAAATTGTTTCTAAATCAAAGGTATTTTTCTTTCTATAGTAGACTAGCGTATATTTTTTAGAGTAGAAAAAATTCTGGTTAGTCTGAAGTTGGTTGTGAGAGTGTTAGGACTCTAAAAAATGGATAGATTTGAGAAAGAGCGAATCATGAGGAATCTAGTGCTTATGGAAAAAAACATTTGATTCTAGATGACGATTTTCTAGAGCTGTCTATTCAAAGGAAGATATTTTCTCGGGGAATGCTTGTCGATATAATGAAAACTGATTCTCTATCATTAGACTATTGTATGAAGCTTCTACGTCGTGGTCCAAATGCATTTACACAATTTATTGATATATTGATCACGACACGGCAAAATGATATTGTGGATATGCTTTTAAACATTAGTTTAGAAAAATTTAGGACTTTTTTTTTTCATGAGAAAGATGGTGCTCAAGGATGATTTACTCCTCTCTCTCTATCCCAGACAATTTTTGGTTGTTGTTAGCTCAGTTTTATTGTGGCAGTGAGAGTGTCAACACATGAAAAAAAACAAATGTTCCATACATGTCCGCTATGTATGTACACACTGGGCAGCTGGTCATCATGTGAGAATTGCACAATGATTGATGAGTATGATGAAAAGTGTAGATTATGCAACCCGTGTAAATTGCATAAAGGATATGCTGTACAAATTAAAGATTGTAATTCCTGTCTTGAAGAGGTGTGTGACTCTCATCCTAGAGGCCACCTATGCTCCAATTGTCACTATGATAAATGTAATCAGTGGGAGAATACATATCCCGGTATAATTGGAAAAGAATCCTAAGCGTGATTTTAGTTTATTGCTATGAGATTGGTATCGTCGTGGTTTTAGATTGTTCTGGGAGGAGGAGCCGGGTCAGCGATTCAACTGCTGGAACAACAAAAGAATATGGTTTCTACGTCATCGTTGTGAAGACAATGGTGTTATGATTATAAGCCCACTGATTTTTATTTGGCTGTGACGGAATGTGATTCGACACTTGAGGACACTGTTTGTGACATTTACTTCAAATAGGCAAATTGAAAAATGTGAATTCTATAGAATGAATGAGAATAGTATCATTGACTATACAAAGAGATATGATAAGAGTGAAGTTACACTCTACTGTAGAAAATGTGACCCCGACATTGCAGTACATCAGGATCAGTACACTGTGAATTCAAATAATCTACCTGCACTAGCTGTTGTCGACAAATACCTATACCTAGTAGAAGATGAAATCTAAAGAGTAGAAAAGTCATTTTTATCGTGTATATAAATTTTTATCATTTATTAATAAACAATTTCACATACATTTTTAGAACATTTTATTCGTAGGGCACTAAAATCAATATTAAATGCGCTTGTAAGTATATTTTCCACTAGAAAGTCGTTCAATCGAGGTAAGTCAACGTAGATGTCAAGAAACTGCTTTTAGGTATAGCCACGACATCTGAACATGAAAAAGAGTAGTGCATAAAAGCCACATGTCTTAGTCGTTAAATCCTGTACTCTTCGTTGATTTTGAATAAAGGTTTTCCCACTGCTTTCAATAAAGTTGCTGATGTATGGAGTGAAGAATTTATACGATAGGCCAAGAGGATAAAAAAATTCAATATTCTTTGCTGTTTGAAAGATGCATAGCCAATGGCCAGTCTTCAATGTCGATGGACTGCTATTAACAATGATTAGGGTATTGTTAACACTTGGAATTTTTTCAGTGAAGTCCGAAGGTATACAATAGAACTTGTACTGGGACATGTATGGATCCATACTAAATACGTTGATTATTTCGTTTGTGTTCATGGTGCTAGGTCTAGTAGAAAACTGCCGTCGGGTGTGATTTCCCAATAGGTTTCAAATTGACTCAATGATATTAGCGTGATAGTCTCAGTCAAAGCATCGGCAAATGTACACTCTAAACGTACATTCCCTGTTCGTACTATGCTCATATACTGAGTCCCCGACAAGTCAAAACAATTACCCCATGATTTTTTGAAAACATTGAATCGGTTATTCCATTTTCAAATAGTTGAGAGTCATGATCTAGGGATTGCATGGTCAATCTAGGGATTGCATGAGTTCTATAGGATTTTTTATCAAATGATAGAGTGTACAATGGAATACCATTCACTTTGCACACAAGGCTAGATAGACCGAAAAATTAAAATCATGAGGGGATTCAGTCCAGGATCCAACGGCACTGCCACTCTTCACAAAGGCCAAAGCCAATTTTGATGGGATTTCTCCATTGATAAATGATGAATCGCTATAGCTACGAGAGCCGGTGGCAATGTGACGTTGATTGGTGATCGTATGGGGGACAATAGGTTTTAATGTTGTTACCATTAGCTCTTAGCTTTTCCACTGCCAATGCAACAGAGCTCATAACCTGTTGTTTTCGGACGTGGAGTATGGCCGATGTGATAATGACATTTGCATCGGGTGCTGCAGGAAGTGCTTTTTCTCAAAATGAAATTCGATGGGGCCAGTTGCAACTTCATATCCATCTTGACATTGGGGGGTAACCATTGAGATATATTGAATATCTCATGATTTAATTTTCCAACCAGATGATACTCCTGGGTCACTGCAGTAGTCAACTCGCCATCAGTATCAACACCTGATCGAGATTCATAGCCCAATGATTGTCCTCTCAACTCCATGCATGCCTTTGGTGTCATCATTATAAATTGTATATAGCTTGCATAGTTTGATAAAATTATTGCTAGTGCTCACCAATGTTCCATTAGTAAATACATTAATTTGTTTGAATAGGTTGTGTAGAATACAGTTTTCGTAGGAGAGACCGTCGGCAACAGTTCAGTTGTATTATCTGACTTTTTCTTCACCGCAACATTTAAATCAATAAATGTTGATGACAAATCAATGAAATAGTCTTCATTGGAAAATATTTGAAAGTGTATATTTTCCAAGAGGGGTTGTTGGGGATGAAATTGTTCATAGTAGCCATACTTGACACTGACATCAACGTTTTCAGCATTGAATAGATTCAATGAGGAACTGATTGATGGATATGATTCCTTGTGGGGGAGATAAGTCATCTTAAGAGAAGAAATCTTTCTTTGATCTAACAGTCTTTTTCTTTTTCTTCTTCTTCTGCTTATTGGTCTTCCTTGTTTTATTCCTCAAAGTCCTTGTTGATGTCCTCCGCTTCCCGCCTGGGTGGAGACTGATGAGTGAATGACGTGCACGCATCCTTTTCAATCCCTCCCCATTTTGCCGAGATTTTAATTGCTCACCAACGGCTCTTGCTGAAGATCTAATATTTTCCTTAACACTCTCCTTGAAATTCTTGCCCGACCCCCAGTCCTGTAGTGTGGAGGCAGCAAAATTTGATGCAGCAGGTACAAGATATTTTCTGGCAAGGGGTAGTGCAGAATGAAATAGCCTAGCAAACCAGCTACCAAGACCATAGCCAGACATCGTAGTACGTCCCTTGTAGTAGTCCAATCCATTGCCTATTTGACGTGGACTCAAAGCATCAACATAGCAATCGATATCGGGTCAGAAAAATGGAAATCTTCTATTGTTCATTTTAGGTGATTGTGCTGTCGCCAACAATGGGTCGAAAATGGCATGTAATCACTGCTAAGCCTTTTGTTATTGCTAGAGGATCACCCAATTCACTGCTTAGTGTAAACTGACAGAGTTCCAAATACGAAGTGTTTACAGGAACATACTGAAGATGCTTTATATTATAGTGATGAACAAGTTCATGAGATGTTTTTCGTTCAAGAACACGTAGGAGGGGTACATTTGAATTACCGACAATCGACGTTTCCACAAAGGATGCATAGAGAAATATGCAGGAGTCCGAGGCGAAGCCAGGTGGATAATCAGCAAAAATAACTTGATACATCCCGTAAACTGTGCCAGCATTTTTCCCCATTGATCATATTCTGTTTTAAAGCCAAGAACATCTCTCAGATTATCATTGAGAATAATTATTTCAGTGTCAACAGGTGAGGTAATGTAAATCCTATCGTGTTCCAATGAATAATTAAAATGGAATTTACCATTCCTACGATATGAGATTTTTCTATTGATTGTACGACACAAATCTGTCATATTATCGTATTCAATATATTTCAATTTGGCATGTGGATATTACCTAGATTTAAGTGCTTCAACCCATTCATAGTCGAAAAAGAGTGTCCAATCGAATGGTATAACTTTTATATACCATACACATATCATACACACGATCCTTTCTAAGGATGTCATAGGTATTTTGAGAATACAGTCGACAAGAGCCACTTCATACGCACCGTCAAATTTGATGGCGGGGGAGAGTTTTGTCCAAAAATCACTTGTCCTATTCAAGTCGTTGTAGAGAGGATCGGAAACGTTGGAAATAAATGTTACATAGAAATCATTGGGCATTGTCAATATCGTCAACACCGATCCAGGAATCAAAATCAGAGTTGTATCCTAGCCACCGAACAAGTAACTGTTTCTTACCCCTGCGAGTACGTGTCTTTAATATCTTTTCAATTTGATAGATTTCACTATAATTTTTAACTTTTTTGTAGTTCATAGTCATAAAAGCCACCGAGATTTTCTTCATCTTTGGTATCGCGCAAACGGTAAGTTATGGGTTTAGTTTCTAGGATTTTTGCCACTTTAAAAAGTTCGGTGGACCACAAGTAATTCCCCTTTTCAAAAACATTAGTTGTTCTATTAATTCGAACAAAATCACCAACATTGAATTTATTTTTCTTCTTGACAATCGTTTCATTGAAATATTGTTTAAGAAAGGTGTCAATTGTATCATGATCAGAATGATGAACTTCCGTTGGGGTTGAGTTGGACAATGATCGATGAGGTCGTTGATTATAAATCAACATTATTTTATCTAAATCATGAATAAAAGCCGGTGTATTTTTCAATATACAATATCTTGAAATTAAAAGTCGAATAGTTCTTATCAATCGTTCGGCCAATGCAGCCTTTATAGGACTACGACTATGATAGAGCAGTGTACTATATTTCACTAGTACTTTTGCAACATGGGGATTAACAAATTCACTACCGCGATCCGTTTGAATTTTTTTATATGAATCCTGTTCGAGAATACTTTCAATCGCCTGAGCAACTTCAACGCCTCTCTTTGATCGCAATGGAATTGCATATGCATAGCGACTAAAAAACACTGATTGCAAGTAGAATGTACTTGTACGGTGTATTGTGACGTCTTTAATCTCATCTAGAGTTAGGAGATCTGTTTGCATTATATGCAATGGGAAAAAAGGCTTTAGTTTTTCGATATTGATTAGCACGAAGTCTATGATTTCTATGCAGAGTTTAACTTGATTCATTTTGTAGATAGTCTTGTACACTTTTAGTGTGAACACCAGTGACCTTGGAAAGAGTGGTGGGTGAACTTAAACTCCCTGCTTCACCAATATTTTCATAAACACCTTTCAGAACTTCAACCATTTTGAACGTAAACACGTTGTGTAACGTCCGCTACCCTTTTGTATACTAGTTGTGGTTGGTGATGGTTACATGATAGGTTTTCGCTTTTTCCTCGCCACCATTGTCAAGTTTCCACTAGGTGTGCTAGTATTTTCCAAGATTGATTTAAAATCTTCTTCTTCTTCCTATTCATATTTAATGGTGTTGTTGCTGTTGTTGATGCATGTTCATTTAATTTTTTTAGAATTTGTCTATTGCTAATAAGACTTTTGGGGAAGTTTAATGTATTTAGAAAGTTGTATAGATGAGCGTCAAATGATAAATAGTCCTTTACGATTTGTAACCATATCATATATTAAAATCAAGTAGATTATAGCTCTTGCCCTGAATTATAATCCCTTTCCCATTGCTCTCAACTTGAATATGAGCTTGACCACTTTCCATGAGATAGGTTAGGAGTCGTTTTACTTGGTTCACGATATGAGTGGGGCATTAGATTTCCAATTTTCAATACAATTGAATCCAATTCCTCCTTCTTTAATTGTGTTCCAGTAGCAGCAGCAGAATCCTGAGGAGATTATTTTTTTTTGTGATCAATACCACTGGCCATCGCACGATAGGGCTTATGTTTATCCACTCGGCGAAGTGCATCTTGAAGTAAAAGCAGTTTTTTATCATCCTCAATATTCTCGTTGTCAAGGAATTTACTCAGATTGTTCTCAAAGTGTTCCGCGGGTGAGAGAGCGAGTTCTATTGGAGTAAATTTATAGGGTTTTGCCATCTAGAGAAAACTGTTTACAAGTCCTGCAATTATTGGCAGTAAAAGTGTGAAAAAGCTACCGCCCGCCTGACGAAGTCGTTTTCTTTTTAAAATTCTTTCCTTTCTTTTTAGAGGCCAATGTACGTACAATGGAAAGATGTTGCTATGCCCGTTGCTTAACTACTTCTGGCAGTTGAACATTGCCCTCGGTCAAATTTAAACAAAGTTCAGATATTAGATTAATGAAATCATTGTCAATACCATGTTTGAGTATGGCTTTCCTAAACGAGGGTTTTGAAATGCTTAGAACTGAAAACAGATGTCTATTTTCATGTAGTTTCTTCAGTATCATGATAGCAACTAATAGGTCGTTTTAGTGTTCACGGGGAGATATACTATAATTTCATTGTCGAAAATATCCGAGACTACACGCAGATCCTCTGGTGTATTTTGATTAAGATCCAATAGGATATAGCCGTAGGGTTTATTAGTTGCCTGATTGTATGCTGAGAGCAGAAATTTAGGGGCGCCTGGATAGATTGTTTATTGAGAGTTATTAGGGAGCTAGAATCACGAACAACTCTGTAGATGATATAGTAGGTGCAGTTCAATGCAAGTGTTCGCATACATTTGCTCTGATGAAAGAGATTGTGTAGAACCAGAGTAACGGAAATCTGTTCATGATGAGAGCGAACGGTGAACAATTGCAGCATTTCCTGGGACCATTGTTCAATAGATTCAGCCAGATCATCAATAATCAGCCAAGAGTTTGCTTCAATAATGTTGAAAACATCAAGTCCCTGTATGAATTGTATCTGCACCAACCCCGTCGTGGCAATTGCTTTTATTTTATCGTATGACTCCTGCCAAATACTGTAACAATAGTAGATTTTTTTCGGCTTTTCCACAAACATTTGATCACAATTTTTAATTATTTTAGTTAAGAGTGTTGTTTTGCCCGACATTGACGGCCCACACAGAAACGATCTGAATGGTGTTTTAAATTGATACATGTTCCCTTCAATAGTTCACCTGGACAACTAACTGTAGACCAGAGTTGTATAATGACTAAATAATTCCCTACTAGTCTGTTCAAGAACAAAATCAATAAAGAATCGTATTTCTTGTATTTTAAACAGCACTTTACAGAAAACAAAGAAAAATACACTTTTTTTAAATTTATTTATAAAAAAAATGCACTAGAAAAAGCACTTATAATAATATCACTTTTCTTTTCAATGCAACATGTATATTTACAAAAAAAAAAAATTCTGCTCTAAGTAAAAAAAGATAGCTTTGGTAGTAGCGGTGCGACCCCCACTGACGGCCGCCCCCCGGGCCGTGAGCCCCCCCCCCCCCCCAAGGCCGCGAGGCCCCCCCAAGGTTTTGGGAAAAATTTACTGGACTTTATTCAAACCGAGACTTTCCCTATGGTTAACACATTCGGCCCGGTCTGAGGTTAAATAGTGCCCAAGGGGAGGGTAGTCACACCGTCTTGACAAACATAGACCTTGTTGGAAATGGTACCCATGGCAATTTTTTCTACATTTACAGTAAAGTTCCTGTAGTTGTGAGAACGAATTGCCAGCAATTTGGCTCGTGGAATTGTATTTTGAACAATACAGTTCCTATGGATGTCCATGTCGAAATTCTTATCCACATAGCGCGTGGGTACTCCTTTGCAACGTTTCTTGATTTCCTCGTCGTGTGTCTTTATAAAGTACACCTTCGGACTTACAAACATACACACGGGAAATCATGTCGCTTCCCGTTTCTGATTTAAAAAATAAAAGCTGATTTGGCGCCCGAATTTCACTAGCTCTGGGTAAAGCCCACTCCAATTGGTGTAGTCCATCCGTGAGCTGATAATTTCACCGTGCGCCAAATCATCAATTAGGTTTCGGGTTTTTACTTTTAGCAGTAGAGAATCTGTGTCCCCGTAGCAGACCTCTACTTGCCCCTTCTCCGGCCACTGTACCCTAGCCACATTGTAGTAGAATTCCAACATGAGCTTTTTAGAGATCTCCAAGATCGCACTGCCTCCAGAAATATTTTTTATTCAGGACAATGCTTCTTTTTTTTCTATTCAATAGTACCATGTCCGGGCCAATGATTGTGAAGGAAGTGTAATTTGGATCGGCAATAATTCGAGCACATTGTTTGGGATCGGTCACGACGTCACAACGATTTCTATTGCGAACACTCTCACACATTTTACCAAAAGCGAATTCAAAATGAGCTTATAAATTTCTTTTTCGGCTTTTGTTTGTGCTTCAGAACGTTTCTTGAAAAAAGTGTCAACAAACGTTTTCAGATAGGGTTTTTGGCTAAACTGGAGGGCTCTATGAACCTTTGTAACGTCGAAACCGTTGTTGCACATCCATTTTAAAGCCACATGATGTACAACAATATTTTTTTCGGCAGAAGGTCAGCAATAAGTTTTTTGTTTTGAAGGTGACCAATGCAATCCGTCCACCTCGACTAAACGCCTATTGCGAGGGCTCAAAGAGTCCCTAGTCACAGGTCTATCGATGCACGGAAAAACACAAAATCCTTCGCTGAATCGTGAAGCTCAACTGGTATCTCCCCATCAATTTCAAAAAACCGTCCAACTGGCCCATTCTCCTCAACACTGTCAATATTGGGGAAATGGGGAGCTTGAGGGTCATTGAGCCATTTATAGTCATCGCAAGGTAGCGCATAATGGGACATGGCCGAGGGGTAGAGATAATTCATATCAAGGAAAACTGCATCCGATTTTGTCCCCGTCTTCTCTCCAATTCGATCAGTTTCCAAGATACGATCCCAGTGAAAAACGTATCCACCCCTCATTGACCTTTCGATGAACAGGTGCTGATCGATATCAGTGATTAGCCCATTTTTTCCCCGCTAATTTTTAGGATGAGGTCTATCACCAAATGAGGAGATGAAAAATAATATTCTAAATCAAGATTAAATTCCCCATAGATTTTGTCCGTATTTTTACACATAATGTCTAAAAAAGTTAACAAGTCACTCGACAAATACAGCTTGCAGTACTCAAACCCATTTTTACACCCTCCCTCTGCCCACACTTTTTTAGCAAAACTGTATTCATCGGGGGTGCACCTACAATCGTGTAGACTGTCGTAAAACGATTCGACCGAGGGAATAGTTTCCTCGGCGAATCTCGACATGGAACTATAATAATCATACGGATATATGCCCTTGACCGTCAACAAATCATATAAATCATTTGGAAAATGTTGCTTGAGAAGGGGGAAAGCGTTGCAACCGTCATCGTTTTTCTGAATTTGAATTAATTCGCTCAATGATTTGGGGAAAAAACTGTAGGAATCTAAAAAGCGAATTTTATTCGTGTACTCAACGTCGTCTTCAACAAATCTCCACATAAATCCAAAAACAAGCAACTTTCCGACGATTTAGGAATGATTTTGTAGGAAAAGCTGTCTATCACCCATGCATCATCCACTGTTCCATTTCTTTTAAGATGTGCCATTTCTGGTAGCACATACTTCAGATCCTAGTTAGAAGTATGTATAAAAACCGGAAGAAAGAGTTGCTGTTTAATTTTTAAATTACATGAATTGTGAGCCCACCCCCGAAAGTTACTTTTTCCCGTTGAGTGGGGTCAATAAGATGATTATGATCCTGGACCACGTCTTTTGGGGCAAGGGCACCCCTAAAAACCCAACAAATTGTCCCCTTTTCTAGTGCTAGTTGCTCCTTATCTGATAATGACATTGGGTAGTTGGTGTGACGCAATCGTGAAATTGCACCGTTTGCTGTTTTTATTAAAGACACCAATAACTTCTCCATGCTACCCTCCTCATCCATAGCCAAAAAAAACTCTTCCAGCTGCATTTTATTATTAGAATCGCGACGGGCATGCGCATAGGAACACGCAACTAGTTTGTGTTCCTTGACTATATTTGGCCATGATGGGTCTGATACCTCCACCAGTCTTGATTCACAGTCCAAAGAGACTTTATCAACTTGTAGCAGGGAATTTTGGAAGTTTTTAAATTGTAAAGTATCTTTGCCTTCTGCCGGCATTTCTATTCTTTGATTGCCATGAATTTTACAATATCTCATGTGATCTGAGAATGTTCGCTCAGATCTAAATGAGGAAAGGCATATGGGGCAATAGTGAAATTCTCCTTTCTTCGTGCTTTGGGATAAGAGTCGACTTATTGCCGTAACGGGGAAAAAATGACCATAGGAATTTACATCTTTGGGGGGCTCATAAATAACCCAAACCCAATTTTTAACATTGTCTACCGACGGTGTCCTAACTGAATATAAAACTCCTTTTTTATTTGGTTTCTTTTCCCCATTTACAAATTCTGTGTCATACTGGAGAACAACCACCCCCCAACCCAAGATTTTCATTTGCTTTTTGAAATATGGTTATTTCTTTTAAAGACGCCGGATATTTTCCCTCTAAACAGTCAAAATTTACTTTAGGGAATTTTCACCACCGTTACGAGCAAGTCCGTCGAGATTTTTTATTGTTGACTTATAATTCAATGTTTTATAGGCTGCTGTTAAAAATGCATATTTAAAGCATTGCAGCCCCGTGTCAAATCTGAAACCCTGAACCCCTCCTGTAGCCGACAAATCTGGGTGGCATTTTATTCGTCGACTACTACCCGCCCCTCTTAAAATAAAGTTTTTTTTAAATCTACTGAGACTCAGATCCATGTGTTCAATGTATAAAATTGTGGACCCGCTTCCCCTCTCGTTAAACGTGTCCAAAGTCGATAATAATTTATTAACCCAATTGAAAAAGTTTTCCTCAAATTCATTTAGACCAGAGTAAAAATTTTGATTGTCAGTTGAAAAATGAAAATAAAAAATGTCTCCAGATGTCCCCTTTTGTAAATAAACTTTTTGATTTACTGATGCTTTAATCCCCCTTGATCCCCCCATTTTGAATC
This sequence comes from Artemia sinica, assembly GCA_027921565.1. NCBI lineage: Eukaryota > Metazoa > Arthropoda > Branchiopoda > Anostraca > Artemiidae > Artemia > Artemia sinica. The sequence continues at coordinate 19,860,451 of CM051273.1, forward strand.
TGAATCTCAATAAGTGCTCGAATTCGGTCGATGTAGGTATGAAGAACATTTACAGGGTCTGTTAAAATAACACTCCCGTCAACCACGTTTTCTTCGGGAGGATTAAAATCTACCCTATGTGTTTGTAAGTGACCTAGAGCCGACTCTAACAAATAAAATTCACGTAGTTCCGGGGACGTGACACTATTTTCATGTCCTGCACCTATTTGCACAGGATCTAATTCACTAATTATAAAGTCATCGTCAAAAATGTCCCCGGGAACATTAGGTCCAACAATTTGCATTGTTGTTGCTGTATTACTACTACTACTATTACTTGCACTAGGTGTATCATTAAGCGGAATGGTGGGGGGGGGCATAGAATTGTCAATAAACACCACCCCCAGTCTGTTCAATTGCAATGGTTGGAGATGGCATGAAGTCCCCTTGGCCTGCTAGTACGTATTCCAAGGTGTTTGGGGACAGCTGATCAAGCCACCCTGTATTGTCCTGTGATGGTATTTCTTTATGAGGACCCTGTTCAGATGCACTAGTAACATCCCCTAAATGCTCACGCATAAATATATCTGCCCACTCCGGATACTCCATCATATCAATGTCACAAGTTAAATCGTCTAGGCTAGCCATGTCCCCAAAACAATCATTAAGAAAACCCCTATGCCACTCCATATTGTCTAGAACTAATGAAGGTTCGTCTCTAAACTCCATTGGTGGTGCTAGAATTGGTTCAGGTCCAGTAAATGCTGATTTTTTCATGACCCAATGGCGCTGCTATTTCATTAATCTATAGAAAAAAGGTTTTATTTTCTATGTGAAATAAGCATTATTGCATAAAGTTGAAAAATCATGTTCATTTCTAGTCGTATGTTTACCTGAATATTTAACACATACCATTTTTCCATACCCCCCCCCCCACACAAAACTCAATTCCTCCTCCTAGAATTATTTAAATAAATACTTACCCCCGTCCCCCACAGAAAGCTCAGAAAAAAAAATCAACTCAATAATTGTCTTAATAGCTCATTAAAAAAAATTGACTCTTTTTTTCCTACAAATCCAGTCATCCATAAAAAATAGCGATCAGATTCCTTTTCCTACAAATTCTACTCGTTTAATTTTTTTTTCTTAATTAGATTCTTATTTTATCAAACAAATGCATAATAAATTACGAATTTATGCTTATAGCATTATTTACAGAACAAATGCATAATAAATTACAAATTTTGTTAGTAACATACACACAAACACACAACAAAATAGTAAAAATCATTACGTTCTTATTGAATTTGCAATATTCATTATACTATCTCCATGAATTATCGAGTAGACAGAAAAAATAAGCAGCACATGCACCGCTCACACACACACACACACACACACACACACACACACACACACACACACACACACACACACACACACACACACACACACACACACACACACACAAAACACACAACAAAATAGTGAAAATCATTACGTCGTTATTGAATTTGCAATATTCATTATACTATCTCAATGAATTATCGAGTAGACAGAAAAAATAAGCAGCACATGCACCGCTCACACACACACACACACGCACACATGCGCACACACTCACACACACACACGTATGCGCACACACGTTCACACACATACACACACACATGCGCACACACGCACACACACATCGCAACGTTTGACTAATAGCAATAAAATATGGTAAAAAAAATCAAATCAATAACTGTCTTAATAGCTCATTAAAAAAATCGACTCTTTTTTTTCCTACAAATCTAGTCATCCATAAAAAAAGTCATAAAAATAGCCTATTTTCAATGTGTAGTCTGTTATTTTCAAGATTTTCCAGAGTAAATGATGAAATTGAAACTGTTAAGTCCCGCAATTCTTTATTATGCAAATTAGAATCTGGAATTATGTCTAGCGGTACAATTCTCAGTCCTTCAAATTGACTAGGGAAAAAGAATCATTAGCGAGAAATAATATTTGAAAACTCACATTTAGATTTGCACCTTGCATGTTGAGGACTGTAGGGGCCACATCATTCCCACCTTGTATTGGTCCTGAAGGACTCGGTAATGTTTGATAGGGGAGTGACTTCACAATCTTGTGCAGCAGTAACGTTATGAGCTATCATCCACTCTCTTTTCAGCTTTCTACCCGGCTGCATAGGGGTTGGCACGGGTGGGTTTTGGGCAGGCAGCACCGGTCTGGAATGGATGTGGGTGGCCCCCGATGGGCTATCTATCTCCACTTGTTGCATTGGAGTAATGCCATTAGCCTTAGCCTTCTTTTGAGGCGGAGAGTAATTGTAGAATTTTCCTCCTTAAAAAAGAAGAAAAATTAGCATGGAAAAACGATTTCCCTTTTTTACAGCTAATTTGCCCTCTAAAGTTTATTCTGATGTTTGTAGTGCTATAACTATTAGCACTTTAGAAATATTTAAAAAGACTTTTAAAGTGAAATTTTGGAAAATTTGAGTTTGGGGGGAAGGGGGATTTCAAAAACATCTTCCCATAATATAATTTGCCCCTATAAAGTCGATTCTGATATTTGTAGCACTCTGTGTCCTAGCGCTTTAGAAATAATTAAAAAGGCTTCTAATGTAGAATTTTGGAACATTTGAGTTTGGGGGGGGGGGGTAGGGGGAAGGGGGACTTCAAAAACATTTTGCCATAACATAATTTGCCCTATAAAGTCGATTCTGATATTTGTAGCACTCTATGTCTTAGCGCCTTAGAAATAATTAAAAAGGCTTCTAATGTAGAATTTTGGAAAATTAGAGTTTGGAGGGAAGGGAGATTTCAAAAACATCTTCCCATAATATAATTTGCCCTATAAAGTCAATTCTGATATTTGTAGCACTCTATGTCTTAGCGCTTTAAAAAATAATTAAAAAAGCTTCTAAAGTAAAATTTTGGAAAATTTTGAGTTTGGGGGAGGGGGAAGGCGGATTTCAAAAACATCTTGCCATAACATAATTTGCCCTATAAAGTCGATTCTGATATTTGTAGCACTCTATGTCTTAGCGCTTTAGAAGTAATTAAAAAGGCTTCTAATGTAGAATTTTGGAAAATTTGAGTTTGGAGGGAAGGGAGATTTCAAAAACATCTTCCCATAACATAATTTGTCCTATAAAGTTGATTCTGATATTTGTAGCACTCTATGTCTTAGCGCTTTAGAAATAATTAAAAAAGCTTCTAAAGTAAAATTTTGGAAAATTTTGAGTTTGGGGGGGGGAAGGCTGATTTCAAAAACATCTTCCATGATATTTATTACCCCCTAAAGTCAATTCTGAATTTAGTGTACTATTCTTTAATTAACGATTTTAATATCAATTTTTTTAGTATACCATAACGCTAGACCCTATTTTAAATTGACGATATTGTTCAAACATCACTCACGCATCGCATTTCAAAGGCTTTACTCTCACCTAATTTGACCACAACAAGAATCTATTTCTCAAGGAAATCATTGGCACTGTCCTTAAACATGTGGTATTAATAATAATTCCAGATAATGAACATGTAAAAGGGTTGTTTGGAAATTGTCACTCTTGCTAACAGGATAAGACACAGATGCCTTTAGATAGACCGGAAAAAAAAACGAAGTATCTTAAACACACATTTGGGAAAAGAGACATTTTGAACGAGATAAGTAAAACTACAGAATTATGCTCGTAAACAGAGCAGTGGAGGAGGGGTTTTTGTTTACATAATAGAAAAAAAAGCGTACTTTGCGTTTTCTAGCGAGTATACTCATCATATTTTAGGGTTTGTATTGTTGGAGGGGAGGGGGCATATGCCCCTGAAATTTGAATTTACTGGTAAAATGATTTTTATTTGGAAAGAAATTAAGAAATTCAGTAAACTATACTCACGTTGACAATTGAAGTATCCATTGTTTCAAAGTTAATGATATTCAATGTTTTTTCTACGATATGTTAAAACATAATGAAAATTAAATCGTAATGTATGAACATTTTATACAGAATCTCAAGGACGAAATAAAAAATGGATGTTGGCTCGAAAAACACTCTGGTTGAGCTACATAATTTCTTGCATACTCCCAAAACATGTTGGACTACTTTATTCCATGCCAACTTTAAAAAAACAGTCTGATTGAGTTATATAATTATGACCATACTCTCAAAACATGTTAGACCACATTATACCTTGCCAACTTAAAAAAAAAAATATCTACGTCAAACTGTGAGGGAGTTCTGACTCTCTTTGAAAAGGTGTAGAGCATCAAGCAAATAGTATGGGAATTCCTAGTGTTGTACGCAAATAGCATGGCGAGGTACTAAGGAACGTGCTTTACGCAAATAGCATGGGAATTCCTAGTGCTGTACGCAAATAGCATGGCGAGGCACTAAGGAATGTGCTGTACGCAAATAGCATGGGAATTCCTAGTGCTGTACGCAAATAGCATGGCGAGGTACTAAGGAACGTGCTGTACGCAAATAGCATGGCGAGGTACTAAGGAACGTGCTGTACGCAAATAGCATGGGAATTCCTAGTGCTGTACCCAAATTCCATAGATACACCCTACTCGTTTCGACCAAGTGGACCTAGAATATCGTCAGGAGGGCTCATTGGAACGGAAATTAAAAGTTCTAGTGCCATTTTTAAGTAACCAAAACAAATGGAGGGCAAGTAGGCCTCCTCTCACGCTCATTTTTTCACCAAAATCACCCGATCAAAATTTTGAGATAGCCATTTTGTTCAGCATGGTCGAAAATATGATAAATATGTCTTTTAGGATGACTTAATTCCCCAAAGTCCCGGGGGGAGGGCTGAAAGTTTTGAACTTTACCCAATGTTAACACATAGTATTGGTTATTGGGAAGTATACACACGTTTTCAGGGGGGATTTTTCGAGTAGTGGGAGGGGTGTGGGTCGGAATTATGTGGGAGGATCTTTCCATGGAGGAAGTTTTCATGGGGGAAGGGGCATTGCTATGAAGGGGGCGCCTGATTTCCCAGCATTATTTAAAATAAGATCAGAAATTAAATAAAAAAACAAGTTTTTCAACTGAAAGTAAGGAGCAACATCAAAAATTAAAACGAACAGAAAATATTACGTATATGATTGGATTCGCCCCCTAGTCAATACTCTCTCTTTAAGCCAAAGATTGTTTAGTACTATCATAAGAGCTATTTATTCAAATTAACGGCCTTTGTGATTAAGGGGTCATTTTTAAAGAATTGGAACTAAATTCGAACTTTAGCGTAAAGAGCGAGGTATTGACTAGGGAGCGGACCCCCTAATATACGTATTAAAAATATATGAATATAGAATTTCGTTACGTAAGTTAATTCGTAAGTTACGTATATTTATTACTAATAAAAAACGTTCGCAAACAAAAATTATACAACTTTCGAGAAGGCCATTTAACCAAACAAAATTAAAATTAATATGCAAATTGTGTTTTAAATATTCATGTACGTCTAATGGGGGGGTTTTATATGTGGAAGGGGATTCTGGTTTTGTTATTCAATAATACCTTCTGATAGGGGAGTTTAAATAAAAATTATTTGTTCTTATATTAATTAATTAATTCAGTGGGGAAATTTAGTTAAACTCTTAGTTGACGGTTCGCGAGTGGCTTACCTGAGTGGAGGCGGAACTTCTAGCATGGGGAGCTTAAACCAGTAGTACGAATAGGGAGCTTATATGTACGGCCATATTGAATCGAAATCAGACTGAAAAGTTTCAGTTTCCCTTAGGAGCGAGTGGAGCCACAAGGACAGACTGTCTCGAGAAATGTTAACATAGAGAGTATAAAATAAGAAAGTAATGTATTTATTATTACTCACATAGTTGTCCCAGAGCTTCGGTATATCAGTACACTTGCAGTAAAAGACACTAATGCAAAATAGACATCGGAGATAAAGTGACACAAAAGTCAATTCACAGACAATAACTTTCCTCAAAAGTCTATCAGAAAATTCATAGCAGTCTTGAAAAAGACTCAAAAAAAACTGAAACAAGACTCATAAAAGACTGAAAAAGACTGGCGCAAAATTGTTAAGTCCTAACTATCTGTCCTCTGCAATTTTGCCGGGGGTTACGTTTAGGCGTTGCTAAAAGTATATTTTACAATTCCTATTGGTTGAATTATTTGTCCTACATGACTATTGGGCCGGCTTGCACCAATGGGCTACTTGGGTTTAATTAAAGTTTATGACTTTTAAGCTATCACTTTGGAATTTTTCTAACAATTCAAAATTTTACACTGCAACATTTTGCTAGCAGGTGTTGCTTAATTTATGACTTTTAAAATATCACTTTGGATTTTTTCGAACGAACAAAGTTTTATATTGTAACATTTTCCCAGCAGGGTGTCTCTTGATTTTCAGAAGACTTATAATTTATTTCTGTGAAAATTGGTAAAAGATAATACGATTTAATTACATTGATATTGATAGTTTTAAACTTTAGTCTCCAGAACAATGCAATTAGCTTATACAAATATATTTTGCATCTCGAGTGACTACTTTTTGTATTATAAATTTTACTCTCTTGACAGTTTGGTATTTTCGAGCTCTTAAGATTCAAATTTACATTGTTCGTTGGCTTTCATATAAGATTTGGTCAAAATGATATTTATTGCGTTTATTGGCGACACCTGGGCGGATTTATTTATTGGATTTTCTGTGAGAAAGATTCTTACGATGTTTGTTACAAGGTATAATTACAATGTAAAATTATTTACTTGGTAACTTAAATAATTTTACTTGGGTAACTTAAATTGGGAGATTTTGGGGTTTTTGAAATTGATCCCATTACATATCATCCTTCCCATTCTTAACGATGTCCTCATCGTTGTGTTAAGTTACTCTCTTTGTACTTTCAAATTTTGATTTTTTTGAATTTATCTTATTACTCATTACTTGAATTAGTTCCTTTTTGGCAAAATTTATATCTTTGTTCCATATTTCCGATTACTCTATTAGATTATATATGTGACAACAATACTTTAAAGTCCATCACCTACTCACTCTATTTGGCGAAAGGGCCAAAGAGTCTCTAATGACTATCACATAAGATTATATGATTACATGATAATTACTATTCCTCCACCTAATATCAAAATTACCTTCACCTGATATGATTATCTTATTGCAGAAAATTATACATATTTGCCTTTTTGTAACACTTGACTATACTTCCACCTGACGCTACATAGGTTTAATTATATTATTATTCCTTCACCTAATATTAAAATTTTTTCACCTGATGTGCTAATACTTCTACACGGCTCCAACTAGTTAAGTTCCGCTTTTGTAATTACTTTATTATTAACGTGGTACATATTCGCTTCTTCTAATTCTAGTTTATACTTCCACCTGACGTTATATTGGTGCGATAATTATTTGACATCAAAAATATTTAACTACATCTAAAACATCTAACTACAATACACTGACATGCTTGAACTAAAAATAGCTTGGAGGAGAAAAAAAATTTTACACCTTAACATTTTTAACTTAATGTTTAATGGCAACACTGGGATAAGGTAGCTTGCATTGGTTTTCATCTGTTTTATGATAAGTTTAACAATATTTATCAAAGTTGCTAGTAGATAGATACATAAGACTTTACACTTACTTCATCATTCTACGTGTCTATAATACTCACATACGTTGTCACTTTATTTTGGGTTTCCGTTGAACTAATTATTGTGTCGGCTAATTGTTTATGGTTTGTCTTCGTGGTGTTTCATCTTTTTGGCACTTGTTGCTTGGGATAAGCGTTTACATTGTCCATAAGTATGACTGTTGCACAAAATTGTCTGTGCATGGTTTGTCATGTCAAATACGAGGGGTTGATGTCACAGAGATGTTGAAATGTCTATTAGATACATAACCCTTGGGGAATTGATTACATGAAATGGGTATCTTGATCGCTGGGCTGGGTGTCTCTTCTTGAACACCTTTATCCTCGGGAAATCTAATACTCGTACAGTCTGTGTTTTCCGTAAATTGATCACGTTCATTTCTTCTTTTATTGTTTTTGGGAAAATCTAATACTCGTACAGTTTGTGTTTCCCGTAAATTGTTCGCGTTCAGTCCATATCTTGGACTATGGGCTGTGTTACAACATTTAACGTTAACTATGGCAGGATCAAAACTTGATCTTATGGCCTTGGCTCGACGCATTGTCTTTGAATTCCGGCTAAATGATACACAATCCTTGAGGGCTTAATTATGGAGATTAAAACAACAATAACAGGTTGGTTCTCTTCTTTGAACACTTCATTTTGGGAAAAAAATTTTATCACGTACAGTCTATATTTCCCATTAATTGATCATGTTTGTTTTTTTTCTTCTCATGGAGGATGGTTTAGTTTTGCGACATTTAATAATGATTGGATAGCGTCAAAACTTAAGCTTTTGGTGTTGGTTCAACATATTGTCTCTGATTTGGGGCTTAAGATTCATGATCCTTGAGGGATTGACTCTAGGGTTATTCTCGGTGTTTCAAACATTAAATCTTAAGGCCGTTGCCGTCTAAGGATAGTTATCGACGGTCTCCACATAGTTTTACGACGTTGCGGTCGGGGTGGTTCCCCGGGTAATTATTAATTACGTATATGTGGGGTTCTTGGTTTTGCCAATATTGCTTGAGATAAGGTTACCTGGTACTAGGCTTGGGTGACTTGGAATTTCATCAGGATATTGTCTTGGGGACTTCCTTGGTGAGTACTTGTCGGTGGTTGACGAATGATGAAAGTAGATGCTACTGGGTTGTATCCGTGTTGCCTGCTGGTACACCACTAATTAATTTCGCACAGGTTACTCTGCTTCCTAGAATATAAATATCTGGGCAGAATCATATGCTCTTTATAATTACACAAGTTACAACACATATAGCAATAATATACAATTTACATAATACCATGTGGGGACTATTTTTGAAATAATAGTCGTGATTAGACATATGAATAATATCAATTCTAGTATGGGTACAGTTAAACCCAACGAGAGAGCAACTAAGGGCAACTCTCATGCTTTTACATGCATGTTGCAGCAATCACTAGATTACTGTGATATAAGCAAAGTTATTATAGGACAAATGATTATGTTTACAAAAATAACACTATAAGATTTTCAAGATTTGGTGACTATATGTATACATGTACACATGTGCATTTGGCACATGTTCTATATTCAATGCATTTTTAAATGTTATTCAACACTCATCTACTTTAGCATTTAATTTTCTATTCTGCTACTACTTGCGAGATAGATTACATGGTTTTTATTAGAGGTCTCGATTTACTATAAATTTTTCAAATCTTTACTGTTTTTGCGCGTCCATGCTGCCCAAGAAATATATCTTTGCAGCTGCATGGGCTTGCACAAAAAAATTAGGTGAAAATTTGGGACTGGACATGGTACGAATGAGGACCTCTACTCTCATTCGCTCGATTTTGTCCTCCCTTACTTTTTTGCTTAAGGATTATCAGGGAGTTCTGGGTTTAGGCTTTGCATCTCGCTTGGCTCAATACAATCCTCCTCTGGGTTTTGTCTCCGTGGTCTCATAAATTTTTCCATAACTTGAATCAACAAAATCCTCATGGTTAGTGGAATCAATGAGCTCCAGTATCGTAAACGATTAAATATTCTACTAGAAATGAGCTGAAGACTCTCCACATTGGTTTCTCGTATGTGATAATCTTCGGTCTCCTTGTGAATAGGAGAATTCATATTTCTCATGCATTATGGCTATTTGGGGGTAGTTCCCATGCTTAGGTATGATTTCCTGCTTTATGACGTCTTGGGCCACTGCATGAGCAATGAAAATTATGATGGCATCCGTTAATCGTACTTTCCTGTCTAATTCTAAAATTAATATGTGTTAATTTATCTTGCAATGTAATCTATTCCTAATTTTTCGATTTTATTCTTTAGGGTTTTGAAGACAGATTGCATTATTACGCGTACAGCTAACATCGTTAGCTACATGGCTTCTAAATATATTGAAGGTACTAACCCTTTCTCGCATTGTATTTTATTCTCAATTTTCCTGTTACGGATCGATATTTGGGTTTATTTGCCAATCGTATCCGAAACTATACGATTTTTTGTCATATTTTCTTAAATCGTATTTGACGTTCCATTTTTTTTTCGAAGACTTCTTCCCTTGATTTATTCACAATGATAATTGCCGCTAAGTATATGACATCTTCTTTTCCGTTCTTTATACATATGAACTCTGTGTCAATAATTGCTTTGGCCATTTCTTTATTTGGTCCTTTCAGAACATTTCAGAACAATGGCCAAAAGGAGGTAGTTTCTATTGACTTTTGTCTAGTTAACTTTTTCAAGATTGGTTATAGTTATGGTACACTCTAGGTCGAGGTCAAATTACCTTTTCACCGGCATTTCCTCAATACATCGGGTACTTATTCATTCGACCATAATTCGAGTCATCTGAGCTCCATATTAACCAATTTTGAGTGAAAAACAAGGTAACTTCAGGTTGAGGTTGAACTACTTTTTCACCGGTGCCTCCTTGCACCTGGCTATTTGTGTGTTCGAACATAGTTGCTACCCTAAAGTTCCGTACTCTAGTTTAACGACTTTGCGGTCGCATTATAGTCTTAAAAGTATAGAGACTTTCGAGAAACTACCTTCTTGTCAATATATTGATGATGTACTTAGCTCTCGTGATATTTACTCTAGTTCATAGTTCCATAAATATCAATACAATACTGGTCTATAATGCATTTTTTTTTTAAATTATGATAACAATCGATTTTCATAGTTACAACACTTCAGGTAATATTATAGGGTTCTTTCATCATTCATTTTAACAAGATTATCTATATACACAGTTTCTCCCACTGAGGTTGGGTTTTAATTTCAATATGGGTGCATCATCCGGCAGTGCCGCCTTTGAATTTGGAGATGTAAGCATATCTAGAAGTCGATAATTTTCCCATGACGAAACATTTGGGCTGAGAAATTGGAGTTCAAATACTATATCATTTTTACCGTTTTCGGGTATATTTAGGTACATTAAATACACTAGTAGTTGGTTTGGGAGGTGCAGGCCTTCCAAAGTGGCGGTTATGTCATTCCTTCGCATATTTTGACGAATGACTTTCCGGCACAACTGAGATAATGACAATGGGTCATTTAATATCTTTACTACAGAGAAACTTAAATTTGCGTGTGATTGGCAACAACATAGTTGCTCACGCACGATTACGTCTAACCCAGGGACTATTTTTCTTCCAAAATTTTCATCTTCTTGGAAGAAATTCAGGGTTATTTTCTTTATGTCTTTATATTCTCTTGGGGTAACTTGAAAAATTGCGGCTCCCATTGAAGGGTTTATCGGATTTAGATACGTGTTATTTACACAATTGACGTACAAGATTTTAAGAGGGTTTCACTTTTTAACATATGTCCTTGGTCTATTAATATGGAGAGAAATTTAATGGGCCAAATTGTAGTTATATTATTATCATCTTGATCGTACCAAATATTGTTGGCGATATATTCAGACAACGAGCTATACATTGATGATGGGATATGTTGTACTAAAATTCGGAAGGCCAGGTTGGCACTTCGTCTAGTGTGCTCTAGTGTTCTTGTCATCTCACGTGCACTAAAATTATAAAGCACTAGGCTTGCCGTTAATCTTAGGATCACTCTTTGTTCCAACCTTGTCTTTTGAGATTTTAGAAGATAATATAGTTTTGGACAGTCAAGATTTTCTACTGCTTTAATAAGTTCCTCTTCTTTCATTAAATTGTCGACGAGTCCCCATTCCCTTAACGGAGCATTAATATTGTCTACGCTATGTCTTATCTTAAGGTTCCAAAAGATTGCATTTTCTCGTCTACGATTATTTAATTGTTGATTGCTTGGGTATCTTATCATGGTTACGTTTTTTCTGATTATTCTACTAGATTTAGGCTAATATAAGCAACATACCGTATGGTTGCGTGTTCCGGCGTTTCTCTTAACACGTGGTTGAAGGTTAGTTACACACCGTATCTGGAAATGTGTTCTTATGTAAAGTTTATAAGTAATTGTGAAATAAATTAACTTAATGTAAAAATGGTTAAGGCATAATAATAATAGATTAGTTAGGTGCCTTTAATTTGGTGATATTTGTTATTATTTTTAGCTGTTTTTAGTTGGTTCCTCTAATTTATGGTATTTAACTTTCACTGGTATCCTTGGGTTTCTTTCCTATTTGAGTTGATCTTCGTAGGAAATACTTCGGCACGGTGCCCGAACACAAAATCAAACTACTCGCGTTCCATCACCGTGTCAACGCACTCCCCACGCATCGGAATTTTTGTCCATTTTTATTCCATACTCTCGTTGTGTCACTTGTGTTATCACATTTTCTCTAATTGTGAGGGTTAGATAGGGTAATTTTAACGGATCGCATAGTTAATTTTACTAGTCTTTATGGTATTACTCATTCCGTTCTAGTTGTATTTCGTAAGAGATACCTCAGCAAGGAGCCTGACCGCAAAATTTAATCACTCGGGTTCCTGCTCCCTGCCAACGCATACCCCACATAGAATTCATTTTCTTCTTGCACGGTCACTTTTGTCGTAACATTATTTTCATATGGTAGGGATGAGTTAGGGTAATTCTTACGGGTCACTTTTTATAAAGAGGTTTGTTGATTCTGTCATAAGAGTTCCCCGGCCAAACTGTAATGACCAATGAGATAAAAGGCACCACAGGTCACAACAGCTGTCCGCCGGCTCCCCACGACTCATGGTAGTTTTGTCCAATTTTAAAACTGTAGTTTCTCATTATGTGATGATCATTTTTCGTAACTGCATGGTCGTTCCTCATAAGAGAGCTAGGGCCAAATGGCAATGGCAACAGAAAAAACAATAAACACCATTGCCATTCCCCTTTGGCCACCGCTACCTACGACCAAAGGTCCATTTGTTTAAGGAGTTTGGTGGCTAGACCGTTTTAGTACTTGCCAAGTAACGTCTTATTGTGCAATCAATTCTCGTTTCTCCTTAACTCTTTCTCAACGGAGGGTGAAAGTCATACACCATGCTCATCCCTGGCTCTAACCTCCTATGCTTGGGGGTCCATCCGTTTTCACTATTATACGTCGTGTGGATATTTGAGTTATTTTTCCTCTACTATTTTAAGGTATTTTATGGTGTTGTCCGCTGACGGTTATTTTATTTTGTTTTTATGAATTAGAATTGCCATGTATACTGTGCTTTTATTAATTTCTGAGAAAAGAAAAAAAAATTTTATTGTCCCCTTGGAAGCGTATAAGGTACTACTACTGACTTTAGCTGAAAGTATCTTTTACCCGGTTAAAGTGGGGTTTTGGGCTTAAGTAGTTATGTAAAGGGTCGTATTATATTGTTCGTTTGCATGTTTCAAGCAATGCGATATGTGTCGATTAGTTTGAGGAAACTCTAAGGTCTTCTATTAGAATTTAACGTGGCACTCGATTTTATACTTGTTGAATCCTTGCTTACCACGAAAATTCTTTCTTAAGTAACCTGTAGTTGACGAGGCTTTTTTCTAGACAACCCCCTCTTTTTTTTAAGCATACTTAATTTCGACCAATATCATTAAGGCCCTTTTTTGAAAATATAGATTTATTCTTTAAGGCTTTTAAAAGTTAAGTTATTAAACTGTAATGCATTTTCATCTATCTTTATATCTCATTTAGCTGAAACTGGTGCAATAAAGTATCTATTCTTTCATTTTCTTTAGCTTCGTATATCCTTGATTAATGGGAGTTAAGTGAGTTGAAGTGTAACTCACTTACTTTTAAGGCGTTAAATTGTCCTTTTCCCGTGGCGGAGTTAACGCCACGTGGTAGAGGTACTTATTATCGATTGTGGTATTACATAAAGGTTTTGTAGTTTGTCGTAAGGCATAAAAATTTAAATTTTTTTTGTATTTCCCAAATGAAAATTAAAATATATTTATGCTTGATGCAATGTAGGCGCCGTGCCAAGGTGCCGCGCGATTAGGGGGGGGGGGGTTCATAAATTTGATTAGAACATTTCTTATGTATCCGTGATTCTTTTTCTTTGGCACTTTATGGCGATAATCTTTAGTAGGTTATCCTTTTGTAAGTGCTTGATTCAGGGAGAAAGTTTGATATTTTATCCTTGTTGATTTAGGATCTTAGGAATGTATGTCCGAACAAAGGGCTAAATTACCTCACAGGTGTTGTAATCTATTTTATGGCTTCTGCTTTCACTTAATTGCATTAGAAATTACCCTTCAGTTATTCATGCTTTGTATAAATGTTCGTTTTGTTCTATCAATTTTAGTTAAGTATATGCTCACTAGTGTGTGCACATTCTCCGAACTCTTAAATACTGTGCTTTTCACAAGGCTTGAATTTTGTGAATAACATGTGGTTTACCACGTCATATTACTTATTGGGGGAATTAATGATTAGCAGAGACCTGGGGTCGTAACTGGCTTATAAGGTTAGTAGAAGTTATTACATACTGTCTTGTGATATGAGTATTTGTGACTAATGGTCAATTTTTGGAATGATTTTCTTCCTTTTGCATTAATCGGTTATTTTTTGCATTGCTTTACATCTGAATTATTTTGGTCATTAGAGTATTTCGACGGACCTATGTTAGTTTAATTTAGTCCTGTTCATCTCTAGCTTTGTATGTTACGCGGTTTGCACCAATTGTGAGAACCTGCAGAAATTAAATCACATATCAGAAGCAGAATATGTCTGCTATTGTCATATAGCTATCAGCCTAATTGCAAAATCTTTCCAAGTTAAGAAATTGTCTAGCCTAGGAGAAAGTTTTTTTTTTTGTTATTTTTTTTTTACAGGTTATTCTTTTATACTTTAATTGCGCGGTTCATCTGTATGCTTTAATTCTATTTAAAGTAAAATTGGTTGAATTTATTGCTGCAAATTTTTACGGTTTTTGGTGGTTATATTATTCCTTGCCTATCGGCTGTAAGCGTTCTACTGCTTTTGCTAATTATTGCAAAACTAAGGTGTTATTTAGCTCTCGTTAGTTACGATTTTAATTTATGGTACAACAATTATCTATTAGGGAAAACATATCCTCTATAGTTGGCATCAAAAGTTGAAATATTAATCAATACGCGTTTTTTTTTTCTTATATATATATATATAGGCATATATCGTATAATTGATCCCTGGACCATCGGCGAATGGTCTTATCGCAAGACTCGCCACTCTTTATCATCCCAGCCATGCGGTTCCATTTCCCATTGATACCGCCCTTTCTAAGATAATTTCCCGCTAAAATTATTGATATAATTTTGTTTTTTTTTTGCGATTGTTTTATCTTTCACTTAGCGATTGTACAGCAATAAAGCTATTTTTGTTAATAGTTATATAATTACTGGTTTAATTAGCTTAGACATTGGCCACGAATTAAGTTCATGGTACCACCATTTTTGATGGCAAAACGCTTCCTCGATAGAGGGCCATCTCAAGTAAAAAAAATAAAATTAATTAATGCTTTTTCTTTTTTTTTTCTTTGCTTTAATCTGTCTTATTTGCGATTCGCAGGTACGATATCTTACAATATTGTTAACTATTTACATATTTTTTGATTTAAGGAAGGTCTATTTTGTCTTTCAAATTATTTAATCTGCACGAATAATTACAGTGATTACTTGTCGAACTGATTTTACTCATGGTTCTATCACACCTGGCTTAAAGATATCTTAATTAGCGTTCGACTACGCCACTACAAAAATTCAACTAACAAATTGTTTAAGAGGTTCGATAATAAAAGTTTCCCTTTTTGGTTTTCATATGTTTTTTTTTATGGTTGTCGAGATGCCTATTTTTATGACTAATAATAATTACGCCGCTCTGATTGTTTTACTTGTATCTGCGGATATGCCTCCTATTAAACAATTTATCGCATCTCTATAGGTCAAAATTTATGCACCAGATTGGCATTTTAAATTTTACAATTTTAGCTTATTTTTATCTTTCAGGGTTACTCTTGTATTTTGCATTAATTATTTAGCAATTAATTTCCTTTGTTCATTTAGGTTTCGAAATGGAATTGTATTCTATTTATTCGGCTTTTGTTACACCAATTTATAATCAGTACATGATTAAACGTTAATTATTATTAATAAACGTTAATAAACGTAAGTTAATTATTAGTTTTTTTTTTAGGCGAAAGAACTATCAGTTATAGGTATGCGATTAGTTCAAAATACACATGGTACACGGGTCAGCAATTTTTTGTTAATTACGAAATGAAAAGGGAAAGTTTCTTAACTCGAGAATATTACGCTTAGATACTTTGACTATGCTACCATAAATTTTAATGGCTTCTACCTGGCATCATTGGTGTTAATTTCTTATCATATCAACGCTTTACAAGGGTTATTGGAATCGCAGAATTACTCTAACATTGACCGAAGTGGTATTTGCTTAGTAAAATTGGCGAGAAGGGAATTTATTTAATTTTTTTCTTAGCGACTTGTAGGGTTTGTTTAAGTAATTGACTTCATTTTAAGGCTCAGATAAAGGCCACGAATCATATATGCTGATTAAATATTCGCTATTTTACCCAGAAAAGATACAATTTTTACTTATAGCTATTTTCAATTAGTTAATTTTTTGTAGAGTCTCTTTTTTTTTTCATCATTAGGCTTACATGGATAATTTTTGAAAGATTAATTAGGCTTGCATCTGTTACGTAAGTTGACAGAAAACCCTATACTTATGACCAGGTCAGTCATCACACCTTTATATGCAGGTAAATTTTGCCTCGCATTATTACTATCCTCACACGTATATACGCATATATATATATATATACACATACGCATACATACATATGCACATACACATACACATAAACCCAACTGTTTGATCATTAGACTGCCGCTAATTATCTGTTTTCCTAAGTGCCTTTTAGCTTGGTAATTAACACGATAATAACTCGTACATATATTTTTGACTGAATTTTTTTTTAAGTTGTTTGACGTTTTATATTCTTTACGGCAAGTTTGGGTGGTGGTTATTTCCGGTCATCTTTTCTTGTGATTAGATTTAGGATATTTTGGAGTTCCGTATTTGATTATGTCGTTGGCATGATGATTAAAAATAAATATCCCACAAAATTGATTTTGTGAAGATGTAGAATCTATTAAAGCGCCGATCCGAATACTTTTTTTTAATTAAAAGTAATTTTTGGAATGTAGTGGTCTGGGGTTATGGATTGATAGACGGCCGAACCTAGGACACGGATTTGATCCTCGTGCCTTGAAGTAAATCTCCTCATTAAGCGATCCCTTGTGATCGTCAGGTTTACCTACTCTGGGGGGGTATCCGAAATGTTGTTTAACTATTCCTAGTAAGGTAAGGATGGCTATTCATTGCATTTTTTTTTTTTACCATTGAATTTGTAATCTGCATTTATTTATCTATTTATTTTTTAAGGAAATACTATGTTCTGCCTAGCAGAAACATAATTATTTAGTTTAACGAGTTTTCGCTCGAATATTGGGTTATTTACTACTTTTTGTCGGTATACATCACATTCTATAAAATGTAGTCACTTTAATGTATTAGAAGGGGATTTTGACGAAAAAGAATTTTTACCTCTTTTTTTTTATTTATTCTCATGTCTGGTATTCCTTAGTTTTCTGTACCTTCTGGCAATGGTTGGGTTTTGAATGTTCCTTGTGGTGCATAGATTTCTGAGGAATCTTGGCCCGTAGTAACATTCTCTTGGGCGTCAGGGTACTGGGCCCTCACAATTATATTATTATCCGTTGGAGGATTCTGTTGATTAGTTTCCACTTGGGGTTTTATGTGATGATGACGAGCTTGATTTGGAATCGCAAAATAGGCGGGTTGGGATGATCCTTCGTTGTAGGTGTTAGTGAGAAGATTTTCCAAATGGGGACGGAGGGGTAGGTCAATTTCGACAGTAAAGTATGTTGCAACTATTTTTTCTAGGTTTGAGCAGAAATCTCTCTTGTTTCTGAAGTTCTTCGGTGATTTTGGCATGGTTCTCCTTTAGTCGTTTCTCTAAGCTGTCCTGTTGCAACTGAATTATTTCTTTCTGTGCTTTTAAATGATCGTACTTATGCTGCAAGTCTAGGATCTTTGCTCGTTGGGGTGCCAGGGCTTCTTGTACTGCCATTGTCGCGGACAGAACAGTACTGTTTCTATAATCTTGTACTTTTTTACCAATTTCCTGCATTTTATCGTATAATACTTGTAATTTTAGGATCTGATCGGGATAATTATATCCCTCGAAAAGCGTGGCATCGCTTATTGATTCCATTTCATTTTGGATTTTGGCGGTCTGTTCTTTAACTTCCATAAACTGGGTTTCAACCAACTTATCCATTTGTTTAGTTATTAAAATCTCATTTATTCTTTTGTTCATTGTTTCTTGGGAGGCCTTCACTTCCCTAAGGGATTTAAGTGTGGCTTCTATCATATTGTCGATTTTCAATCTTTCTGCTACTAATTGTGCCGAGTCGTCGAGAAGTTTTGATCGTATTTGAAATAGTTGATCCATATTTGTTCTGTCAGTAACGGGGTTGCACTAGGTATTTTTTTCTTTTGGAGGATGGTTTGAACAATTCTTGTTCTTCTTTCTATCTTTGGGGTTCTTTACCAAGCCAGGATATAGTTTGTCTGGAAAAATTGACTATTAACTTCTTCTGACCTTTCATGGGTATTTTTCATTGTAATATTCTACTCATGTACCCTTGTTTTAAGGTTTTTTTTTTCAAATTCTTCATTTCGATTTAATATTGCTATATAAGTTTTTGGGGTATTTTATCCTAGACGTATGTCCATTTGTCTGGCCTTTTGCTTATTCTGCCAGATTTCGTTGTAACTTCCTGTTCGTCTTCTTGTTTTTTATTCTTTTTCGATTTTCCCATAGAGATTAGATCAAATTTCTTATACTGTTTTAGAAGGTATTTTTGACCTTTTAATTTTGCGGCTCTCGCATGGGCCGCGGCAGAAGCCGGTTTTGTTTTGGTGCGTTCTGGGGTAGTCAGGATCTGATTCATCGTCGGACTCATTAGAGCTAGTATCTGAGGATTCATTATTTGGGCTTTCGGGGGCGGTCCTTTGCGATTGAGGGGTATCTCCTGCCCTTGCTTCATATATTTCGTCTCCTTTTGAGGTTGAGGGTTTATTTTCCATTTCCTCGCGTTGAAATCCAGTTTCAGGGGAGTTAAAAGATTCTTGGGAACTCTGGGAGGAGTCAAATACCTTTGGAGATTGTCTCCACTGCTTGAATGCCATATCTTCCGGGGGGTGAGGTGTATTCCGTAGCATTGTATGTTTCCAGGAATGGGATTCTTTGGGTTTTACTTTAGATACCGTTATGTGATGGTATTGTCCCAAGTCCTCCTTTTCAGGGCGTTCCTGTGTCCAAGGCAAGGTACTTTGCCTTGTTTTTATCGGATAATTTACAATGTCCATGGCCTCTCTCAAGCTTTTTGTATTTGTATCCCTAGGAGGAGTCTTCCTCCTTTTTGCACCTGGGGTTTCCACGGCTCCGTTTAATTCCTCCTGTAGCGATAGGGGTCTTTCTATCGGGGTTGCTGGAGATACCATGTCGTCAGGAAACCTTTTGGGGGGACATGGGGTCGAAATTCTATCGGGGAAAAAATTGCGTTTTTGGCGATAGCGTATAATCCAATTCTTGATCCGAGCTTTCTGTGGATGAACTCTCTGGGCTTTTTGGGGTTCTTGCAGGCACGGGTATTAGGGGTTTTCTTTTAGGGATGACTAGGTTTTTCATGGCCAAAAATTCTTCAAAATCTTCCTCTTCGCTATTACTTTCAAAATAGTTTTGTTTAAAATTAAAGGGTTTTAGTTCGGATAGCCTGGACTTCGGAAATTGATTTTCCGCGTTTGATGATTCTGAAGATGAGGGTTTGGGTGCCCACTTAATTGGGTACTTGGCTCCTTTTATACGGCTAACATGTGCTTTATATGTTCTCCTATTGTCTGGGTTTATCATTTTAAAAGTAAAATCGTTGTCATACTTTTTGATTATTCTGTAGGGTCCTGAATATTTATTGGAAAGTTTTTTGCCTTCCAACTTAGCTTCATTTTTCAGATAGACAAAGTCGCCTACCTTAAAATTTATATTCCCTTTGATTTTGGATTCATTCCTCAACTCTTGGTTCACTTTACATTTTTCTAACTCTCGTCTAACTATTTTATAGGTTTTTCTCATCCTATTTATAAAATCTTGCTTGTAGTCCTGTGTATTAATATAATACTCTCTTGATTCTATAATTTCTTGATATGGTATTTTAAAATCACGTCCGAATAAAAGAAAAAATGGACTATCTTTAGTCGTTTCTGAATAAGCAGTATTAATTAAATTGGTTAAGTAAGGTAGATACAGATCCCAATCATTTCGGTTATCTTTTGAATAAATACTTAAAACATTGGAAAATATTTTGTGCCTATTTTCAGTTTTTCCATTAGCTTGGGGATGCTAGGGTGAGGTTAATAATATTTTTCGACTTTAAGGAAACTCATCAGATCCTTTGTTACCTTAGAAACGAAGTTGGTTCCGTTGTCGCTAATAACCTGGCGAGGAACGCCAAATTTTAAAAATATTTTAGCTAACGCTTTACTAGTGGCATATGCACCTTGATTTTTCAATGCTTTGGCAAAAGTGAAGCCGGTAAAATGATCTATTACTGAAAGAACGCAAGTAAGACCTCTATTAGAAACAGGTAATCCTCCACTCGTACCATATAGGTCGAATGATACGATATCGAAGGGAAATCTTGCTACTGGCACCCTTCCCATCGGGGGATTTGGGTACGTTTGGGGATTTTTTCTTAAGTTACACGCTTCACATGTACTTATAAAATCTTTGAGTTTTGTTAATGCCGACGGAACATAAAAGTATTGTTTTAACTTGTGGAATGTTTTGGTTATTCCTAAGTGTCCACCTATTTCTGAATGAAAGTATTCGAAGGCAGGTATTACTAAGCTTTGGGGGAGTACTGGAATTATTAAGGTTTGATTTCTATTCGTTTCGCCTGTTACTATCCTGCAAAGGATTTCTTCGTCAAAGTCATAATAAAATTGTCTATTTCCCGTCTTAGGGCTTTGAACTTATCAGGGAAATTATCGGAATTCACAAAATAATTAATGAGAGTCAAACACATTTCATCCTTAACTTGGTTTCTTTTAATATTGGGTAGGGATAAGGGAATTACTCGTGGCCCCTTTTCTTCTGTAAGGATTTTTGGTTTATTCTTCTTGTGTCTTCGTTTACAGGGATTAATGGCATTTATTTGTTTAGTTTCATTATCTGAAGGGTTACTCTCAGGGTATCTACTCAGGTAATCACAAGGGGCATTCTGTTTACCGGTCACGTGTTCAAATTCGTAATCCAGATCTTGGATTTTCATTATCCATCGCGCTAAAATTCCGGTTGGATTCTTGAATGTGCTTAGGTACTGTAAGCTTTTATGGTCCGAACGCAGTTTAAATTTTCGTCCTACTAAATAATGTCTGAATTTATCTAAATGGTAAATTATAGATAATAACTCTAATTGCGTTGCTGAATAACTACTTTCGCCTTTGGTTAGAGTTCTGCTTGAATAGCATATGACTTTCTCTATATACTGAGGGGGTTCTCGTAGGGGTTCAGGGTAGTTTTCCACGGGGATTAATTGGGAAAGAATTGCACCGATGCCTAAAGCTGAAGCATCAGTGGTAACCACAAATTGTCCCTTTTCAAAATTTGGTAGCGACAAAATTGGTTCAGAAGTAAGAGCCTTCTTGAGAGTGTCTAAGGAAGTTTGAGCTTCCTGCGACCAGGTAATATTTTGGGAATTCCCTTTGGTTAGATCTGTTAGGGGTTTTGCGATTTGGGCGTAGTTGCGTATGAATTTTCTAAAATAACTGGTTAAACCAATAATGCCTCTTAATTGTTTCATAGTTTTTGGCGGCTTAAGATTCTCTATACATTTTATTTTCTCAGGGTCCGGTGATATTTGACCTTGGGTCACTATCATTCCTAAGAATTTTATTTCGGATTGAAACAAATTTACTTTTTCAGGTCTACATTTCAGATTACCCTCTCTGAATTTTTCGAAAACTTTGGTTAATGTGTTTAAATGATCTTCCGGTGTTTCTCCCACACAAATAACATCATCCACAAAATGGATAATATTTTCTATACCTCGTAATAAGTGTAACAGAGGTCTACATAATGCACTTAAACTAGTTTTGAGTCCGAAGGGTACTCTCAAATATTCATAAGAGCCACATTCCGTTGTCGAAAAAAGCCGTTTTATAAACGTCATTATCTGCTATCTTAACCTGATGATAACCTTGCGTGAGGTCAAGAGATGTAAAAATTTTGTTTTTGGTTGAAATGGAGTCTAGGATTTCATCAATTCGGGGCAGGGGAAATTTGTCACTAACTACCTGCTTGTTTAAGGCTCTATAATCTACTACAAGCCTAAGGTCCTTGTTTTTTTGGTACTAGTATAACGGGGGCTGAATACGGGCTTATGCTTGGCCGTATAATGTTGTTTCTTTCTAATTCGCGGATTTTATTTTTTAACCAGCCTTTGTAGGGATGGGGAATGCGATAGGGCTGTTTAGCTACGGGCAACCCTGTGGTTTGGATAGAGTGTTCATAAAACGGTATCAACCCGATATCTTCCTCGCATGTAGAAAAAATATCTCTAAAATTCCAGAGCAATTCACATAATTTTTCCTTTAATTGCGTATTTTGAATATGATCTATTTTAAATTTTTCCAAAAATTGGGGTTTTGTTAGGGGGTAGTTATTCTTTGGATTCCTATCACCAACACTATTAACTAAGCTTTCCTTGGAGTTTCTCCATTTATTTAGCTCGTGCTCAGAAATAACTTGTATTTCAACGAGACATGTTCCTTTTTTCAATGTAATCATATCGTTTTCATGTGTGTTAGTTAACCAAATAAAACCTTCGCCTTTTTCGTATGAAATGATCTGTTCTTCACAAAACAGATTTTCTGGAATTTCTTTACACGGGGATGCGAACCAAATTTCGGAATTGTCATTTACAGGGGTGACCATTTGAGAGATTTGTACTCTTTGCATAGTGTTTGGGGGGATTTTTGTTTTACGTACCGCGAACCCATAGTATTTTTCTTTCGAGTCATTTTCTATTAGGTTAAGATTAGCGCTTTCTTGCGTCAAGTCTTCCGCGCTTGTGGGGTTGGTTTTAAGGGTAAATCCAAGTCCTGTCCCCTTACAATAGTACTTAGATTTATTATTTCAGTCCATAATTCGGTTATTTTCTTTATTTCTGTTTGTCTATACTCCTGCATTTTCCCTATTTTTGCTTTTACTGACTCGATCCATTTGCTGCTTGAATTTCTCCCACGAGATGAGAGATAGGGTACAAAAGATTTTATTCTATTTACTGTTGCTTCCCCTCTCTCCACGCGTTGGAGAATAGGATCGTATGGATACACGAGTCTGTTATTTGCTATATCTAATAACACCTTATTAGATTTTAAAAAATTAGCACCGATTATAGCCTCATATGGGAAATTTTTGCAGATTATGAAGTTTGTAGGAAAGATTTTATTATCTTTTGTCACATCTAAACAAATGGAGCCTACAGCTTCCAGCCTATGACCTGTGACACTAGTTAAACTGGGAATATTGAAAATTTTTCCGTCGCTTAATATATATTGGGAGTCTATTAAATACATTCGAATTTATTATGTTAACAGATGCACCTGAATCTATTAATGCTTTGAAATTAATACTTGCAACACTAAAATTATTTAATATAGGTAATATGTCATCATTATCACTTAAGGAAGGTACAATTACTGGATGGGACCTATAAAAAAAATATTGGCCTCCAGGGTCCCGGTTAATTTTCTTGGGGGCCTAATTCGTTTCCCTGTGCGCTTATCTGATAAGTTGGCGTTTGAGGTTGGGGTTCGGTGGGAATTTGCTTGTAGGGAAGTTCCAAGTTGGTTGACATTTGATCGTCTTGCTTGCCAGTATTATTGTGTGGGTTAAAGTTTCTTGTGCCGACGGCTCGCGGCATTTGTTCATTTTGTATTGACGAAAAATTTCTTTCGTTTCCCGGCGGGAAAAAATCCTCCTCTGTTATCGGTTGTATTCCTGTTAAATCTAGTTGGATACACTGTTCGTGAATTAAATTGGTACATGTTTTGTCGCGTGTTTGCGTTGGGGAACCTATAATTATTTTGTCGGTTAGGTGAGGATTGGAATAGGGTTGTTGAGGCGTATATTGGGAAGGATTCGAGTACGCAAATCCTTGCTGGTACGGGTTGCGGAACGATGGGAGACGTGGGGGGTTATTTCTATAGTTTCCTGACCCATTGGCGTTTGTGTTTGTTCTCCCGAACAAACGATTATTAAAACTTGGGGTTGTTGGTGTATATTTGTTTTTAGAACGGCATTCCCTGGCGATATGTCCTTGTTTATTACATGCATAGCATATGATTAGGGGGGTTCTGTATGTAGTTTGTTGTATCCGTGGGTACAAAACGTACTATTCTTTGCCTCGTAGGGGTTGGAGACCTTTTTGGTTAGGTTTGGGTGAATTATCTCTTTGTAAAAATCCTGGGGAAATCCCTCGTGATTGTCCCGGAGTTGAACTTTCTACATTATTTATTCTTGACTTGTTGTGATTTGCCACAATCGAGTCAATTTCAATCATTCTCTCTACCTCCTGAACTGCTAGCTCTAATGTTTGAATATTTTTTGAAATTAACATTCGGTATAGCTTGGGGCTTAATCCTTGCATGAAAGCATTAAGTACAATTTTATCGTATAAAGGGCCCGATTCTTTTCCATATTTTGCCTCAATGGATACCATTACCTTGTGTAGGTATTCCCTAACATTTTTGTGTTTCATCGAAACATACCGTACCATGCTTTAATCTGTGTGTTGAACTGGTTTCAACAAATCTTTCTCGGAACGCTTTTAGCAATTTTTCGATTGAGTTTATTGGGAGGTTGTTATCTTCCCCTATCGTATTTTCTATCTGTTTCAAGAATGTTAGTGCTTGCCCCTTAAGTCTCATTAACAACATGCCAACTAACGATTTTAAGTCTGTTTGAGTTACCTCCACAAATTGATTTAATTGGATAATAAATTCATCTACATCCGAATCTCCGTCATATGGGGGTAGTGACTTTGAAATTTCCACTGTTTTGGCAATAATTTTTTGCTTTAATAATTGTGCATTTTGATCCAACGACATATTGATTTGTGTTTTTTTTTTTTGTTTGGTTAAAATTCGGTACTGGTTTTATTTATTTTGATACTATTTAAATTCGATACTTCTTAATTATATGTATTTTTTTTGCTACTATTTTCGGGGGATTTAGGTTTAACAAAATATTGTACTTCAAAATATGCACAAATTATGACACTTCAAAGCATGCAAAAAAAATATGACACTTCAAAGCATGCGGGAAAAAATGGTACTTTAATGCATGCACACTTTCCCCATGCGTAATATTTCTCAACAATCTCTTTTTTTTCAATGTTGTCCTTGTGTTTTTGCTCCTTTAAACAGGCCGCGCCAATTCTAATGGGGGGGGGGGTGGTTTATATGTGGAAGGGGATTCTGGTTTTGTTATTCAATAATACCTTCTGATAGGGGAGTTTTAATAAAAATTATTTGTTCTTATATTAATTAATTAATTCAGTGGGGAAATTTAGTTAAACTCTTAGTTGACGGTTCGCGAGTGGCTTACCTGAGTGGAGGCGGAACTTCTAGCATGGGGAGCTTAAACCAGTAGTACGAATAGGGAGCTTATATGTACGGCCATATTGAATCGAAATCAGACTGAAAAGTTTCAGTTTCCCTTAGGAGCGAGTGGAGCCACAAGGACAGACTGTCTCGAGAAATGTTAACATAGAGAGTATAAAATAAGAAAGTAATGTATTTATTATTACTCACATAGTTGTCACAGAGCTTCGGTATATCAGTACACTTGCAGTAAAAGACACTAATGCAAAATAGACATCGGAGATAAAGTGACACAAAAGTCAATTCACAGACAATAACTTTCCTCAAAAGTCTATCAGAAAATTCATAGCAGTCTTGAAAAAGACTCAAAAAAACTGAAACAAGACTCATAAAAGACTGAAAAAGACTGGCGCAAAATTGTTAAGTCCTAACTATCTATCCTCTGCAATTTTGCCGGGGGTTACGTTTAGGCGTTGCTAAAAGTATATTTTACAATTCCTATTGGTTGAATTATTTGTCCTACATGACTATTGGGCCGGCTTGCACCAATGGGCTACTTGGGTTTAATTAAAGTTTATGACTTTTAAGCTATCACTTTGGAATTTTTCTAACAATTCAAAATTTTACACTGCAACATTTTGCTAGCAGGTGTTGCTAATTTATGACTTTTAAAATATCACTTTGGAATTTTTTCGAACGAACAAAGTTTTATATTGTAACATTTTCCCAGCAGGGTGTCTCTTGATTTTCAGAAGACTCATAATTTATTTCTGTGAAAATTGGTAAAAGATAATAC
The DNA here is from genome assembly GCA_027921565.1 of Artemia sinica. Taxonomy (NCBI): domain Eukaryota; kingdom Metazoa; phylum Arthropoda; class Branchiopoda; order Anostraca; family Artemiidae; genus Artemia; species Artemia sinica. Next base: position 19,887,008 of record CM051273.1, read on the forward strand.
GATTTAATTACATTGAGCTTGATAGTTTTAAACTTTAGTCTCCAGAACAATGCAATTAGCTTATACAAATATATTTTGCATCTCGAGTGACTACTTTTTGTATTATAAATTTTACTCTCTTGACAGTTTGGTATTTTCGAGCTCTTAAGATTCAAATTACATTGTTCGTTGGCTGTCATATAAGATTTGGTCAAAATGATATTTATTGCGTTTATTGGCGACACCTGGGCGGATTTATTTATTGGATTTTCTGTGGGAAAGATTCTTACGATGTTTGTTACAAGGTATAATTACAATGTAAAATTATTTACTTGGTAACTTAAATAATTTTACTTGGGTAACTTAAATTGGGAGATTTTGGGGGTTTTTGAAAATTGATCCCATTACATACGGTGAGCCAAAATCAAAACCTGCATTAATTCAAAAACGTTCAAAAATGAAATAAAGAAAACAAGTTTTTTTAACTGAAAGTAAGGAGCGACGTTGAAACTTAAAACGAACATAAATTATTCCGTATATGAAAAGGGCTGTCCCCTCCTCGACGCCTTGCTCTTTACGCTAAAGTTTGACTTTCTCAAAACTCTATATTTTTTTAAACAATAAAAAACTTTAGCGTAAACAGCGAGGTGTTGAGGAGGGGACAGCCCCTTTCATAAACGGAATAATTTCTGTTCGTTTTAAGTTTTAACGTCGCTCCTTACTTTCAGTTAAAAAAAATTTTAATTTTTAGTTTTTTTTTTAATTTAATTCATCCAAAAGCTGATTATCCATTCTTTACAAAACAATACATGTTTAGGCACTGAGAACAGAAATGTAGTATTTAGCTAGCTGAGTATTCAAATATTGGAACCGACATTGGTTTAGGTTCAACGTTTTAAATAAGTTTAATGCCATGCAGAGCAAGCAAGAAAACATGCACTCTTCTATATTAAAAATAAACTTTTATCAATTTTTTTATCGATAAAGATTTTTATCGCGCATCGATTTCCTTTGTGTTCTATGAGTAAATATTTTTCTAAAAAAAATTTCAAGGTTTTCAAAACATAAGCAAAACTTTCTCATCTCTAACTCGTTTTACTAAAACACCCCTCCCCTTTTAAACACAAAACACTTTAGACATCCACCTATGGAATAGCAATAAACAAAAAAAAAAGTTGGAATGTAGCGTGACCACTAAAAAACATTACAGAAAGAACTCCCAAGTGGCAAGGGATTCGGGTATGGGTTTAGTGTTCTACTCGAATGTATTTGCAAACCATGAAACTAGATGATCCCCATTCTCTTTTGAATCAAAATGCTTGACAAGTTTAAAAATAAGTGCATCGCATTAACAGAAATAGTAAGTTATCAGAAAAAATAATCACATAGAAGGGAAAAAAAAAAACCGTAATTAAAAAAAAGCCCAAAGAAGAATTGAACGCTTCGCATTCTGCTTACAGTTTAAACGCCTTACAGACTGGACTGCGGCTCTGTAAATCTATTTTAAACTATTGGGGTTTGTAGGAGATGTAGTGTATAGAAGATGTTCTTGTAAACCTCCAGTAAAGAGTTTTGGACCATAATTATTACAATGACACCGTTTTATACTGCCAAGCTTCTCCTCTTAAGAAGTGGCACCAAAAGTGTTATTTTTAGTACCATATCACACACAAATGGATGTTAGAACTGATAAAAAGCACATAGATATGAGTAATAGCTTTCAATTGAACCGTCAAACAACACTAAAAAGTTCTGGTAGCTAACTAGCCCCATCTCGTCCACTGTAGACATTGCACCAAAAGTGTCATTTTTAGTGCCATTTGGCACTTGCAGATAGGTGTGTCCGAACAGGCTAAGAGTACTGAGGAAAAATTTCAGGAAGTGTTGGGGGGGATATACTGTTGTTATTTGAGGTAATTGCAGATGTGTTAAAATAAATAGTAGCCTAGTATTTCGTTTAGTAGACGTCATGTACGAAACTGAAAATGTCATTGCTATTGTTCTCTACCATCTATACAAGAGAGACTACTCACAAACGAATTAATTTTACTGATTAGCCCAAAATCCCCTACTCCTGCCTTGTCCGTTCGCACAGGCCCCCTTTTCCCTAAAATAGGCCTACCACAACACCACGCAAGCTTACCCAACTTTCTGTTTTAATGCTTAATATTGTAAGCTTGCCCCTACTAACAGGGCTAATATATTTGGTAGCGTGTTACAAATTGAGGCTTGGTTAAGAAATCGGTACTCAGAATTCAGAGACAACTGATTTTTATTACAAAAGAAGATAAAAAGAAAAAATATTCTAATTCTGATTATGTTGAATATATCCAAACCTCTTCTAGGTCTAAGGTCTAATGATCTACATGTTCAATCCACCAATGTTAACCGAAAAGAAAAAGATTAAGTTAATCCTAGGCTATCGAATGTTTCTACTGAAAAAAGTTACACTTGAATAGCTAGTCAAGGCTTCAGTTCTGGGTTATTAAAATCCTTTAGTTCAAACTATTGTTGAGCTAAGCTAAAAATAACCGTAATTGCTTTTGATTCAATTTTCATTAACCCAAACCAAGATATCTTCTTATTATTTCTTGAAAAGGACTGTGTATTCCTTGGACCTTTATTAAGCTTTAACTTTAGCAGGGAAAAACTCTTAATTGAAAATATCTGGACATAAAGGTTTGGAAATTCTTAAGTCGACAATATTGTTCCCTTTTCCCCTAACCTACCTGTATAAACATTAAGGCCACCTTTGTATAAAACATGCAGTACGGGTTTAACGAAATGAAAGAATGATTAAAAAGGGAACGATGTTCCTCTCCTTATAAACGTCTGAAGATTGCACAAAGGGGGGGTAAGTAATGTTATTGTCCGATAATTCCAGTTTTCGGATATAAGGTCTTTATAAAGTCAAGCTAAGTCCCAAGGAACTCTAGGCTGAAAAGGGGAAGCACAAATGGCTCTAATAGCGTTCTCTTCTTGGTTAAGGTTCCTTCCCTCTTTGAACCTTCAGTTATTCAAAGCTTAAATTTCTGGGAAGAAATTTAATTTAGCTTATTTTAACCTTAAAATGCTGTTTTGTCCAAATGGCTCAAGCCTTGTCTGAGTGGAAATATTACTGAACTATAAACCCAAAATCACCAACTTTATAGTAAATGTAGATTTCAGCAATAGTTGTTATTATTTTCTCCCATATACGTATTAAAGTTATCTCCAAATGACAGAAATCTTTAGAGGTTTTCTTCTTATTTTTAATTTTATCTTCAAACTTTTGTCTCCAAGGGGAATTCAGACAAACAGTGATAGCTTATCGTAATTACAAAGTAAAAAACACTTACTCCTTGTTTGATCCAAAAAAAGACTACCTCGTTTCCGTCCCCGAATCCCTAATTTTAAGTTTTGTCTTATTTTGTTCTTCTTTTCTCTCATTGGCCAGAGACCAGTTTTGATGTAATCCTAATAATAGTTCTTTGTTCAAGAAAAAACCCTGTTTTGTCATGTGATACATATCGCGTAATATATTTCTTGTCGTTGACCCCTCGAGTTTAAAACGGCGGTCCGGTATTTGCATTGTATGGCCCTAAATGGATCAAGGGTATTCTTATTCAAATGCAATGTTGTTTGTTCTCTTTACACAAAGAAAATTAATACTTCGTTACCTTTATAATTACTCAAAAGTCATACTTTTTGCTATTTTTAACATTTAGTCAGGTTTATGATGGCTTTCCCCATTCTCACAACCTCCCACACTTAAAATTCTTAGTACAGTTATTTTTTTCTTAATGAAACCATAACTTTGCTAAGAATCAATTTAGTTCAATTTCTTCTTGTTCTACATTTAAGTGAAATCCTTGAGACTTTTGTTTCCTATAGTCTAACCATAGTTTTCTCAGTGTTTTGAATATTATTCCTATAGAGACTAGTTCTAATAAAGATAGAAATAGATTAAAGGTATTGAGAAAAAATGTCCAATAGCTAGCCGTTTTCCTTCCTTTTTCGTCCTTTAAGGAAATGTGCATTTTTCTTAGCTCAGCTATGGCAATCTGCGTCTTGGAGTTGTTCTAGAAATATATAGAGATTAAATCTTGAAATTATTTGATCCATTCGTTTTTTATACCAGCTATGGAGAGGTTGTATTCTAGGCTAATTATCGATATGTTTAAAGGTGCCATTTCCTTTGTAATATGTCCCCTATACATACTGTTTATCTTTAACATCTCTGCAGTTAGAGAACATTTTTCTGGCAATTTCACTATTGAGCTGCCTTTTATATATGTGAATTTACTGTTTTTTCTGTTTTACATTCGAAATGTATTCTTATTTCTTCTTTGAAAGGAGATGTGATTATATACTTTTCCCTTCCAATTCTTTAGATTAAGATTTTATTTTCCTTTATAATTTTGGTTTGACACTCCTTATTAATTAATGCATTATTTTCCATATAGTTTACTAAACTGCAGGAGTTCATTTGTGTGCTTCTAATAATAAATTGGTGGTTGCAAGATAGTAGTATATTCTTTAAATTACATCCTTTTTCTATATTGTCATCTTCTAGAAAATATCTCGTTTGATCTTTACTTAACCAAAAAATTCGAATTCATTTTCCATTTGAAAGAAATACAAAGTGTTTGACACTGGGGACGGAATGCTGAACATTCCGAACATTCTGAGCCCATATTGTTTATTTGATATGGAGAAAATCACAAATAACCAACAATTTCAATTGTTGTCTCGCCACGTTGCAGCTAGTCGATTTATAAAGTTCCAGTAAGCCGTAACGCCTATAATTTACCGATATTCTATAACCTATTGGTAGTGAATTTTCAATTTTCGAAAATTGTCCTAAGCATGTCTGCCGGATCTGTGACAATGAATGGAAAACTTTTATTTTCTGCTTGAAGAATAGAAAGTATTACTGTTTCTATTTTCTTTATTAGCTTTTTTATTTGGATTGAACTTTTTGTCATTTCTTTTTTTATCTGTAATTTTAGGAAATTTATCTCATTAATTTCATTTGATATATACTCGATAATTCTCTTGGAGGTCCTTCCCAAAATTTCTAAGCTTTTGTTTCTTTCCATTCTTAATTGCCTGTCGAGGTCACTTACTAACGATATAGACCTGTCCGACATGTATAGTAACCTTTCATTTTTTTTTTTGTTAAATAATCTACCTGATGAAGAATGTTTTCTACATTTTCTTCTTCCGTTGCTAGTCCTGTGACCCATCCTATTGTTTTTCCCAAAAGTGGTAATAGACTTCGTTTGTTTCGATTTGTATTATCTGTCATTAATGATTCTAGTATTTTGAGAATTCCATTTCCTTCACTTAATTCTAAATGTAATAGTTTGCACTTATCTATTACATATTCCTTTAGGTCATGTATTTCTCTGAGTTCTGTGAAACTTTTTTTTCCCTTTTCTAAGTCTTTATTGACTATTTGTTCCATAATTTTAATATTTTCGATATTTGAAATAATCAAATTCAGGTCGTCTAAATCAGATCTGAGGCTTTCCGTATTAACATACCATATTACCTGATGTATTCCGTTAACTGGGAAGATCTGACCAATCTCCTTGAAAGCTATTTGGCTATGTATTTCTGTTTCCTTAAGCAATATCCCTCTTGTAAACAGGGTCAGCCAAACAACCAGGGTTCCAAACATTTTCGCTGAAATGGTTTTATGTCCTTTAGTTACCTTTTAATATGGCTGGCTACGAGTGTATTTTATTTAAAACTTTGGAAGGTTCTATAATTTTACACACTCATGACACTAATACATTCTTAGACCACACTGGCTATACATGACAAACGAAACTCAGAGAGGAGAGAAAGTAACAAAATGAAAAATAAAATCAAAAAAGGGTGAAAAAACGAGGATTTTGCCAGCCAGCGAACCATGAAGATGACAAAATATAAGCAAATATTTCGACAAGGACCTCCGCCAAGTCGTCCTCAGTGCTAAACAAAAAAGAAAAAAAAAACGAAAATCTAACCTTTCGAAGTTTACTGTACAAAGACAGAACAGACACTGAATAAAAAACCAGGCAGGAATCAATGAAAATGAATTTACCAAGATGATTGTGCAAGGATCTTTCGTCTTGCAATAATTTTAGCTGGTCTACAATTTCGGTTTTCATTAGATATGCAAAAAGGTTCTTTTAAGTTCTTTCGGGTGAAAATATTGATTGAGTCCTTCAAGATTAAACTGTCGTAAGTTGGGCTTAATGAAATATCTCCAAAATCTCTATTTATTGCTAAATTTTGGTTCATATATTTTTTATCTCAATTACCTCTTTAAAAGTTTGTGGTACGCCATTAACAGTTGATATTAAGGTTGCCTCGTCAAACAGAACTAGATGGGTCGGATTTACGAAAATATGCGAAGCCAATGCCGAATCAAAGTTGTCATTGTTATTTTTTAATCTCAGGGACTTATCTATCGAAATTTGGTGCTCATGCAAACGTTCACCTAGATGTTGATGGGTCCTACCAATGTAAAATTTTCCACAAGAACACGGGATTCTGTAGACACACCACTACCCAGTACAGGGTCTGTTTTTATCCTTTCCTGAGTTGAAAAAGTGTTCAACTTTTTGTTCGGTTTTGAAAGAAACAGAGAGATTATGTTTATTTAAAATTTTTCCAAGTTTATCGCCAAGTTTCGGGATGAAAGTTTTTTTCTCAATTGCCAGTGTAACTGAATCAAGGGGGACAAATGATCTTTTTGAAATCTATTTTTTTCATGATTGCAAAAAAGAATATCCAGTTCAGAATTTATATGTACGGGAACAAATTTTTTAAAAACTGAATCACAGAAGGAGGGGATGGGAAGAGCAACAAGCTCCTATTTTGTTCTGAATCTTCGAGTTCCATTGTGAACTTTTTAATCGTGCCTATCTTAGTCTTGTATATTTTCAATGAGTTTGATGAAACTATCAAAGCAGACCATGTAAAAATTTGCCAAATAAGGAGACAAAACAGTGCCCATGGATAAGCCCATTATTTGAAGAAAAATTTTGTTTCGGAATTTAAAATACGAGGAGTACTTGTTGCAAAGACGGACAAGGGTCATTATTGTATCAATTTCCAAAGTTTTGAAAATTGATACAAACTTTGATTCCAAACTTTGGACAAATTGATTTCCAAACTTTGGAAATTGATACAATAATGACCCTTGTCCGTCTTTGCAACAAGTACTCCTCGTATTTTAAATTCCGAAACAACTTTTTTCTTCAAATAATGGGTTTATCCATGGGCACTGTTTTGTCTCCCTTATTTGGCAAATTTTTACATGGATTTCATAGAACAGTCTGCTTTGAATAGTTTCCACTTAAAACACTCTATCTGGTTTCGTTTTGTTGATGACATCCTTTCTGTTTGGGAACATGGACAAGACTCTCTAAGAGATTTTTTGGCACATTTGAACTCTTTTGATTCGAATCTCCAGTTCACAATGGAACTCGAAGATTCAGGTAAGCTGCCTTTCTTAGATGTTTTGATTATAAAAACTAATCCTAGTCTTGAATTTTCTATATATAGTAAACCGACTCATAATGATCGATATCTACATTTCTCTTCCCATCACCCTCCAGTTGTGAAAAAGGGGTAATAATCTCTTTAGTCGAAGAGTTTTAAAAATTTGTTCCCGTAATCATATAAATTCTGAACTAAATTATGTCAAGGATATTCTTTTTTGCAATGGTTACCCAATCAAACTCATTGAAAATATAATAGATAGACGATTAAAAAAGATAAAAGAACAAAATAGGGAGCTTGTCCCCCTTGATTCAGTTACACCGGCAATTGAGAAAAAAACTTTCATCGTTTTACCATACATCCCGAAACTTGGTGATAAACTTGGAAAAATTTTAAATAAACATAATCTCTCTGTTTCTTTCAAAACCAAACAAAAAGTTGAACACTTTTTCAACTCAGGAAAGGATAAAACAGACCCTGTACTGGGTAGTGGTGTCTACAGAATCCCGTGCTCTTGTGGAAAATTTTACATTGGTAGGACCCATCAACAACTAGGTGAACGTTTGCATGAGCACAAAATTTCGATAGATAAGACCCTGAGATTAAAAAAATAACAATGACAACTTTGATTCGGCATTGGCTTCGCATATTTTCGTAAATCCGACCCATCTAGTTCTGTTTGACGAGGCAACCTTAATACCAACTGTTAATGGCGTACCACAAACTTTTAAAGAGGTAATTGAGAAAAAAAAATATATGATCCAAAATTTAGCAATAAATAGAGATACTGGAGATATTTCATTAAGCCCAATTTACGACAGTTTAATCTTGAAGGACTCAATCAATATTTTCACCGGAAAAAACTTAAAAGAACCTATTTGCATATCTAATGAAAACCGAAATTGTGGACCAGCTAAAATTATTGCAAGACGAAAGATCCTTGCACAATCATCTTGGTAAATTCATTTTCATTGATTCCTGCCTGGTTTTTTATTCAGTGTCTGTTCTGTCTTTGTACAGTAAACTTCGAAAGGTTAGATTTTCGTTTTTTTTTTTTTTTTTTTTTTTTTTTTTTTTTTTTTTTTTTTTTTTTTTTTTTTTTTTTTTTTTTTAGCACTGAGGACGACTTGGCGGAGGTCCTTGTCTAAATATTTGCTTATATTTTGTCATCTTCATGGTTCGCTGGCTGACAAAATCCTCGTTTTTTCACCTTTTTTGATTTTATTTTTCATTTTGTTACTTTCTCTCCTCTCTGAGTTTCGTTTACTCATGACACTATTTGCAGTGAGAAAGTTAAATGTCTTATTTTATGATACGCTCATACTTGTGAAATTTGTCCTCCTTACTCTCAGTCTTTTGATATGGTTATTAAGCCCTACCCAGATTGTATCCCTTTTGGTATGAGGCTTTCATTTTGTGATAGACGCTTGCATTTTCATAACGAATTTAGTTCAGATATACTTAAATATTCTGTTCTTAGTGTTGCAGAACTTGATAAAGGAGATCTTTGCTTATATCCTGCATGCTTTCTCCCTCTTATTTTACAGTAATTTGCTTATGTTATGTCTAGTTTAAAGTGTATTGTCTTTTTAACAAGTGACGGGAAGATTATTTTACACACACACCATAGTGTTTCCTGGACCTAACCGACAATTTAAGGATTTGGAACATTTCATCCTGTGAACATCGCCCTATTAATCATCGGTGTATGGTTTTGGTCCTCGGTGGAATTTCATTATTTACCCTCGAACACTTTCATACCGATCTAGCGAGAAAAGAAACTAAATTATACTATGTTCAGGTTGCTGATTTTGAAGGATTTTGTATTTTTCCAGAGGATACTGGTTTGGAGCAGCCTTTTGAAAGTTTAAATTTATAATAAGGTATGTTTGTTATTTATTAAGGTTTTGCTATTTTTCCGCCGAGAAAATCTTTTAATCTAGGATCTTTATAATTTAGTGGTTTTGATTTAGCCTTTCTTTCATGGATAAATCTTCCTTGTTCGTAATTATCAATTGTTTGCACAGAAGTATTTCCTTCCGAATTGTTATTTATTTCCTCACTGGTTATTTCGTCCATGGGTTGTAATTGAGGCTCTGGTAATCTCAATTCTGTGTCTGTTCCTGTTTTACAAGAACCATTCCCCTCACTCGAAGTCGTAATGTAAGGTTGGTTTACACTTTCCAAATTGTTTCTTTTATTTGGTTTAAGAAACTTCCCTTTAAATTACATTGCTAAATATTATGGGGGATGTCTTCCTCTATCTTGTGTTTCAGTTATTTGTTCCCCTTCAATTTCGTCTGGTATAGGATCTAAGGGCTTGTCATCTACCCTTGACCTTTGTTTTGCTATCTCAGGGTTCATGGCTAAAACCTTTCGTGGTCGTTTATCTTTTTAAGTTGCCTTATATTTACTAACCTGTGTTTACTCCTGTTTTTAACTAAGTTTTTAAGTTTTTAACTCCTGTAGCAAAAAGACGTTTTTGTATAATTCCGATAACACTAGATAAGGTCCCCTATATGAATAATTTTTTGATTAGCTTTCTTGGATGACATACACTAAATTATTAGGGAAGATTTCGATTTCCAATATTTTTTTTGTTGTATTGTGCCGCTTGACCTTTTCGGGCCCTTTTTAATTCATTCATACATATTTGTCGGCTGACAAATACCTCTTGAACGAGAATAGATACCCATTCTTCTTCTGAAATTCTTCTGAAAAGAACCCCTCCCTCGGATTAGAAACAATGTTGTCAAATACTGATTTCGCTTCGAAACCATGTAGTAGAAAAAAGGGTGTATATTTTCTGCTAGCATCTATACTAGTGTTTAATGGTAATTGTATGAATAGCAAGAATTCACTCCAATTTCCTCTATGTATCTCATCGTGGTAGTGAGTTAGTATTCTTTTTACACATTTTACTCTATTTTCTGCTAATCCATTAGATTGGGGGTTTCTTGGCGATGAATGTATAATTTTGAATCCTAATTCTTTGGCCATTTCATTAAGTGATCATTCACACGGGGCTTAGGCGTAGTCGTAGTCACGCCTAGGTTCCAAGCTTCTCTGTTCACACGGAGCGTTCTGTCTTGAAACTGGTTCTACGAGATCGACCAATCGTGGCTTACAAATTTGGCACAAGAATTGAAAGTTGAAAAATATGGATGAGGAGGTTCAAGATTTAACGTTTTTGTGTGGAGTTTTGTCTGGATTGGGACTATATATGCTTATGGCAAGCCAAGCTGGGAAAACAAAAAGGATATGGACAAGGGAAGTCTTCAAAGAGCCAAGAAGATTGTTTGAAAGCCAAGTCCAGCTAATATATCAAAAGGATTATTTCAAGGATTCTGAATATTATTATGACTATATGAGAATGTATCCAGCAGAATTCAATTTTCTCTGTGAGAGGCTTAGTCCAGCTCTTTAAAAGAAGACACAAATATGAGGCCCATTCCTGTCAAAGTCAAGATTGCATTATTAATAAGGTGAGGCTTTTTATTGAACTTCCTACTGGACCAGACAAATATTTTTTTGTTACAAGTAATAATATAGTAAAATTAATATATACTATAAAAACAAATGTTTGTTAGGGCTGTTTTTTCACTCATCATTGTGCTAAGATCTAATATCTTTTGTCAGAAAATACTTAAAAGTAAAATCTTTGAACTAGAATCTTACTTATTATGTTGTTTTTATACCAACGTCTTTAATCATTATGATCTGATCAGTGGTATGAGGACAATGATGAGTATATCATCAAAGTTATCTGATCATTGTTCTATTTGCCAGCAAATTTGACTTCATGCAAAATATTATAGAAAATTATTTGGTTAGTTTCTTATTTGAATTTATCATAGAACCTGTTTCTTTAGATAAAATATGTAATTACAAGTAAATGGCCTGAATCATGTTCCTAGCTTCACTTTATTGTTTGGCTTTCCAGTGCTAGAATTTGATTTTAAGCATTAGTGTTCATTGGCGCCCATAAGCTGAATTCCTGGGGGGGGGGGGGCAATCCTTGTCTAATTGGTACTTTTAATGCTATATAATAGAAATCTCAGAACAAAAAATATAAAAATAAGGCAGCATCATTCAACCAGGGGGGGGGGGGGGGGGGGGCAGGCGCCCCCCATATGGGTGCCCATGTTAGTGTTGGAATAATTTTCAGTCAAGGATTGCTCTAATTTAAGTATAGTAGAGAAGCATTTAACCAGTTTGAACATTGGATAGCCTAGTATAGGACAGGAACTGATCAAATAGATCTACCAAAATATTTTCCATATAATACAATTTCTAAATATAATTTTTACTTTTTCATAATTACACCCCATATCCCTCCACCTGATGGAGACAAATATGGCTCTTTCTGTGTATAAAATTTGCTGATTAAAAAAAATTGCTTTTTTAATCAAATCTCATGATATATTCCATTCTTACCTATATTGTTTTGGCCCTAGACCTACACTTTCTTTAACTAAATTTCTTTATTTCCATCCCTTGATGTCTCATTTTATTAAACACTTCTAATCAATTAAATCTGTGTGCATTACACTGGACTTGACTGGGTGTGAATATCCCATTTCTATATTAGTTTCAGGGCATTAGTTTCTGCAACGATAACATACAATAAACTTGTTTAGATATATGACTATTGAAGGACCTGTAGAGAAGGAAACATGTTAAGAAACCAATTCATATTTCATAATATCCAGAATAATTGGAGGTAATGCATCTTGCATGCAATTCTGCTATACTTAACCCCCACCCCCTCTAATGTGCAAATATATAGCCAAACTATATATTTTTACCATCTATTCTCCCAATAGGTCTCTCTGGTTTCAACCTATGTACCTGTAACTTGAATCAACTGTGACAAAACAAGAACCATAAAAACAAGTGTTAGGTGGCAGAATGTGTCAGAAATATATAACTAAAATTATATATAGGTATTGTCAGGGGAGTTGGGGGTAAAGTAAAGTAGGGCTGCATGCAAAATGTGTTAGCTCTAATTATTCTGCATATTATGAAGCATGAAATGTTTTTATAACATGTTTCCTACTCTAGACTTATACCTTTGAGTTTTAAAGGTTTTTCTTGGCTCAATACTCCAGAGCCTACATTGGAGATGAACAAACTGGAATTGATTAATATTATCAATGAAGCAAAAGCTTCAGATTAGAATAAAGACACTCAGTTAAAATATATTCTTGAAAAGCATCAGGTTGAGCAGGAGAAATTGTTAGTGTTGCTACCATGACTAAAGGATAATAAAAAGTTCAAACTTGGAACATCTCTAGCTTCCTCTTATTTTAAAAAAGGTATTAAGGTTTTGGAAGACAAGCCACTAAAATGGTATCTGGCATGCAGGAACTCTCTTACCTTACAAGACTTGCTAAACTGAAACTGCCAATGCTTGTATACAAGAGAAGAAGAGATGGTGCCATTCTTACCAACAAAAGCCAACATTCTCTCAGTGCAGTTTCCTGTTTTTGGTTGAAATTTAAAAACCAGAAGTCATTGGCTGAAACTTGTAAAGCATTCTAGTTTAACCAGAGTCCACACTTAATTTGTTCCCTCAAGAACTGTAAATTATTGGAAAAAGTCTTTGAAGATATAGCTACTGCTGACTGCTTGATACTTTCAAATAAAGGCTGGATGCTGAGTGTTCCTTGAGGGAATGAAAACTTGACTAGGAAGCCATTGTTCATCCGCCTGCACCGGGCCACTAAACAATTTATGGATCATCAGCTTTTGAGCTTCACAAGGAAAAATTCATAGATTGCTCCAAGCTATGGTATGTTCATTTTTAGCTAGCCAATTAATAATAAAAAAACTAATTTACCCAAACCTGAATTTACTTCCTCCTTAACTGTATGTGTCTTGTTTGACATTTAATCCCAGTGCTTTTACCTGTGCCTTGGTTTTCTTCATTAATGACTTTCACAGGCACCTTTTTTTGTAACGAATTTGAATGCCAATAATAATTTATTTCAAAATTGTATTCAAATCTACTTTTTCTTTTGCAGGTATCTTGCTGAGGGAAAGTCCCAAAGATCTCTCAGCTATGACTTCAGGATTGGCCGTTCGACTGTGAGCCACATTCTTTGAGAAACAGCACTAGCTATAGTGTCCTCCTTTGAAAGTGAATATCTACCAAAGCCAAATCAAGTCATTCTGGAAAAGTCCATGTCAGGATTTTTGACATACTGGAACCTCCCTAACTGCTTTGGTGCCATTGATGGTAAACATGTTGAAATTCAATGTCCAGGAGGATCTGGATCAGGATTCTACAACTACAAAAATTATGTTTCCATTGTTTTAATGGCTTAATGCGATCCCAATTACAAGTTTTTTTATGTTGATATAGGAGCTCCTGGGATTGAAAGTGATGGGTCAATTTTCAAGTCTAGTTCTTTATTTTCTTCCCTGGAAAAACTCAAGTTTTCCGGTTCCTGAAGATCGACCTTTGCCTGGGAATAGTGAGCCATTCCCTTGAAAAGGTACTTAATGAGACCATATCCATCCAAGAGTGCTGATAAAGAGCGAAGAATATTCAATTACCGACTATCCCGAGCAAGAAGAATTATAGAAAACTCTTTGGAATTTTGGCATCCAAGTGGAGGATCTTTTGGCAGCCAATAAATGCAAGAGTTGATAATGCAAAATTATTCATAAAAAACTACAATAATTCTTAACAAATTCTTTAAGATCACGTGACTGGGCGAAATCCCCAGCAGCAAGATTTATTAACCCTAACATAGCTGATCAGCAAGACAGAGAAGATGGACATTGGCGCTATATTACAGCCAATGACACTGGGTACAGAAGTCTCAGGCGTGTTTCAACCAATTTTTCCTCAAGGGATATTACCCAAATGAGAGGCAATTTAAAAGACTACCTTCTAACAGAAAATGAACGAGTGCCATGGCAGGATGAATATGTGGACCAGCGTTTAACATGGTGAAGGACAACGTCATTTATATTTGTTTGTTTGTTTCTAGTTTTGCTATTGTTAAAACTATCATTTACTAATGTATAAATGGAACTATTTGAATTATTTTTATTTTATTGATAAAACAATCTAAGTATTTCGCTACTTACCCATTTAAAGCAGTTTATTTAATTTTTTCCTTTCTCCATAGTTCAGGCTCTTTAGTTGGCCATCTGGGGAATCCTCGAAGTCTCATTTTTTCTCCTCAATCTCTCTGTCTCACTAAAAGTATAATTTTTTTCTTCTTCAGTTTGAACAACACACACCTGGCCTATTACTACTTCTCACTCTGAACCTGGTAGACCCTGATTGTCAAGCTGCAGGAGAATAGCAAAATTTATAAGCTTAAGTACCATTTAATAATTAGATTACAATCACTTAATTCTTAAAAGTAGCAACAAATCAAATACACAGAAATATTTACATAAAACACGCTAGGGGAGTGCAAAATCACTGCTGTTTATGAACGATTGCAAGGCGCGGCAGTTCTACAATATTAAATTCAACTTGATTGAAAACTCTAATAATTTTCTCCTCCACAATGGCCCTTTTTCTTGGGTCGAGCCTTGAGTATCTGCTGTGGATAAAATCAGCAAAACGCCTTGCATCATTGTCTACTTGTGGTTCTTGGGTGGCAAGTCTAGCCTCCATGAAGACATGAGCTTTATCAACAAAATTTGATATTTATTTTGGACAATAGAAAACTCAGCTTCAGGGCCAAGTTTCTTTCTTTTAACACCAGCTTTAGATGTTGATGATGTGGATGGAGATGTAGATGGTTCTACAGGCTGTGGAGTGGCGGCTGTAGGCGCAGTTGTTTGGAAAACGTTGTTAAAAGTTATATCTGGGATGGAGGTTATTGGGGAATTAGGTCTTGGATACTTTTTGGCTGGCTCTTCTGTAGAGTGTATATCTTCTTCAAAAGTATCTACATTTGACAGACGGCAGTTAACCTGAAAATATAGAAACCATTAGACTCAACTAGTGTTGTAACTGGTAAAATTAGGTTTTAACGTATTTTACAGTAATTTTATGGACTCCCTTAAATTGACATTCTACCTATTTTATGTAAATTACCTAACATACGTATTTTACTGGTGCCTTACATATTTTACTGACATCATGCCACAAACAATATTCATTTAGGTACTAGAACTTTTGATTTCCATTCAAATGAGCCCTATTCCCATATTCTAGGACCACTGGGTCGATACGATCTCCCCCGGGAAGGAAAAAAAACACGTATCCCTACTTCTGGCAAAAAATTCAAAATTCTACATTTTTGCAGATAGGAGCTTGAAACCTCTACAGTAGGGTTCTCTAATATCCTGAATCTGATGGTGTGATTTTCATTAAGATTTTATGACTTTTAGCGGATGTGTCCCCCTTTTTCAGGAATAAGGCAAATATTCTTAGGCACTGTAACTTTTGATGGATAGGGACTAAACTTGATAAAACCTATATATTTGAAATTATCATGAAAATCCGATTCTTTTGATGTATCTATTGGTATCAAAATCCGTTTCTTAGAGTTTCAGTTACTATTGAGCCAGGCCACTCCTTACTTACAGTTTGTTACCACAAACTGTTTTGAAACTTTATATGCCCCGAGGGCATAAGTTACAACCCTTCCCCAAGCCTCAAAAGAGGGTTATGTTGACCCCAAAGCTCTGTTATCAGATTGTTGGACTATTATGAACAAATTGGCTATCTCAAAATTCTAATTGGATGTATTTGGGAAAAACAGAGTAGGTGGGTGGGAAGAGCCATCCTGGCTCAGTGGTTGGTTTGCTGGGTTGGAAATCCTTCGTCCAAGGGGCACAGGTTCCATTCCTGTGGTGGCAAGTTATTTGTGTTTGGGACGGGGGTCAATGGCCTGACTCTGTAAGCTCAGCCAGAGTAAACTCAGCTCTAAATGGGTGTCTGGAGAAATCTGGGAAAGAGAAGCGGGAACAGTGTACAAAAGTACAGTATGGCTGGCCCTCAAACCCCCATTGCAATTCCTGACTGAAGGGCTACAAAACGGAGATCAGCACCACTGGTGGTTGAGGTTTATAGTGCCGTCATACTCACTTACATACCTCCTGGGTGGGGATAGATGCCCTCTGATCACTTTTGACTCTTAAGAAAGGAACTATAACTTCCAATTTTCAATCAAATGAGCTCGATTTGAAGTTTATATGACCACCTATTCCATAAAAATCTTATATGCCCCCAGGACATAAGTCACAACACTTGCCCCAGGGGTCTGGGGGTTTGTGTAAATCCTGGAGTTTTTTTTTATCTAATATCTGAACTATTTTTGGCAAAATGGCTATCTCAAAATATTTATCAAATGAATTTGGGGAATAAGTGTGTGGGGGTGGGGCTAGTTACCCTTCAATCTATTTCAACTCTTAATAAGTGAACTAGTCACTTAATAATGAACTTAATAGGTGAATGCCCCCAGGGCATAACTTACAACGCTTGCCCCCAGACTTTCTTAGAAAGATCTTCTTGTCTTTCTCTGCACAGCTGGATTTGCAGGACTCTCTTGAAAAGGGAACAACCTTTTTAAATAGGGAAATAGCCCTTATAGCGTATCCAGACAAGATGTTTTTTTGTTACAATGAAACAAGAGTCAATTTTTACAAGGCTGTCTCTACTGCCAAAAGAGTAAAATATCTGAAAGGCTTCTTTACCTTCACTTCTTTCTTCAATTGCTATAAAAACACATGTTGTCCCACAAGGGCCATACTTCTTATTTTACATACTGGCTGCCACTTTTGGCTTTTGAGAGCCACTCTCTTCAGACCAGAATTTTTCTAAGTCCTTGGAGATAACTGTGGTGTATTGTTTTCCAATCCACCTGAAAAAAAAAGATTATCAACATCTTGTGATGGCTTTAATTTAATTATTGACTCTCAAAGAGGATAGAAATACAACATAAAAGAAATACAAAAGAACAGAATGTTTTGATTTTCAGTCAACAGAAATACTGCATGTAATATAAAGTAATGAATTATCTTATTTGTGAGTTTTAATATCCAAATAGTACATTGATCACATTAGCATCATAAGCTGTAGTCCTGAACCTTTTTGACACCCTAAAACATTGCTTAAATTGGTGTGATAAAATGTTTGACCCTTTTCAATAGAGCTAATTAAAATAATCACTTGAAGTTAATATAGGGTAACATCTAGTATAAACCCCATATTCATTAATGACTTGCTATTAAAACCAAAAGAAGCTTTTCCTTCAACCAAAATAAGGGAAAAGTGAATCAAAATCTGTGTGACCCTGTCACATTCCTCTAGTGTAAAAGCGTAGTTCTTTTGTAGCATCAGGTGTCTTATTACACCTGATACAGTAAAAATCATCACATAAAGATGATATTAAATTCATTTTTAATATTCAAATTCAGTATTTTGTTTCCTTCAACAAGTAAAATTAATATTTTGTTTGCTCTAAGAAATTTATGAGATTTGTCACTTATTATGAGATTATACAAATTTTGAGTGATCATAATATATTTCAATCATTGCTATGTGCAAGAGTAAGGACAACCACTGGTAGGGTGCCACTGATATATTTTCAGATGATTAAAAGGGGTTTGTTGCCCAAAAAGTTGTTAAAACTAGATAAGCGGCTTCTCTGTAATAAATGACTGCAACAGCTATACATTACAGACAAAAATAGAGATTTGTTTTAAATGGAAAGGCAGCATTGCCTGAAAAATTATTCAATACTAATCATGCTTGCAAACTTTTGGCTGATCTATATGAACCTCTTCTCCATTCTTATGCAAATATATCTGTCTAGTCTAAATACTTTTCCAAATCAATATGACCAGAAAAAAAAACAACCATTTAAAAAAAGAAATGCTTTTAAAAAAAGAGAAGCCAAGTCACATTTTCTGCAATTTTCAGTACTGTCCCATGGACAATATATTTTATTTAGGCAAATTAATTATGAGACAAATATCAGCAAATCTCCACCAGCTCATTTGAGCAAAAATAAGTTATGATAGCACTATACCCATGGGTGGCGTAGACTCTCTCTAAAATGCTTTGAAGAGAACAGGGATTTTAAAAAAAACAATTATACTGATCAGACAGAAAAACACTAACATAATTTTATAAACTTGGTGCTTTTTAAAGGAACATTTTCAACAAAGCAAATGCACAGCTTTTTTGTTGTTCATGGCCATCTAAAAAAATAATTAAATTGTATCAGATGTACTTAGATGTAAGATAGTTCAAAGATTTTTAATCAAATGTGTGAAATGAGGGGAAAGGTTTTCCATCATAATCAGTACAACCTGTAACACAAAAGTAAATCATATTTTTTGAAATTATATCTAATTTTAACAGCAAGAAACAACATCAATGTAAACAAACAATAGGAAAGTTCATGGAGAATAAACAATATGGGTCATATATTTAACCTATACAAAGGTGGCACAAGAAATGATATCAATAAGAATTTCATACTGGTTAATATTATTCAATAGTTAGTCTCCTTTTTAAAAATTTTGCCATCCTAAATTACATGGGTTATTCATCCTAAATTACTGGCTTATATCATTATACAAATTATAAGCCTAGGTAAGCAACTTACAGACAATAAATTCACTATTAGTCACTCTTCTCCAGTGGCATTGTTGAGGGGGACAAGAGGGGGCAGTTGCCCATCCCCCAATAATTTGGAAAAAATATAACTTATTAAGAAGCTTCAAAACTGTTGCTCCTTTTAAGTTTCAGATTTTTAAGCCATTCCACACCGTTTCCCTCTAGAGGGTCCTGACCTTTGATGGCCTTTAAAATATGTATGTCATGAAAGTGAAACCTTGCAAACTAGATCTTCAGCTTAAATGAAGTACAACATTTTTTTTTTTTTTGCTTCAAAACTTTGCTCAATAACAGTTTATAAGCTTTTAAGGATATGCAAATGCATTTCCTAAAAAAAAAAAAGAACATTGATACAGATTGAAATTCTACTCAAATAACAGGAATTGCATTTTCAGAACTAAAGCCAGAGAAAAAGAAACTCAACTGAAATTAAGGTAAATATTGTTTTGTCAACATTTCAATTTCAACCTGTCATGTAGGCAAATTTCTAAGACTTAGGACTCAGAAAAGGGTTAACATAGAAGCTTGGCAGTACTTTCCTGCAGTGTTTTTGGCCATAAATTCATTACTGAAAGTTTCATTTTAATAGCCTAACCCCTTTCTTAGATAGTGAAAAGTAGCTAAACAAGAATTTTACCAACAGTTTTTTCAAAATAATGGAAACTCATTGAATATGTACAATTCAGGGTATAAATAATATCTGCAGAAGCAGGGGGGGGGGGGTGAAGTTCATTTCTGACATAAATGAATGATAGGCCCTATATTAGGATTCAAGATGCAATACTAATTCTAATTGAAGGCCTATGTTAATCAGAAATATAATATAAATGTAATTTGAGGTAAACCAGAAAATTACCAAACCCAATAAGCCTAGTAGTCTAAGCAATGCTATAATTATAGTTTAAAAAAATCAGAGTGAGTATACTTATTTAGTCTTCTTCTATTTAACAGCAGGCGGGCTTCTCAGTATAACTATTTAGCCCTTTTCCTTTGCTTCACTCTGTGGGCTACAGAGCTACTGGCTTGATTGCCTCATATTTATTAGATATATTCAGATATCTTTCAGCAGATCTTTCGACTCTAGGAGTTCAAATATAAGATGATAGATGTCGATTTCTATGCTCTGTGTACAGGTATGGTTGGCTAGGCTCTTGGCTGATAGTGGGATTTTGTGGTGTTTGAAGTATTTTAACAGTTTACAAGCAAGGTATGTTGTGCAGACGTCAGCATATTACATTCAAATAGGCAATGGTCAATTGTTTCATTATTCATATTACAATGCCTGCAAAGAGGGGACAGGGGAATTGAACCACTTGAATTAGAAAGCTTATATGAGAATGCAAGGAAATTTAGTCCATTTTGTTCCAGAACGAATTCTATGATAAATTTTAGAAAGATACTTATTGGGAAAGGGGGAAAGGATAGGATTAATCTTATTAAAATTAATATCTGATAGCCTCCATCGGTAAATATCTCTAATTGGGATTGGTCTCCCACTTGGCTGGTCAATATTTATAGCATTTTTTGCTGTTTCATCAACCTGATGATTACCACTTATGCCAGAGTGGCTAGGAATGTACTGAAAGTAAGTTTTTATTTCACTTGAAGCAAGATTATCAATAATACTGAGACAATGATAAGTGTCAATGTCCAACTTATATTGAGGAGCTGAGGCCAGCAACTCAAGGCTTGATAAAGAGTCGGAATAGATGATAATATTATTCGAATTTTCAATCAAAGGTTGGTTTTGCTTAAGGTGTTCTAATGCCATGATTATGGCATTTAACTCAGCAGACATTATAGATAAATTATTAAATAATCTCTCTCCCATTGCAATTTTCAGGTGAGGAACGAAAACACCACTTGCAACCTTCTCATCCATTTTTGACCCATCAACAAATATTTGGAAGTGATTTTTATAGGTAATTGTATTAAGTTCTGCAAATTTTTTCTGGACAAAAGCAATGGGGGTTAAATCTTTATTCCATTTTGAAAATTCAGTATTTGTTATGGGAAATGACCAATTCCATGGAGGGGATTGGGGGAAAGTAGGTGCAATAGACTTTGCTGGTACAGGGAACTTCGTTTTTGAATATTGGCATACTCATCTGCAATACATCTATACATGGCTGGATTTCTTAACCAATTATGTAATGTGTGTGAGCTATTTGATTCAATTTTTGTAAGATGTTTTATCAAGAGAAAGCTACGTCTCTCCCTTATTGTTGTTAATCCACTCTCCATAAGCAGAAACTTGGTGCTTGTGGGTTTCCTAAGACCAAATATGAGACGTATTATATCATTTTGTGTTTGTTTCAATTTTTTTGCATCTGGGTCTTTGCACATGCACCATAGACAATGAGCCCATAGTCAATATGGGGTCTTATATGTGATTTATAAAACTGGAGTAAGGTTTTCTCCTTACAACCCCAGGGTGTGGAAAGAAGTCTTTTTAGTATATTTGCTTTTCTATAACATTTTTTTATTGTGTTTGAAATGTGGAGGTGGAAATTAAGTTTTTGGTCAGCATGTGGGAGGTGGAAATTAAGTTTTTGGTCAAGCATGAGACCTAGGTAATTAATATTATTATCTTCTGGAATAGTTGTTTTATTTAGAGTTAGTTTTGCATTAACATGGTTTCGCTTCCGGTGAAATTGGATTATTTTTGACTTGGTGGGTGCTATGGGTAAATCTGAATGTTGAGAGAATTTTTCAAACTGGAAAAGTGACTTTTGCAGATTTGACTGTGCTATCTGAAAGGTGTTGCCAGATGACCATAGCACCAGATCATCAGCATATTGTAGATTCGTGTGTGGGGTAGGTTCATGTCCCAGAGATATAGGGCAAAAAGGAGGCAACTGAGGACTGCTCCCTGAGGTAGGCCTTTGGATATTGTCTTTTGGGGTGAAGAGGCTGAACCAACACAAACAATGAAACTTCGCACTTCTATGAAGGATTTAATAAAGGATACTAGCTTAGGAGGTACTACAAGGTTTGCAAGTTTATTTAAAAGGATTTGGTGGTTCACATTGTCATAAGCTCCTTCAAAATCTAGGAAAGCTGCCACTAGGATATTATTTTTTGAGAAAGATTCATTTATTGCATTTGTTAGCAAAATGAAAGCATCTGTTGAGGAGTGGTATTTCCTGAATCCAGTTTGAGTGTGTGGGATCATATTATTTTTCTCAACAAACCAGAGGAGTCTGTGATAAAATCATTTTCTCCATTATTTTCCCCATCACAGGTGTAATCATTATGGGCCTATAAGACTCAGGGTTATCTTTTGGTTTATTTTTCTTTAGGATTGGTAGGAGGGACGAACATTTCCATATATTGGGGAACCTAGAAGATACCCAAGCGTGATTATAACAATTTAGCAGTTCTTGTTTGTATGAAGGTGTGAGATTCTTTATCCATGTAGGGTGTATATTGTCATAGCTACTGCTAGTTTTGGACCTAAAATGATGTATTGCATTATTCAATTCCTGGATTTGAAAATGGATTAGTTATGTACTCGGATCCTGGGCGTGGTTGGTAACTAGGGTTCGTAGGAATTGTGGACAGTTTGCTTTGATTATTTGATGTTAGCTTATTAACAAAAAGAGTTGCAAATAGGTTAGCCTTTTCATTATCATTGTCATAATGGGTATTATTATGTATAAGCTCATACAGGAGTGGGTTGGGAGAAGTCTTTTTCCCACATATGTGGCTTATGACTTTATGTATAATTGGCTCATTTGTTTCTCTGGAGAGATTATTTGCAAAATTATTCCAGTATTTATATTTAGCATCTATTATAGTCCTTTTTAGATTAGATCTGCTTGTAATTTTTTTAAATATGTAGTAGGTGTTGGTTTTTTTTATGAATTCTGTCCTAGCTGCCTTTTTTATCCTCCATTTATTTAGGCACTCATTTGTCCACCATGCTTTAGGAATTTGTTTATGGAATGTTTTCTTAGGTGTTGTCCTGGGGATAGCATGATTAGCTGTATTTATTGGTAAAGATGTCAACGCTTCAGCATGTGTGTCAACTGTTGTGTTAGAAATGCATGAACTTTGGGTGAAACTTGTAATTTCATCATTTAGCTTATTTTGGAAAATAGACCAATTTGCTTTAGTGTTGATATATTTGGATGTATGAGATAAAGTTTCAGCAGGTTCATTTAGGGAGCAAACTATAGCAAAGTGGTCTGTACATAGACTATCAATTTTATTTATGTAAATTTTGTTCAAAAAATTTAAAGACACAATTTGTAGGTCAATTGTGGAGAAATTGCCACTTTTGGGGTTGAAATAAGTATTCAGGTTTGGAGGGGTAGCAACAACTAATTCATTATTATTTGAAGTCATATGCTCAATAAATTTACCAGCTTTATTTGCTGGTTTATTCCCCCACAAAAGGCTGTGGGCATTGAAATCACACACAAATAATGATATTTTTTAACATATTAGAATTATTTATATAATTAAAGAAATCCTTGGCATCTGTAGTTTGGCCATTAGGGTTATAAAAGCTTATTATGTAGGTTTTTAAATTATTCAGCCAAACACTTATACCAATTACATCAACATCATTTTCAAAATCTGGAAAATTGATGCCACAAAATTTTATATTATTATTAACTAATAAAGCTACACCACCTCCTTTTCTCTCTGAAGATCTATCCTTTCTAAGGATAGTATATCCCAGAGACTTAATTTGTTGATTTTGGGTTAAATGAGTTTCCTGGAGGCAAGCAATATTAATTGAATTATTATTCATAAATGATATTAGTTCATTTACTTATTTTCTGTGAGTGATCTTACATTCCATTGGAGTATTGATAAATGTTGTGTTGTTGATTTATTCTTCATATGACTATGTATCAATGTTCAGCTTTGTTAAAAGTAAAGCAAGATCTTTTTTTGCTTGAATGAGCATATCATCTGGGATGTAGATTTTTGCCAATTCTGCAATAATTTTTGTTTTCTGTAGTTGATGTATGTTCATGGCCTGAACTGCATTACAGTTTAGAATGAATAAGCATATATTTGGGGATTGCATTTTTGGTAGTGCATCCTGTTTGTTGGTTAAGGGATTGATTCCTGGTAGTGTTTCTGGTTTGTTTCTTCTTGGGAGGGAGGGCCAGGCTGGCCTCATCTCACCGGACAAGGAGGCTTGTTGACTTGGTGATTCCTTCTGATAGGGATTTGAGCTAGGGGGCTTAGAAGATGGTGTTTATATGGGGTGCTTGATGCATTGGGGGCATTTGACTTGGGGGTTTTGGTTGGTTTCATTACAGGCTTTATTTGGTATTGTTGGGCAGCATTTGCTTCCATTGCTGCAAAGGGGTATGGGATGGCCTTCTCTGTTGATATTTGGAGTGTTAGAGCTCTTTTTCTTGTATGCAGGGCATAATGATTTATTTGTAGATTCATGTGGGCCTTTGCAATTGATGCATGTAGGCTGAGTGTTGTTGCAAGTTGTCAGCTCTTTAGGATGGAAAGATTTACAATTACTACACTCTTGGAGAATTTCATTGCATTTGTTTTGTTGTGTGTCCCAGTTTGAAACACTTCTGACACTGAATAGGCTTAGGTTTGTATTCCTTGTGTGTTTGATTTGCCCAAATAGGAATAATTTTTCTGGGATATCAATTTTATCCTTCAGTGTGAATAAGAAGGATCTACTAGTTTTTAGGCCATTAGAGTTGGGTTTTCCAAGTTGGGTATTATCCTCAACTGGGATTGTGTTTCCAGCCCTATCTGAAAGGCCTTCTTTTAACTCCTGAGTAGATATCTCTGGGGGAACATTATAAACTACTATTTTTGTTGGTGATTGTTTGGGTTCCAATTAGATGCAATAATTGGGTTATTCAGAAGGGATTTAAGGTTAATTATTGTATCTGCTGATTTCTGATCTTCTACAGCTATTAGCAGAGATCCATCACGGTTAATGTTAAGAGAGAACATTGATTTTAGCAATTAAAAATTGCAACTCTTATTGCAGTGATCATTTTTATTTCAAAGGGGGTAGTGAGTAAGGTAATTTTAAGGTAAATTTTTAAGGTAAATTCCTAAGTTTTTGGAGGGAGGATCTTGGGCAGGGAGAGGGGAAATGCTTTTAATTGGGGAGATTTTTTTTTTAGAACTTCTAGAGAGGACCTCTTGAAACCCATTATCATCATTTATGGTTACATTAGCCCCTACACTTATCATTGTCCTATTCTCCGAATTGGAGCTATCATTAGAACTTTGAGATAGGGTGCTTGACCAGCCAGGATGGGTATCTTTCACTATGACACTTTCACTGGAATTTGATTTGGGATCTGGGGGGACTTTTTTTTTGGAGGACTTCTAATCATTGCCTATTGGAAAAAGCTTTAAACACAAAAATAAAACCAAAACAAGAATGGAAAATAGATGATATCAAACCGTCTGCACTATACTATGGGGAGGATAAACACCACAGTATAGCCCTGAGGATGACTTGAGCAGAATTGGTTTAGTACAACTGCTGATTAGAAGAGATAATAATCACAAGAAAATATATTTCGATTTTCTTATAAGGTTGAAAAAAAAAAGGCCTTGCCTTCTTCTTGAGTCTAGATCTGATACAACTGTTGTTTAAATTAAAAATTTAAGATAAAATAAGAAGCCATAGTGATAGGACATGATCAATCCTAAGCTCCAAACTTGAATGTTATCCATTCCTAAGAACCAACCTTTCTATTTACCCCACAAAATTATTCTGTGGATCACTATTAGCCTACAGCATAGCCTATACAAGTTGAGCCTATCCAGTTCATATTCCACAGTGCAGGTACGCTAGATAATGGTCCTGAATTCAACACTACATACATCCCAAGTGGTAACTGAAAATGCAGCTAAAGACTGGATGTTACCTTTCACCGAGTGACATCTCAATCACCTCCCATGCATTTTTCTTCATCAAAGTATTTTTGTAATTTTTTTCTGTTTTATCATATAGAAACCTTCTGTTCTCTACATGCACAATAAATTCTTCAAGGAAATCCCACTCTTATTCCATTCCATAAAATCACTTGTTCACCCTCCATTTCTGTCAAATTTCTTGCCATTATATATTAAACAGGAACTTGATGTAATTGGTTGAAACCTAGTCTTATTTGTTGGTGAGTTGTTCCAAATTGAACAATTATTACGCCTGGGACTGAGACTCTGAGACCCGTGTGAATGACCATTAAGTACATAGTCATAGCACCAGCCAAAGACCTCAGGTCAAAATCAGTGATGGAATTTATAATAAAGGAAATCATATCCCATTTTGGAAATATGGATTTCCTACTGTCTGATAATGCCACATGCTTTACAAGTAAAACCTTTATGCAAAGTTGTAGTTTTCCCGTGGTATCCATTGACCAGATATGAAATGGGTGGTCGGGGAAAATACTTTCTCTCAATTTAGGATATATATTGCTAACTTTATTCCTCCTTAAACATAGATCACAATTCTTTACCGTCTCCTCAACTTGGCAGTACATATTTTCAAAAACACAACTTTGTTTTAACTTATTCAAAGTTTTTACCGTCCCCATGTGTGCTTCTAGGAAAAGGTTCGTATGCATAAGATTAATGATTCCTCTAATTAGTCTTTTTGGTAGGATGATTATAAATTGATGCATCTGTTTCCTTTTTTCCGAGTCGTCTATTGCGTACAATTGTCCTTCGACTAGGATCAACTGAAGATCTCTTAACCATTTCACAACAAAAGGATTCCCTTCCCCTAAATTTGAAGTTTCTGGTCTGTTGTTAATTTGAGCTCTGCCCGAAACGTCAAATTTGAAAATTCTTCCTGCGGCTTACCCCTCTCTTGGTGCCTAGGTCTGCGGGTATTCCAGACCCAGCCAAATTATCCATGCTAGTGACCCTTTCTATAGTCCTAGACTTCGCAAGCTCCACCGCACGAGCTTGTCATATCCATAACGGCTCGTCCCTCTCCGAGTCTGAATCCCTGGACGTTTGGATTCGGCCCGATTATCCATAGTGCCAGTAACTCCCACAGTAGTTCCGGTCTTTGCAAGTTCCGCCGTCAGAACTTGTCCTTTACAGGCTTCAATTTCACTCCTCTCTAAAAATTGACCTGCTGTCAGTAACACACGCATGCGTACTGCCCTTTACTTTTACCTCTTTCAGTTTGCCGTGGATAGACCCAGAGGTTAGGCATCTATTCCTGTACCCAGGCTTGTTCCTTCTTATAGAAGGAAACTCCTTTTCAGTATTACTACTGAATTCATCCCCTTTCGATGGTCTGATAGCTCCGGGAATGTTTGAGCTACCCGTATTTGACTCACATCCCTCACAGGGCCTGGTCAAACCAGTCTGGCTCGACTGTTCATTTCTACCCTCTTTAGACTTTTCGTTATTTTTATCTGTATCCTGGGGAGATTTTAAGCCTAAGAGTGTATTTTCTAATTTTATTATTTCATCGATTGCCACCTTAATTTTAGGGTCTTCTAGTTGAAATCCCCTCATCTCTTCTTTACCTATTCCAAAAAAATCAATCGGTTCCTCGTCTCCTAATAGGGCTAAATATTCTACTTCTAACTCATCAAGATTAATTGACCTATTTTCCTTAACAAATTGTGAGCTAGGGTGACTCAAATAGTCTGCAGGGTTCCTGCTAGTGCTAATGTGGTGATATGTATACAAATCGTTGTCTAATAGAACCGCAATTCTATATAATTTTGAGTGAAGATCCTTTGATCTTTTAAGATATGTTAGTGCTGCACAGTCTACAAATGTGAGTTCTCGCGGCCCATAAATACCCTTTTTGGAAGTGCTTTAGACTTTGTACTAAGGCAAAAAGTTCCCTGTTGGGGTTATCAAACCTTGAGGCTGCATCACTAAGAACCTTTGAATAGGTTGCCACTATTCGAAATCTATCTGTTGTTTCGCATTGTTGCATTAAAATTGAAGCAATACTTTTTTCCGAGGCATCCGTGACAAGGTAAAATTCTTTGTCTTTATCAGGAAATTCTAAAAAAAATACTATTTGGATTTAATAATTCTGTTTTTAATTTTTCAAAGGCTACGCTTTGTTCTGGGCCGAAAATAAAAGGAACGTTTTTCTAGTTAGTCGAATTAAAGGTTCGGCTAATTTTGCGTAATTATGATAGAATCTCCTGTAATAACCTGTTAAGCCTAAAAATGACCTAATTTCTGTGGCGTCACTTGGTGGTTCTAAGTTCTTTATAGCTTCTAATTTTTGTGCTTGTGGTTTCACTCCTTTTGTGGAGACTCGAAACTCTAACAAGTCACATTCTTCCGAAAAAAATTGAGATTTATCAATATTAAGCCTTAGATTAAATTTTATAGCCTGTTTTAAAGTTAGTTAAATATGTTTCAAATGTTCTTCAAAGTTCCCTGACGTATGTATTGTCAAGTCATCTACATAACTTGATAAAAATGAAGAAAATTCGGGTCCATAAACCTGATTTAAAAATTCAACAAAAGCGCGGGGCGACAAAACTGACCCTTGTGGCACGCGCTTAAATACATAAGAAATCCCTTTATTTGAGAAACTAAAATATTTTTGGCTTTCTTCAGCTAAGTTACAGTGACTAAATCCATTTCTAATATCAATAGTTGAATAGAATTTGGTTTTATTAGATAGATCAGAAATGACCTCTGAAATTCTTCGAATACTCCACTGTGAGTCTTTTATCGCCTTATTTATTGCTCTGAAATCTATGAGGAACCGACTATTACTTTCATCCCACAAGTTTTTTGGTGGAATTTTTCCCATCCTTTCCTGGTTTTCTTATGCAAAATATTGGAGCTGTATATTCAGAACATCTTATTTCAATTATTCCTACTCTTACCATTTCGTTTATGTGTTTTTGTAAGCATTCTGTCATTAAAAATGGTAAAGGGAATTGTTTGGCACACTTAATAGGTATATCTGGGTCTATTTTTACCCTATATCCTGGGAGGTCATTTTGCCCTACATCATAAGGTCCAGTTGCAAAGGCTCGTTTCAATTTTAATAAGACTGTCTCTAGTATTTGTTTTCTTTCTGAACTTAACGGACCCGTTTTAATTCTCTTTTAAAAATTCGCTGTCTTTCCCATCCTATTTTATCCTCCTCTATAGAGAGGGATTCCTCTTTATTGCCTGTTACTCCTGCTGCTAAGAGAGTCGCATCCGTTAAATATTCATTGTTTATAACCTCATATGAAGCAACGGTTTTACCTCGTCGTAAGTTTAGAGGTTCATCGCTCGTATTAAAATAAACTATTTTATTGCATTGTTATAAGTTTCACACAGCGACGGAGATATGTTTAATTGTGTCTGAATATTCAGGGTAAACATTATAGTGTTGCCGTGAGCTACAAAGGGTGCTGAGTGATTCGACAATTTGGCCTTAATGATTTTGAAACAATTGGCCTGAATACAGACCTGTTTCGCTATATATGTAAATCCCCTTCCCGAATTTTTTTCCGTGAAAAACGCAAGGGAATTTATTTCCTCCGTACTTCTATTTCCTAAAGAAATTTTATTATATTTTAAATTTAACGTACAATCAATTTTGTTTAAAATATCATATCCTATAATTACGTCAAATTTCAAGTCTGGGACGACTAAAAATTTCCAAAATAATCTTTCATTCCGTTTTGCCTCATCTGTAATGCAGAATGCTACATTTATCTCTCCTATTAGTGGTAAAGTCTCTCCACTTAAAGATTCTACGTTTCGGGAGGACGGTTTGAGGTGTCTACGAACCTCTACTGGAAATTTTTGAAATATTTCCTCCTTTAACAAGCCTCTTTGGCACCCGTTATCCACGAAACATTTTACAAAATTTTGGTCTGCTATTTTAGCAGTCCACATAAATGGGAAAGAACTTGGTTCAGTTTTGTTTTCCTGTAACGCACTAAAACAAATATCTTCATTTTGGTTAGAAGGAGGGTTTGTGATTTTATTTTCAGGCTTGGGACTTACCTCCTCTAAGTCTTGCCTGATTATTTTTTTTTCAATGGGATTTGGTGCCATACATTTGTCTGCACTATGCCCGACTTCTTGGCACCTTATACATACTAGACTTTGCCAACAATCTTTCCGGTAATGTCCGGGTTTCCCACAATTTGTACACTTTGGGATTTTGCAATCCACTTTCATGTGTCCCAGTCTCCCACAATTAAAACATTTTCTTTTTTCATAGTTATAATTGCCCTTGTTTTTATATTCTACTCTGTGGTTAACTCCAGGTTCTTTAGCGGAATTCCTGTCTCTTGAGTCTACTACCGCTGCTCCCAAGGACATATCTGGGGAGTCCCTATATATTAAATCTATTGCTTCGAATCTTTTTGCAAGTGTTAATAATTCATCTTGGTCGTCCGAGGCCTTAGATTGTTCTAATACTCTTCTTCCAATGGAAGGGAGCATGCCACCCTTAAAAATACTCATCGTAATGTCATTTGCTCTTATACCAGGAGAATTTTTTGCATAATCTATTGCCTTTCCCCTGATCCGGGAGTAAAAATTGGTGTACTAACTCAGATGGCCTTTGTCTTTCAGAGAGCAGCTCTTGTAGTTTTGTGCGGCTGGTTTTTCATGTAAAAAGGCTTCTTTTAGAAGTTTTTCTAAATAAGCTAAATCTCTTATTTTGGGAATATCTAAACTTGTTGCGAATCTTTGTATCTCTCCTCTTGTATAACAGATAGCTTGATTTATCATAGCAATATCATCTTTCCCTAACTCTCCTTTGTATTTGTTTTAAGTGTGATAATCCATGAATGGATTTCATTTGGATATGTTAGTAACGAGATGGGAGGTGCTTGCTCCACAAATAGGTTTTGAAGCCTGCTTGTGACTGGGGCGTCTCCATATTGCTCTTGTAGAGCGTTTATTCTACCTTGTGCGATCTCTTCTACTCTTATTCTCTCCTCTTGCTCTTGTCGTAGTGCAATTTCTAATTCTTTAATTTTGTTTTCATTTGAACTCATGATGGATCTATTCTTTTCAATTCTTAGTGTGGGAAACATTTTGATCCCTTATAGTGTTTTAAGTCGCTAAAATGGGTTATAAATTGTATGAGAATTTTCTCAGTACCTTGATTTAAATTTACCCTCAAGTTTAGAATTATAATTACACACTCTTGAGGATGATTAACCTATGACCCTATTTAAGTAAATTATAGACGATTCGGATACTAGAACTTGTAGCAAAGAGAAGTAAAGGAGAAGAAAGAAAGACTCTTAGGAAGATAAAAGATAAAAGGCTGTCTGAGCTTCCCTTTAAGATTAAAAAAAATTTTCTTTAATGAACACTTTTTCAAACTTTTCTGTCTTGGATAGGTTTGGAAAACTGAACACAGACTTTCTTGTGAGGAACAGAGGACTAAATTTTACCAAATTTTAAAAATTTAGTTAATCCTCCCTCACTTAAACGAAAGTTGCACCGAACTTGAGTACCGTTTCGACCATTTGTAAGGTTGCCCTACTAACAGGGCTAATATATTTGGTAGCGTGTTACAAACTGAGGCTTGGGTAAGAAATCAGTACTCAGAATTCAGTGACAACTGATTTTTATTACAAAAGAAGATAAAAAGGCAAAATATTCTAATTCTGATTATGTTGAATATTTCCAAACCTCTTCCAGGTCTAAGGTCTAATGATCTACTTGTTCAATCCACCAATGTTAACCGAAAAGAAAAAGATTAAGTTAATCCTAGGCTATCGAATATTTCTACTTAAAAAAGTTACACTTGAATAGCTATTCAAGGCTTGAGTTCAGGGTTATTAAAATCCTTTAGTTCAAACTATTGTTGAGCTAAGCTAAGAATAACCGTACTTGCTTTTAATTCAATTTTCATTAACCCAAACCAAGAGATCTTATTATTTCTTGAAAAGGGCTGTGTATCCTTGGACCTTTATTAAGCTTTAACTTTAGCAGGGAAAAACTCTTAATTGAAAATATCTGGACATAAAGGTTTGGAAATTCTTAAGTCGACAATATTGTTCCCTTTTCCCCTAACCTACCTGTATAAACATTAAGGCCACCTTTGTATAAACATGCAGTACGGGTTTAACGAAATGAAAGAATGATTAAAAAGGGAACGATGTTCCTCTCCGTATAAACGTCTGAAGATTGCACAAAGGGGGGGGGGCAAGTAATGTTATTGTCCGATAATTCCAATATTCGGATATAAGGTCTTTATAAAGTCAAGCTAAGTCCCAAGGAACTCTAGGCTGAAAGGGGAAGCACAAATGGCTCTACTAGCGTTTCTCTTCTTGGTTAAGGTTCCTTCCCTCTTTGAACCTTCAGTTATTCAAAGCTTAAATTTCTGGGAAGAGAAATTTAATTTAGCTTATTTTAACCTTAAAATGCTGTTTTGTCCTTATGGCTCAAGCCTTGTCTGAGTGGAAATACTACTGAACTATAAACCCAAAATCCACCAACTTTATAGTAAATGTAGATTTCAGCACTAGTTGTTATTATTTTCTCCCATATACGTATTAAAGTTATCTCCAAGTGACAGAAAATCTTTAGAGGTTTTCTTCTTATTTTAATTTTATCTTCAAACTTTTGTCTCCAAGGGAATTCAGACACACAGTGGTAGCCTATCGTAATTACAAAGTAAAAAACACTTACTCCTTGTCTGATCCAAAATAGACTACCTCGTTTCCGTCCCCAAATCCATGTTTTAAGTTTTGTCTTATTTTGTTCTTCTTTTCTTCTATTGGCCAGAGACCAGTTTTGATGTAATCCTAATAATAGTTCTTTGTTCAAGAAAAAACCTTGTTTTGTCATGTGATACATATCGCGTAATATTTCTTGTCGTTGACCCCTCGAGTTTAAAACGGCAGTCCGGTATTTGCATTTTATGGCGTGTGTCGCACGTCCGATCAACAAAACCGACCAAGCAGCCATCGAATCAGTCCAGAGTAGTGCAACGAATGATAATAATGACTTCTATGACTTATTCATACCGTCTTCGTAAGTTTAGAATACCATCTCTAGCGGATCAACGCAAACGAGGCGATGTGATTACAGCACACAAGCTTCTAAATGCAGAGGATACCGTTCCAGGCCTTTCCAACCAATTTAAAGGACAATTTAAAGGGAAAGCGTAGTCACCGTCACAAGCTTTTCCCAAAACGAGAAATACCAGACTAAGGAACAAGTTCTTTTCAAATAGAGTTGTCAGCTTCTGGAAATCCCTCAGTGAAAAAACAATGACTTCTACCAGTTTTTGGATGCGTTTCAAATCATCAGTGGACAAGGAGTGGCTTAACAAACCTTAGTGCATCGTTTGGGACGCCACAGGGGACTAACTATCATCAATGAAGCTCAGGAACACAAAATTTGCCCTATCACTACACAAAATATATCAAGCCACGAAATCAAGTTGAAAATCTATCCAGAAAGCTATTTGAACAGCATGAGGAGGCTGGAGCAGCAGCAAGTAGGTCAAATCCAAAGCACTTTTGGAATTATGCCTCAGCCTGTAAACCTGGTAGAAACTCGGTCAAATGACCTAAGAGAATGAATGTGTAGTAGATGACCCAAAAGAAATTGCCAGCGCCGTAAATAAGTAGTTTGTATCTGTATTTAATCCACCCGATAATGCCCCTCTTTCGAATCCTCGCCTACCCCATCATAACCCCTATGCCATCATTTACAGTCTATAGGGTAGATGCAAAAACACGCCTAAAAAAGATGAACCCAAACAAATCAGAGGAACCTGATGGTGTGCACCCAAGGCTTCTAAGAGAATTGTATGTTGAATTGCTGGGCCCACTCACTCACCTTTTCGAGAAATTCTTTGGCGTAAAGTGTATCCTGTAGGATTGCACACGGCCCAAATAACCCCCATAGACACGGGTGGTAGCAAAAAGGACACAAGTAATTACCAGTCAATCAGTATTACCTCGGCAGTTTGGAACCTACTAGAAGCGATTGTTAAAATTGAATCTATGAAAGACTTGATTAATAATAAACTATCCTCAGCATGTATAAATGGCCTTAGGTCTGGTCAGTCGGTTGAAATGAACGTGATTATTTCTTATAATTATGTCACCAATGTTCTAGACCAGGGGTTCAAGCCATCAGTGGAACAGGAGTGGTTTAACAAACACGGTAAAGATACAGTAGCGAAAAGTCCTATACTCCCCATTGAATTTTTTTTTACACAGATCTAAAACCACACAAGATTCTTGACCCCGCCTTCGTGCACGCGCAATCAAATGTTTCCTATGAAAAATCAAGTAGCAAGTGAAACTATGGTTTTGACGTATATGCTCAGAGTCTAATTACGCACTATGAAATGTGTCCAGATAGATGGCTGTAAGCATAATGTTCTTAGTCGCATGTAAAAAATTAGTTGTTATTGCACTGGAAGATAAATTTATTACCTAACAAAGCAGTAAGTATGGTTAATAAAAAGGATAAGAAAAATACAATAGATTCTAGGGTATAAGCTTAGAATTAGTAATGTTGAGAAAGAAATATAAGAAGTTATTTATATAACTTCATAATATGTAGAATAATTGTAGGCTACAAGTCAACACATTTTGACTGCAATATTACTAGGCTATACTTTACCCCCAACACCCCTAATGTGCAAATATATAGCCCAAGTTATATATTTCCCATGTGTGTCTTTCTCTTTCTTCATTTTTTTCACAGTTGATTCAATTTATGGGTACACAGGCTGAAACAAGAGTGACTATGAAAAGTCTAGTTTAGCTACTTGTTGTAATTGTTATCCT
The DNA here is from genome assembly GCA_027921565.1 of Artemia sinica. Classification (NCBI taxonomy): domain Eukaryota; kingdom Metazoa; phylum Arthropoda; class Branchiopoda; order Anostraca; family Artemiidae; genus Artemia; species Artemia sinica. The sequence continues at coordinate 19,921,802 of CM051273.1, forward strand.
GAGAAGGTGTGGGTTACCACCAGATGACTAATTGGTAAATATTTACCAAATCATATTATTGAGTTAAGAATAAAGTGAATACACTATTTGATGCCTTTTTTATGCTGATTACAAATATAATAAACATTTCTATTAGAAATGAATTTCAGCCCCCCCCCCCCTATATAGGCTATAGGGTAAGACACCCAGTAGTCGGACACTTTAATCACTTTGAAAACTTTTTGACATTTAAACTACTCTAATTACTGTATTATACCACCTAGAAACTTAATTTTTGTATACAAAAATTTCTGAAGAATTTCTGAACAAGTAGGTTACTAATTCAAATAGTTTCACTTGTACAGTGCCTCCTATTTTTGAATTTACTAACAAGTGACAATTCTGCCTAAACTCGGACATACAAATGGCTCATTGTAAATTGGTTATTAAAATAGTATAAAAGATTCTGTCCGAGAATAGGCAGGTGGCCGACTACTGGGTGTCTTACCCTACCTACCCTAACCTTGAATTGGCATATATAAGGGGAGGGGGGCTGAAATTCATTTCTGATAGAATGCTTATTATATTTGTAATCAACATAAAAAAAGGCATTGAATAGTGTATTCCCTTTAGTCCTAACTCATAATATGATTTGGTAGATATTTACTGGCTAATTTGACAGTATATATATATGTATATATAGATATATATATATACATATATATATATATATACATGTATATATATATATGTATATATATATGTATGTATATATATATGTATGTATATATATATGTATGTATATATATTATATTTATATATATATATATATGTATATATATATATATATATATATATATATATATATATATATATATATATATATATATATATATATATATATATATATATATATATCTATATATATACTATGTATATATATATATATATATATATATATATATATATATATGTATATATATAACCTAACCTAACCCTCAGGTTATATATTTATTATATATATATATATATATATATTTATATATATATATATATATATATATATATATATATATATATATATATATATATATATATATATATATATATATATATTATATATATATATATATATATATATATATATATATATATATATATATATATATATATATATATATATATATATATATATATATATATATATATATATATATATATATATCTATATATTATATTATATATATATATATATATATATATATATATATATATATATATATATATTATATATATCTATATATATATATATATATATATATATATATATATATATATATATATATATATATATATATATATATATATATATATATATATATATATATATATATATATATATATATATATTATATTATATATATATATATATATATATATATATATATATATATATATATATATATATATATATATCTATCTATATATATATATATATATATATATATATATATATATATATATATATATATATATATATATATATACAGGGTGGGTGGAAAATAACTCCCTATTTTGATTAATAAAACAATGTACATTATATTTATTACAAGGTAGGTATTCGTGGTAGGTTATCTCTAAAATTCAATATGTGCCCCAGATCTTTCCACCAGCTGCTGCAAACGTTCAGGAATGGCATCCACTGACTTTCTCAGAAATTCCGCTGGGATGGTGGACATGACTCCCTTAATTCAATCCTCCAGTTCTTTGAGTGTCTTTGGTTTGGAGCGGTAGACTTCTTCCTTTACCCAACCCCAAAGAAAAAAGTTGCAGGGTGTCAAATCAGGGCTCCTGGATGGCCATTCATGTGGACCACAACGTCCCAACCAATGCCCTGGAAAGCAAGCATCCAGCCATTTGCGGACAACAAGAGCAAAGTGTGGTGGGGCGCCATCTTGCATAAATATCAACTCGTCGATTTTTCTCCCATGTGCTGACAACTGGCCAGACTCTATCACGCAACATATCAAGGTAGCATTCAGCATTCATGGTGTTGCGCAGAAGAAATGGGCCCACAACCTGATCTGATGTGATACCACACTGTTACTTTGGGTCAATTTTGCTGTTTTTCAACTGTCATCATAGGATCCTCTCCTGCCCAGTAGTGGCAGTTGTGACGGTTGACAAAGCCTCCGACGTGAAACACAGCCTCATCAGTCCAGAGGATGTTGCAGAAGAGAGGGGGCCACTCTTCATGCCAAGCCAGCATGATTTCTCTGAACTCCATGTGAATGTCACAGTCCTCATCCGAGAGTGATTGGCAGTAGTGCTGCTTCCACGCACACTAGTTCAACTCTTTCTTGAGCACAGTTTGCACTGTGTAGCGGGTGAGTCCACAAGCAGTAACAAATTATATACATTTTATAAGTAATTTAAAATAGGGAGTTACTTTCCGCCCACCCTGTATATATATATATATATATAGATATATATATATATATATATATATATATATATATACATATATATATATATATATATATATATATATATATATATATATATATATATATACATATAAAATATATATATATAAAATATATATATATATATATATATATATATATATATATATATATATATATATATATATATATATATATATATATATATATGTATATATATATAAAATATATATATATATATAAAAATATATATATATATATATATATATATATAAAATATATATATATATATATATATATATATATATAATATATATATATATATATATATATAATATATATATATATATATATATATATATATATATATATATATATATATATATATATATATATATATATATATATATATATATATATTATATATATTATATATATATATATATATATATATATATATATATATATATATATATATATATATATATATATATATATATATATACTATATATATATATATATCTATATATATATATATCTAATATATATATATATATATATATATATATATATAAAATATATATATATATATATAAAAATATATATATATATATATATATATATATATATATATATATATATATCTATATATATATATATATATATATATATATATATATATATATATATATATATATATATATATATATATATATATATATATATATATATATAAATATATACTACTTAACTACATGTCCAAGAGAGCCAGTAGCTTAACTACTGGCTCTCTTGGACATGGGGTTACACTGACATGTCTGAGAGAGGGGGGGGGGGGTCTTACTGTGGAGTCAGCCTGCATACAAATATATATGCGCGTAAACATACAAACACATAAATTTGTAAATGCATAGATAGATACACATTTGATATGTGTAGACATCATTTCATTATGCATATAGTCAGCTGGATGTCAATTTGGTTTACACAAGATTAAATGTGGGCTAATCAGTTTATTTTTCACTGAAGATTCAAGGTTCATAGAGGTGGGTTAGTTCCCTATTTTCCTTTAAGTTTTGTTTTGCTCTTCTTCTAAACATAAATAGATCAAATCTAGTACTCAAGCAAACTCCTGTGAATCATTTATCATTGATTTTGCACAGAGCATTTAACTTTGCTCAATAGCATGCTGGGTGCCAGTTTCATTTAGTGGTCATTTCTGGGTATTAGATGATATTCACTTGACTCTTATATTGAGTAAGTATTTAAAAACAATATAATGAATATTACTGTAGATCAAATTTTGTACTGAGTCAGACTTATTTATTTAACATTTCTTGGAATTTGGGGCTGATTTCTTGTGTTAAACAAGATTATTTTGTGGTGGGTCCACTTAATATGGCAGCTAGAGAATGGGTTTCAGCTGCTTGCAGGCCAGACTGCTTTTGTAGTTCTCTCTATTCTACTTGTGTTACCAGCCCTATATAATTCAACCTTAGCATTTTACTAGCCAGTAGTCAACATAGGGTATAATTATCCTTTTTTTCTGATTGTTTGAGCACCTCTCTTTATACCTGTAGCCTGGCTGCTCATCCTTTCATTCCACAGGTCTGAGTAAAAGTTTAATTCTAGCTGGGCTGTTTACTTTTTCTTTGAGTCATATGCAGGGTATTCGTTTAGATTGGTGGTGCAGTGATTAGCATTATTATCTATTTTTTAGGGATAGCAATTGATAAGATAGGGGGTCATTCTGTGCCAGCATCCACGGTCATACAGTTTCCTAAAGTAAACATTTTAGGGCAGTAAGGGGACTTTGAGACAAGAGCATGTCACTTTAACAGGGGTGAAATCTGTACTTATCATGATTTTTTTTGGTTATAGTACCTTTTAGGTGGTTAAACGACTAGGATTAGATACCCTATTAGTCCATTCTTAATTAACCTGGGTAGTAGCATCAAAACCTAAAGAATTTGGCGGTTTCTAAACCTACTAGAGCAACCTGCCCCATAAACAACAATCCACAAAAAAATTTACCTGGGCTAGTTATGCAGCTTATATACCGTTGTTCAGAGGACCAGATAAATAGATCCTCTTAAAAGCCTAGGCTAATAAATCAGATCAAGGTGTAGCTTATGCCCGGGAGAGGGTGGGTTACAATGAAAATTCATATGGAATTTCTATTTTATGATAGCAAAGAAGGTGGATTTAGAAGTAAGACCTAATATACTGAAAAAAAGGCTCTTAGAAATGTACACATTGCCTGTTGCTCTCTTGTCTGAAGAGATAAGTCGTAACAAAGTAGGTGAACTGGAAGGTCCATCTTGAAAGAGGGGAGGGAGTTTGAATAAACATCTTATTTACACTAAGAAGATACTTTACAGTACTCCTCAAACTAAAAATAAGTAAAAGAATTGAACTTTATTCACAAAAAAGTACTGAGAAGGAAAATTTTGTTAATTTCAAAGAAGTTATTTATTATACCTTTTGTATCAGGGTTTATTTAATCTTGACCATTATTGTCAAATCCCGAAATAAGGTGATCTATGTTAATTAAAGATGACTGTTTCATAATTCTCTTTAAGATTAATGTCAGTGTAAAAAATATTTTTGTACCTTTATATCTGGTTGGCAGAAGACTCCTTTAGGGTACTCTGTAAGGAAGATTTTCTAGGGGACAAGCTCTAGAAAAAATTACCATCAGTGATGTGAATAGGCTTAAAAATTGCCAGGGTGTAATAACCAGGCTCACTTAAATAATAATTTAAAGTTGATTAATTGAAACTAGCCAGTGCTTATTATTAATATCCAGCAGTCATAATGATAAAAATTTTGGAAGGAATTCAGCAAAACTTGCCTCTGCCTGTTTAACAAAAACATTGCCTCCTAATTTTAGGAGGTCAGGCCTGCCCACTGATCAATTAAAGGGCCGTGGTATATTGACCATGCAAAGGTAGTATAATCATTAGCCTTCTGATTTGAGGCTGGAATGAATGGTCTGATGAGAGGCAACCTGTCTCCCTAATTAACTCGGATTTAATCTTTAAGTGAAAAAGCTTAAATATTCTTGGAGGACGATAAGACCCTATATATATTTTATATATATATATATATTTTATATATATATATACATTTTATATATATATATAATATATATATATATATATATATATATATATATATATATATATATATATATATATATATATATATATATATATATATATATATATATATATATATAATATATATATATATATATATATATATATATATATAAAATATATATATATATATATATATATAAAATATATATATATATATATATATATATATATATATATATATATATATATAAAATATATATATATATATATATAAAATATATATATATATTATATATATATATATATAAAATATATATATATATATATATATATATATATATATATATATATATATATATATATATATATATATATATATATATATATATATATATATATATATATATATATATATATATATATATATATATATATATATATATATATATATATATATAGATATATATATATATATATATATATATATATATATATATATATATATATATATATATATTATATATATATATATATATATATATATATATATATATATATATATATATATATATATATATATATATATATATATATATATATATATATATATATATATATATATATATACTACTTAACTACATGTCCAAGAGAGCCAGTAGCTTAACTACTGGCTCTCTTGGACATGGGGTTACACTGACATGTCTGAGAGAGGGGGGGGGTCTTACTGTGGAGTCAGCCTGCATACAAATATATATGCGCGTAAACATACAAACACATAAATTTGTAAATGCATAGATAGATACACATTTGATATGTGTAGACATCATTTCATTATGCATATAGTCAGCTGGATGTCATTTTGGTTTACACAAGATTAAATGTGGGCTAATCAGTTTATTTTTCACTGAAGATTCAAGGTTCATAGAGGTGGGTTAGTTCCCTATTTTCCTTTAAGTTTTTGTTTTGCTCTTCTTCTAAACATAAATAGATCAAATCTAGTACTCAAGCAAACTCCTGTGAATCATTTATCATTGATTTTGCACAGAGCATTTAACTTTGCTCAATAGCATGCTGGGTGCCAGTTTCATTTAGTGGTCATTTCTGGGTATTAGATGATATTCACTTGACTCTTATATTGAGTAAGTATTTAAAAACAATATAATGAATATTACTGTAGATCAAATTTTTGTACTGAGTCAGACTTATTTATTTAACATTTCTTGGAATTTGGGGCTGATTTCTTGTGTTAAACAAGATTATTTTGTGGTGGGGGTCCACTTAATATGGCAGCTAGAGAATGGGTTTCAGCTGCTTGCAGGCCAGACTGCTTTTGTAGTTCTCTCTATTCTACTTGTGTTACCAGCCCTATATAATTCAACCTTAGCATTTTACTAGCCAGTAGTCAACATAGGGTATAATTATCCTTTTTTTCCGATTGTTTGAGCACCTCTCTTTATACCTGTAGCCTGGCTGCTCATCCTTTCATTCCACAGGTCTGAGTAAAAGTTTAATTCTAGCTGGGCTGTTTACTTTTTCTTTGAGTCATATGCAGGGTATTCGTTTAGATTGGTGGTGCAGTGATTAGCATTATTATCTATTTTTTAGGGATAGCAATTGATAAGATAGGGGGGTCATTCTGTGCCAGCATCCACGGTCATACAGTTTCCTAAAGTAAACATTTTAGGGCAGTAAGGGGACTTTGAGACAAGAGCATGTCACTTTAACTGGGGTGAAATCTGTACTTATCATGATTTTTTTGGTTATAGTACCTTTTAGGTGGTTAAACGACTAGGATTAGATACCCTATTAGTCCATTCTTAATTAACCTGGGTAGTAGCATCAAAACCTAAAGAATTTGGCGGTTTCTAAACCTACTAGAGCAACCTGCCCCATAAACAACAATCCACAAAAAAATTTACCTGGGCTAGTTATGCAGCTTATATACCGTTGTTCAGAGGACTAGATAAATAGATCCTCTTAAAAGCCTAGGCTAATAAATCAGATCAAGGTGTAGCTTATGCCCGGGAGAGGGTGGGTTACAATGAAAATTCATATGGAATTTCTATTTTATGATAGCAAAGAAGGTGGATTTAGAAGTAAGACCTAATATACTGAAAAAGGCTCTTAGAAATGTACACATTGCCTGTTGCTCTCTTGTCTGAAGAGATAAGTCGTAACAAAGTAGGTGAACTGGAAGGTCCATCTTGAAAGAGGGGAGGGAGTTTGAATAAACATCTTATTTACACTAAGAAGATACTTTACAGTACTCCTCAAACTAAAAATAAGTAAAAGAATTGAACTTTATTCACAAAAAAGTACTGAGAAGGAAAATTTTGTTAATTTCAAAGAAGTTATTTATTATACCTTTTGTATCAGGGTTTATTTAATCTTGACCATTATTGTCAAATCCCGAAATAAGGTGATCTATGTTAATTAAAGATGACTGTTTCATAATTCTCTTTAAGATTAATGTCAGTGTAAAAAATATTTTGTACCTTTATATCTGGTTGGCAGAAGACTCCTTTAGGGTACTCTGTAAGGAAGATTTTCTAGGGGACAAGCTCTAGAAAAAATTACCATCAGTGATGTGAATAGGCTTAAAAATTGCCAGGGTGTAATAACCAGGCTCACTTAAATAATAATTTAAAGTTGATTAATTGAAACTAGCCAGTGCTTATTATTAATATCCAGCAGTCATAATGATAAAATTTTGGAAGGAATTCAGCAAAACTTGCCTCTGCCTGTTTAACAAAAACATTGCCTCCTAATTTTAGGAGGTCAGGCCTGCCCACTGATCAATTAAAGGGCCGTGGTATATTGACCATGCAAAGGTAGTATAATCATTAGCCTTCTGATTTGAGGCTGGAATGAATGGTCTGATGAGAGGCAACCTGTCTCCCTAATTAACTCGGATTTAATCTTTAAGTGAAAAAGCTTAAATATTCTTGGAGGACGATAAGACCCTATAGATCTTTAAATCTGGGTCTTTCATCTAACACTGGGTAATTGGGTGGAAGAAAAGGATGTTTGGTTGGGGCGACGTCAAGAGGAGAATAAACACTCGAGAACATACATACATCAATAAATGATCATTGATCCTTAGATGAATACAGAGCAAGTTACCTTAGGGATAACAGCGTAATTCTTTTTGAGAGCTCAAATTGACAAAAGAGTTTGCGACCTTGATGTTGGTTCAGGGATCCTATTTGGTGCAGCAGTTTAGGTAGGTAGTCTGTTCAACTATTAAACCCCTACGTGATCTGAGTTCAGACCAGCATAAGCCAGGTTAGTTTCTACCCCCAAGATAAATTCATTTAGGACAGTATGAAAGGACCTCCTGGGGTTTTATATCAACTTGGCAGACAAATGCATTAAATTTAGGATCTATTTATAAGGATACCTTAGTTAACAGCATGGGCATAGATTGATTTATTTTATTTTTCTCCAAATAATTATGGTCTTAGTCTCAGTCGCTTTTTTTAACACTACTAGAACGAAAGGTATTAGGTTACATTCAATTACGTAAGGGTCCTAATAAGGTGGGGTTCGGGGGGGTTACTTCAGCCATTCTCCGATGGAATCAAACTTTTCTGCAGGGAAGTTTCACTCCTGCTAGTTTCTAACTTTACACCCTATCTTGTGGCTCCTGTGTTTAGCCTGTTCCTTTCCTTTTTCTTATGGACATTAATTCCATTCATATCTTACAGTGCGAAATTTAGCCTATCATTTCTCCTGGTTATTTGTGCTATAAGAGTGGGAGTTTACAGTATTATAGTGGCCGGTTGATCTTCGAATTCCAAATATTCTCTGCTGGGAAGAATTTGGGCAGGAGCTCAAACCATTTCTTATGAAGTGTGCTTGATTATCATTATTCTCTCCCCGCTAATATTGCTTTAAAACCTTGATTTAGGAGGGTACCTAGTTAAGTCTCTTTACTTAGGGTGACCTCTATACTTGTGTTTTCCCTTGGGAGTCTGCTGATTCATTACAATCTTGGCAGAAACTAACCGGACTCCCTTTGATTTAGCCAAAGGAGAGTCTGAGTTAGTGTTGGGTTTAATACGGAATATATGGGGGCTGGGTTTGCGCTTATTATGTTATCTGAGTACACTAGTATTCTTTTTATATCTTTACTATTCAGTGTGGTTTTCGGGGGGATAAGCTTTTTAATGTTCTCTGTCATTGTATACTTCTATCTTTGAAGACGGGGGTCTTACCCTCGTTATCGATATGATAATTTAATATATCTATGTTGAAAGTCTTCTACCGGTATCTTTAATGTTTCTCTGCTTCTACTGAGGCCTTTGTCAAGGTGGTTAATACCAAAGATCCCTGGTTGTACAATCAACCTCATTATGCTTTCAAAACAGATGCTCTAGTGAGCTAAGGGACCGCATTAGATGATTTTGTTGTTTATATTAATCATAACAGGAGAAAATAAAAAATTGAAGAAATAGAGACATGTGAGGATTTGACTAAGATAATATAAGGCTCCTCTACAGGTCGCGCTCCGATTCAGGAAAGGAGTAAAAAGACTGAAACCCACGATCAAAACAGGGGCTGAGCTACAGAATAAAATTCAAGGCCTTGGAACTTGGGCCTAAACAAAAAGGGTAGAGAAATGAGAATAAGAATAGGAGAGACGAGTGCAATTACCCTGCCTAATTTTTTTGGAATGGACTGGAGGATAGCATACGCAAATAGGAAATATCACTCTGGTTGAATATGGGCTGGAGTAACTAACGGGTTGGCGGAATAAAATTATCTGGGTCCCCAAGCAGATAGGGATTAGTTAGGGAAAGCGCGACTAGGAGAAATACAAGAATCATAAAGCCCACAGTATCCTTAATAGTTAAGTAGGGTGAAAGGGGAGTTTGTCCACATTGGCGTTAATCCCTAGAGGATTATTAGAGCCTCTTTGGTGAAGAAACAAAAGATGAATTATGGTCAAGCCAGCAACTAAAAAGGGAATCAAAAAATGAAAGGAGAAGAAGCGCGTGAGAGTGGGGTTGTCTATGGCAAATCCCCGTCAGAGTCATTGAACTACATCATTCCCAATGTAGGGGACCGCCAACACTAGATTTGTAATTACAGTAGCCCTCAAAAGAACATTTGTCCCCATGGAAGGACATATCCTAAAAAGGCGGCAGCCATCACTAGGAATAACAGGGCGATCCCTGTTATTCATGTCTCAAAGTAGTGGAACGAGCCATAATATATTCCGCGACCAATATGAAAATAAATGCAAATAAAGAAAAAAGAGGCACCATTGGCGTGAATGGTTCAAAGAAGCCAACCATAATTAACGTCCCGGCAAATGTGGGCTACTCTAGAGAACGCTAGATCAACTCTCGCAGTGTAATGTATAGCTAGAAAAAGGCCAGTGACGATTTGAATGATTAGACAGAGTCCCAGTAGGAACCCAAAGTTTCATCAAATAGAGATATTGGCAGGGACAGGTAGATCTACCAGAGCAGAATTAACAATTTTCAGGGTAGGTTGTGTCTTACATAAAGATAACATTTTAGTACCCAAACCCCAATGGGTTTAAATTATGGATCGGAGGGGCTTTTTATTCATATTTAAAAAATCGATAACCAGCAAGAGAGCTAAAAATAAATAAACTACTACAAATGAATAGGTGAGGAGAGCGAGATTTCCGATGCTAAAGTTGATCACCATGTAGTCGGTGGGGCGCTGGTACCCTAGTGAAGTGCTTGCCAGCATCTCAATTTTAGTCATGATTAGTAGAAAAATGATAGCTGTGGGTAGGGTTCAGAGGAAAGAGGTCAATCTAATACTAGATTTTTTATTAGCACTCAGGGAGGAGACGTAAATAAATATTACTAGGATTCCCCTAAGAAAATTAAAAAAAGAATTAAAGAAATTCATAGAGAAACATCTTTTAAGGAGATGCAAACTAGAAGAGTTTGGACAAAGAGGGATATAATAAAGGCGAGCAGGTGGTTGAGTAGAAGTATCAGTATAGAGATAACAACGATAAATCTTAGCACATCAAAAGGTAATTTAACAACAATATTAACTTTGGAAGTTAAAGATGTTCATTACTCTTTTGAAGACTGAGAGATTTCTCTAAATTTGGTTTACAAGACCAATATTATTTTTTAATTACACAGTCAATTTTAATAATTTACCTATCTCTTTTCTTAGGATTACTAATCTTTTCTTCAAGAAGCAAGCATCTCCTAGTGAATCTACTTAGATTGGAATTCCTTATCCTCTTATTATTCAGACTTCTCATATATTCAAATCATATAAGAATAATGAATGCATTTACTTTTCTTAGAATCACAGTCTGTGAGGGAGCTTTAGGCTGTCGGTTCTAGTGTCTTTAGTGTGATCGTCTGGTTCAGATCGAGTGCAATTTCTAAATGATTAAGTGATTTTTTACCTCAGGTTTAGCATATTTAACACTCATATACAGATTGATATTGGAATTCCATTTAGGGTGGGGAATTATTCTCCTGACGTGAGCTCGGGGTGTTTTTTTTATAGTCATCAGACTTAAGCCAAATTGGCCTCTAACTTACAGAATTATTTTATTAAGCATCTTTATTATTTTATGGCTGACTTTCACTACTCAGTCATTTATCGATTTTACGTGTTTTTTGAATGCTCTTTACTTCCTACAGCTATTTTAATTCTCGGTTGAGGCTACCAACCGGAACAGCTCCATGCTTCTTATTATTTTCTGTTTTATACACTTCTCTCCTCTCTACCCCTCCTCTTTGTAATTGTTACCCACACAAGCATTTACTCATCATCTATTTTGCAGTTCTGGGGTGACTTTAGAGATAGCACAATTTTTTTGCTAGTAATTCTGTCATTCTTGGTCAAGCTCCCATTTATTTTGCTCATATTTGACTCCCTAGGGCCCATGTGGAGGCACCCGTCACTGGCTCCATGGTACTAGCTGCCACTCTTTTGAAACTAGGTGGTTATGGCCTCTACTTAGTTCAAGGGTTAAATATTTACAGTGAAACTGTAGTAATAAGAATTTGTATATTAGGGGGAATTTATAGCTGTTTAATCTGTCTCCGACAATCTGATGTCAAATCCTTAATTGCTTATTCTTCTGTAGCTCATATGTCATTTGTTATTTTAGCTATACTAGCATCTGGGTATCACCTTAATATTAGATCAATTTTAATGATGGTTTCCCACGGGATCTGTTCTTCTGGGTTATTTTATTTGAGCTACTTATTCTATATGCGCATTTGAAGTCGTAGTTTCTTGTTGACTCGCAGAACACAATTTCACTTCTCCCGTATTCTTCTTCTAATTCACAGCAGGCGGGCTATTCAGTTGGTACTATTTAGCCCTCTTCTTTTTGCTTCACTCTGTGGGCTACAGAGCTACTGTCTTGGTTTGTCTCTTATTTATTAGATATTCTCAGATATCTTTCAGTAGATCTTTTGACTCAAGGAGTTCAAATATAAGATGATAGATATCGATTTCTGTGCTCTGTGTGCAGGTATAGTTGGCTAGGCTCTTGGCTGATAGTAAGATTTTGTGGTGTTTGAAGCATTTTAACAGTTTACAAAGCAAGGTATGTTGTGCAGACGTCAGCATATTACATTCAAATAGGCAATGGTCAATTGTTTCATTATTCATATTACAATGCCTGCAAAGAGGGGACAGGGGAATTGAACCATTTGAATTAGAAAGCTTATATGAGAATGCAATGAAATTTAGTCCATTTGCTCCAGAACAAATTCTATGATAATTTTAGAAAGATACTTATTGGGAAAGGGGGAAAGGATAGGATTAATCTTATTAAAATTAATATCTGATAGCCTCCATCGGAAAATATCTCTAATTGGGATTGGTCTCCCACTTGACTGGTCAATATTTATAGCATTTTTTGCTATTTCATCAACCTGATGATTACCACTTATGCCAGAGTGGCTAGGAATGTACTGAAAATAAGTTTTTATGCCACTTGAAGCAAGATTATCAATAATACTGAGACAATGATAAGTGTCAATGTCCAACTTATATTGAGGAGCTGAGGCCAGCAATTCAAGGCTTGATAGAGAGTCGGAATATATGATAATATTATTTGAATTTGCAATCAAAGGTTGGTCTTCCTTAAGGTGTTCTAATGCCATGATTATGGCATTTAATTCAGCAGACATTATAGATAAATTATTATATAATCTCTCGCCCATTGCAATTTTCAGGTGAGGAAGGAAAACACCACTTGCAACCTTCTCATTCATTTTTGACCATCAACAAATATTTGGAAGTGATTTTTATAGGTAATTGTATTAAGTTCTGCAAATTTTTTCTGGACAAAAGCAATGGGGGTTAAATCTTTATTCCACTTTGAGAATTCATTATTTATTATGGGACTTGACCAATTCCATGGGGGGGGGATCGGGGAAAGTGGGTGCAATAGACTTTGCTGCTATGGGAACTTCTTCTGAATATTGGCATACTCATCTGCAATGCCTCTATACATGGCTGGATTTCTTAACCAATTATGTAATGTGTGTGAGCTATTTGATTCAATTTTTGTAAGATGTTTTGTCAAGAGAAAGCTACGTCTCTCCCTATTGTTGTTATTCCACTCTCCATAAGTAGAAACTTGGTGCTTGTGGGTTTCCTAAGACCAAATATGAGACGTATTATATCATTTTGTGTTGTTTCAGTTTTTTTGCATCTGGGTCTTTGCACATGCACCATAGACGATGAGCCGTTAGTCAATATGGGTCTTATATGTGATTTATAAAACTGGAGTAAGGTTTTCTCGTTACATCCCCAGGGTGTGGAAAGAAGTCTTTTTAGTATATTTGTTTTTCTATAGCATTTTTTTTATTGTGTTTGAAATGTGGAGGTGAAAATTAAGTTTTTGGTCAAGCATGAGACCTAGGTAATTAATATGATTATCTTCTGGAATAGTTGTTTTATTTAGAGTTAGTTTTGCATTAACATGGTTTCGCTTCCGGTGAAATTTTTGACATTTTGAAATTTTGGGTAAATCTGAATGTTGAGAGAATTTTTCGAACTGGAAAAGTGACTTTTGCAGATTTGACTGTGCTATCTGAAAGGTGTTGCCAGATGACCATAGCACCAGATCATCAGCATATTGTAGATTCGTGTGGGGTAGGTTCATGTCCCAGAGATATAGGGCAAATAGGAGGCAACTGAGGACTGCTCCCTGAGCTAGGCCTTTGGTTATTGTCTTTTGGGGTGAAGAGGCTGAACCAACACAAATGATGATACTTCGCACTTCTATGAAGGATTTAATAAAAGATACTAGCTTAGGGGGTACTCCAAGGTTTGCAAGTTTGTTTAAAAGGTTTGGTGGTTCACATTGTCATATGCCCCTTCAAAATCTAGGAAAGCTGCAACTAGGACATTATTTTTGAGAATGATTCATTTATTGCATTTGTTAGCAAAATGAAAGCATCTGTTGAGGAGTGGTGTTTCCTGAATCCAGTTTGAGTGTGAGGGATCATGTTATTTTTTTCAACAAACCAGAGGAGTCTGTGATAGATCATTTTCTCCATTATTTTCCCCATCACAGGAGTAATCATTATGGGCCTATAAGACTCAGGATTATCTTTTGGTTTATTTTCTTTAGGATTGGTAGGAGGGACGAACATTTCCATATATTGGGGAACCTAGAAGATGCCCAAGCGTGATTATAACAATTTAGCAGTTCTTGTTTGTATAAAGGTGTGAGATTCTTTATCCATGTAGGGTGTATATTGTCATAGCTGCCGCTAGTTTTGGTCCTAATATGATGTATTGCATTATTCAATTCCTGGATTGAAATGGATTAGTTATGTACTCGGATCCTGGGCGTGGTTGGTAACTTGGGTTCATAGGAATTGTGGACAGTTTGCTTTGATTATTTGATGTTAGCTTATTAACAAAAAGAGTTGCAAATAGGTTAGCTTTTTCATTATCATTGTCATAATGGGTATTATTATGTATAAGCTCATACAGGAGTGGGTTGGGGGAAGTCTTTTTCCCACAGATGTAGCTTATGACTTTATGTATAATTGGCTCATGTGTTTCTCTGGAGAGATTATTTGCAAAATTATTCCAGTATTTATGTTTAGCATCTATTATAGTCCTTTTTAGATTAGATTCTGCTTGTAATTTTTTTAAATATGTAGTAGGTGATGGTTTTTTTTATGAATTCTGTCCTAGCTGCCTTTTTTATCCTCCATTTATTTAGGCACTCATTTGTCCACCATGCTTTTAGGAATTTGTTTAGGGAATGTTTTCTTAGGTGTTGTCCTGGGGATAGCATGATTAGCTGTATTTATTAGTAAAGATGTCAAGGCTTCAGCATATGTGTCAACTGTTGTGTTAGAAATGCATGAACTTTGGGTTAAACTTGTAATTTCATCATTTAGCTTATTTTGGAACATAGACCAATTTGCTTTAATGTTGATATATTTGGAGCTATGAGATAAAGTTTCAGCAGGTTTATTTAGGGAGCAAACTATAGCAAAGTGGTCAGTACATAGACTGTCAATTTTATTTATATAAATTTTATAATATAAATTTTATATAAATTATATAATTTTCCTTTTTTTTAGAGCTTCTAGAGAGGACCTCTTGAAACCCATTATCATCATTTATGGTTAATTAGCCCCTACACTTATCATTGTCCTATTCTCGGAATTGGAGCTATCATTTGAACTTTGAGATAGTGTGCTTGACCAGCCAAGATGGGTATCTTTCACTATGGCACTTTCACTGGAATTTGATTTGGGATCTGGTGGGACTTTTTTTTTGAAGGACTTTTAAACATTGCCTTTTGGAAAAAGCTTTAAAAAAAAAAAAAAAAAAAACTAAAACAAAAGGGAAAATAGAATGATATCAAACCGTCTGCACTATACTATGGGGAGGAGAAACACCACAGTATAGCCCTGAGGATGAGTTGAGCAGGATTGGTTTGGTACAACTGCTAATTAGAAGCGATAATAATTCACAAGAAAATATATTTTAATTTTCTTATAAGGTTGCTGTTGTTGTCATATTTATGTTGCCCATATTTATGTTTTTGGTGACTTGGTCTCAGATTCTTCAACATGGGACTCCCTCCATCGGCTAATTTTTTTTCCGAAATATATTTCTTTATTGGCGTTTTTAATTTAGATTGGTTGATAGTGGCTTTATCCGGAATTCTATGTTTTTTTTTTTCATCTTGCTATTGCATTTACCTTTACTCTAGTACCAGCCACGGAGAGAGTCTTTATTTTCTAGATGGCTAGACTATAGTTTGAGAGAATATTTAATCAGAAGAGCTCACTTCATTCCCTTATTGGGACTGATTTTTCTTTATTGTTATAGTTTAAAAGAACATTAGTTTGTGGAGCTGAAGGAGAGCATTTCTGACAGTATTGTTATATTTTGTATTAGGTTATATGTTACTGGCCATTAGAGCACCGGCTATGTGTGGTTCATTTGCACTATTCACATTAGATGAGGTTTATCTATTAAAGATATCTTTGTTATATTTAGATTATCAAATATGTTCAGACTGATTAGGTATATCATTCATCTTTTTAGTGCTCCTTATTTCTTCTCAAGTGGTAATCTATTCTTCTTATTATATGAGCGAGGAGGTTTTTATTGGTCGTTTCATATATATATTGTTAGGATTTATTTTATCCATGATTTTGCTAATTGTTTCATCAGACAGACTGTGATTAATACTAGGTTGGGACGGGCTTTTTCTCTTCTTCTTTCTAATTCACAGCAGGCGGGCTATTCAGTTGATACTATTTAGCCCTTTTCTTTTTGCTTCACTCTGTGGGCAACAGAGCTACTGGTTTGGTTGTCTCTTATTTATTAGATATTCTCAGATATCTTTCAGTAGATCTTTCGACTCAAGGAGTTCAAATATAAGATGATAGATATCGATTTCTGTGCTCTGTGTGCAGGTATAGTTGGCTAGGCTCTTGGCTGATAATGAGATTTTGTGGTATTTGAAGCATTTTAACAGTTTACAAAGCAAGGTATGTTGTGCAGACGTCAGCATATTACATTTAAATAGGCAATGGTCAATTGTTTCATTATTCATATTACAATGCCTGCAAAGAGGGGACAGGGGAATTGAACCACTTGAATTAGAGAACTTATATGAGAATGCAAGAAAATTTAGTCCATTTGTTCCAGAACGAATTCTATGATAAATTTTAGAAAGATACTTATTGGGAAAGGGGGAAAGGATAGGATTAATCTTATTAAAATTAATATCTGATAGCCTCCATCGGTAAATATCTCTGGTGGGATTGGTCTCCCACTTGGCTGGTCAATATTTATAGCATTTTTTTGCTATTTCATCAACCTGATGATTACCACTTATTCCAGAGTGGCTAGGAATATACTGAAAATAAGTTTTTATGCCACTTGAAGCAAGATTATCTATAATACTGAGACAATGATAAGTGTCAATGTCCAACTTATTCTGAGGAGCTGAGGCTAGCAACTCAAGGCTTGATAGAGAGTCGGAATATATGATAATATTATTTGAATTTGCAATCAAAGGTTGGTTTTCCTTAAGGTGTTCTAATGCCATGATTATGGCATTTAACTCAGCAGACATTATAGATAAATTATTATATAATCTCTCGCCCATTGCAATTTTCAGGTGTGGAAGGAAAGCACCACTTGCAACCTTCTCATTCATTTTTGACCCATCAACAAATATTTGGAAGTGATTTTATATAGGTAATTGTATTAAGTTCTGCAAATTTTTTCTGGACAAAAGCAATGGGGGTTAAATCTTTATTCCACTTTGAGAAGTCAGTATTTATTATGGGACTTGACCAATTCCATGGAGGGGATTGGGGAAAGTGGGCGCAATAGACTTTGCTGGTATGGGGAACTTCTTCTGAATATTGGCATACTCATCTGCAATGCCTCTATACATGGCTGGATTTCTTAACCAATTATGTAGTGTGTGTGAGCTATTTGATTCAATTTTTGTAAGATGTTTCTTCAAGAGAAAGCTACGTCTCTCCCTTATTGTTGTTAATCCACTCTCCATAAGCAGAAACTTTGTGCTTGTGGGTTTCCTAAGACCAAATATGATGTTTCTTTGCACATGCACCATAGACGATGAGCCCATAGTCAATATGGGGTCTTATATGTGATTTATAAAACTGGAGTAAGGCTTTCTCCTTACAGCCCCAGGGTGTGGAAATAAGTCTTTTTAGTATATTTGTTTTTCTATAGCATTTTTTTATTGTGTTTGAAATGTGAAGGTGGAAATTAAGTTTTTGGTCAAGCATGAGACCTAGGTAATTAATATGATTATCTTCTGGAATAGTTGTTTTATTTAGAGTTAGTTTTGCATTAACATGGTTTCTCTTTCGGTGAAATTGGATTATTTTTGACTTGGTAGGTGCAATGGGTAAATCTGAATGTTGAGAGAATTTTTCAAATTGGAAAAGTGACTTGCAGATTTGACTGTGCTATCTCAAAGGTCTTGCCAGATGACCATAGCACCAGATCGTCAGCATATTGTAGATTTGTGTGGGGTAGGTTCATGTCCCAGAGATATAGGGCAAACAGGTGGCAACTGAGGACTGCTCCCTGAGGTAGGCCTTTGGTTGTTGTCTTTTGGGGTGAAGAGGCTGAACCAACACAAACGATGAAGCTTCGCACTTCTATGAAAGATTTAATAAAAGATACTAGCTTAGGGGGTACACCAAGGTTTGCAAGTTTGTTTTTAAAGGATTCGGTGGTCACATTGTCATATGCCCCTTCAAAATCTAGGAAAGCTGCAACTAGGACATATTTTTTGAGAAAGATTCATTGATTGTATTTGTTAGCAAAATGAAAGCATCTGTTGAGGAGTGCTGTTTCCTGAATCCAGTTTGAGTGTGAGGGATCATATTATTTTTTCCAACAAACCAGAGGAGTCTGTGATCAATCATTTTCTCCATTATTTTCCCCATCACAGGAGTAATCATTATGGGCCTATAGGACTCAGGGTTATCTTTGGTTTATTTTTCTTTAGGATTGGTGGGAGGGACGAACATTTCCATATATTGGGGAACATAGAAGATGCCCAAGCGTGATTATAACATTTAGCAGTTCTTGTTTGTATGAAGGGGTGAGATTCTTTATCCATGTAGGGTGTATATTGTCATAGCTGCCACTAGTTTTGGTCCTAATATGATGTATTGCATTATTCATTTCCTGGATTGAAAATGGGCTAGTTATATACTCGGATCCTGGGCGTGGTTGGTAACTTGGGTTCATAGGAATTGGGGACATTTTGCTTTGATTATTTGATGTTAGCTTATTAACAAAAAGAGTTGCAAATAGCTTAGCTTTTTCATTATCATTGTCATAATGGGTATTATTATGTATAAGCTCATAAAGGAGTGGGTTGGGAGAAAGTCTTTTCCCACAGATGTGGCTTATGACTTTATGTATAATTGGCTCATATGTTTCTCTGGAGAGATTATTTGCAAAATTATTCCAGTATTTATATTTAGCATCTTTTATAGTCTTTTTAGATTAGATTCTGCTTGTAATTTTTTAAAATATGTAGTGGGTGATGTTTTTTTTTATGAATTCTGTCCTAGCTGCCTTTTTTATTCTCCATTTATTTAGGCACTAATTTGTCCACCATGCTTTAGGAATGTGTTTAGGGAATGTTTTTCTTAGGTGTTGTCCTGGGAATAGCATGATTAGCTGTATTTATTAGTAAAGATGTCAAGACTTCAGCATGTGTGTCAACTGTTGTGTTTGAAATGCATGAATTTTGGGTGAAACTTGTAATTTCATCATTTAGGTTATTTTGGAACATAGACCAATTTGCTTTAATGTTGATATATTTGGAGGTATGTGATAGAGTTTCAGCAGGTTCATTTAGGGAGCAAACTATAGCAAAGTGGTCAGTACATAGACTGTCAATTTTATTTATATAAGTTTTATTCAAAATATTTAAAGACACAATTTGTAGGTCAATTGTGGAGAATCTGCCACTTTTGGGGTTGAAATATGTATTCAGGTTTGGAGGGGTAGCAACAGCTAATTCATTATTATTTGAAGTCATAAGCTCAATGAATTTACCAGCTTTATTTACTGGTTTATTCCCCCACAAAAGGCTGTGGGCATTGAAATCTCCACAAATAATGATATTTTTTAACATATTAGAATTATTTATATAATTAAAGAAATCCATGGCATCTTTAGTTTGGCCATTGGGGTTATAAAAGCTTATGTAGGTTTTTATATTATTCAGCCAAACACTGATACCAATTGCATCAACATCATTTGCAAAATCTGGAAAATTGATGCCACAGAATTTTATATTATTTTTAAATAATAAAGCTACCCCACCTCCTTTTCTCTCTGATGATCTATCCTTTCTCAGGATAGTATATCCCAGAGACTTAATTTTTTGATTTTGGGTTAAATGAGTTTCCTGGAGGCAAGCAATATTAATGGAATTGTTATTCATAAAAGATATTAGTTCATTTAACTTATTTTCTGTGAGTGATCTTACATTCCACTGGAGTATTGATATGTGTTGTGTAGTTGATTTATTTTTCAAATGACTGTATCAATGTTCAGCTTTGTTAGAAGTAAAGCAAGATCTTTTTTTGCTTGAATGAGCATATCATCAGGGATGTAGATTTTTGCCAATTCTGCAATGATTTTTTGTTTTCTGTAGTTAATGTATGTTCATGGCCTGAACTGCATTACAGTTTAGAATGTATAAGCATATATTTGGGGATTGCATGTTTGGTTGTGCATCCTGTTTGTCAGTTAAGGGATTAATTCCTGGTAGTGTTTCTGGTTTGTTTCTTCTTGGGAGGGGGGGGGCCAGGCTGACCTCATCTCACCGACAAGGAGGCTTGTTGACTTGGTGATTCCTTCTGATAGGGATGTGAGCTAGGGGGCTTAGAAGATGGTGTTTTTATACGGGGTACTTGATGCATTGGGGGCGTTTGACTTAGGGGTTTTGGTTGGTTTCATTACAGGCTTTATTTGGTATTGTTGGGCAGCATTTGCTTCCATTGCTGCAAAGGGGTATGGGATGGCCTTCTCTGTTGCTATTTGGAGTGTTAGAGCTCTTTTCTTATATGCAGGGCATAGCGATTTATTTGTAGATTCGTGTGGGCCTTTGCAATTGATGCATGTAGGCTGAGTGTTGTTGCAAGTTGTCAACTCTTTAGGATGGAATGCTTTACAATTACTACACTCTAGGAGAATTTCATTGCATTTGTTTGTTGTGTGTCCCAGTTTGAGACACTTCTGACACTGGATAGGCTTAGGTTTGTATTCCTTGTGTGGTTTGATTTGCCCAAATAGGAACAATTTTTCCGGGATATTAATTTTTTCCTTCAGTGTAAATAAGAAGGATCTACTTGTTTTTAGGCCATTAGAGTTAGGTTTGCCAAGTTGGGTAACATCTTCAACTGGGGTTGTGTTGCCAGCCCTATCTGAGAGCCCTTCTTTTAACTCCTGAATGGATATTTCTGGGGGAACATTATAAACTACAATTTTTGTTGGTGATTGTTTTGGGTTCCATTTAGATGCATTAATTGGGGTATTCAGAAGGGATTTTAGGTTAATTATTGTGTCTGCTGATTTCTGATTATATATATTATTCCTTTTAATTATATATTACAAAAACTATGCTTCCTCTTCTAGAGGAATAATCACAGTTCTAAGAAACCGGGTAGGAGACGTATTAATTTTATGATCGTTGGGGCTAATATTTTATTCAAAAAGTTAGGATTATGTATTTTTGAGATACTTTTCTTCATCAATCATAGTTTTCTTTATTGTATCTTCCTTTACTAAGAGAGCTCAGCTTCCCTTTTCTGCATGACTACCTGCAGCCATGGCAGCTCCTACACCTGTTTCCTCGTCGGTTCATTCATCTACATTAGTAACCGCTGGGATTTACTTAATAATTCGTCTATCACCTTTGTTCGAGAGAGGGGGGTGTCTCCTGCTCATTACTGCAGGAGCCGTGACTTCATTTTTTTTCGGGACTGGCTGCATTTGGGGAGAATGATTTAAAACGAGTAATTGCATTATCTACGCCGAGTCAATTAGGGGTGATGATATTCTCTCTAGGGTTGGGGCTAACACTATTCTGTTATTTCCATTTATTTGCTCACGTACTTTTCAAGGCTCTCCTTTTTATATGTTCGGGGGTAGTAATTCATTCATTAGGCGTACAGGATATGCGTCGGATAGGGGGGGGGGGTTCTAAAATACTTCCATATACAAGCCATATTATTCTGGTATGCTCTTTAAGATTAATAGGATTTCCGTTCTTATCGGGCTTTTTCTCAAAGGACTTAATCATTGAATCTTCAGAAGAATTATTCATAGTTATTCCCAGCATCCTTATACTAATTTCATGTCTCTTGACGAGAGTTTACTCATCTCGAATTGCCCTAATATGCCTTTGTTCATACACTTACAATCTGAGTTGTCAATATAGGGATGAAGAGGGGACTATTTAATCCCCCTCTTTATTCTCTATTGGGGGCCGTTGTAGGGGGTTATTTGTTTTACTGAGGTTTTCTATGGTATATAAGACCTATTTTAGGGGGATTTGAAAAAATTATATACTTTTATCTTTTGTAGGGGTGGGGGTCATATTACCTTACTTTATTAAATTATATAGCTTCAATTTAAGACACTGTCTAGGGAGCATATTTTTTTTTGCCATTCATTACAGGGTATATGAGTTCAACCCCCTTGCGTGTGGGGGAACTTCTTTTCTATAAGGGGGATCAGGGGTGGGTAGAAGAAATAGGTCCATCCCTGGTTTATGAGAATAGATTGTGGGGGTCATCTTTGTTTTCATTCTTGTCATCCTCTCCGTATAAGGTGATTATTTTAGGTTATTTGTTGTCTTTACTAGTCAT
Organism: Artemia sinica; assembly: GCA_027921565.1. Classification (NCBI taxonomy): domain Eukaryota; kingdom Metazoa; phylum Arthropoda; class Branchiopoda; order Anostraca; family Artemiidae; genus Artemia; species Artemia sinica. The sequence continues at coordinate 19,945,251 of CM051273.1, forward strand.
TTATTTTCATAGCTTAGCAAGAGCACAAACACTGAAGATGTTGGGGTGGATTATTCCTGGAAATATTAAAAGACATATGTCTGTCTTTACATTGAAAATGTATTGTATTATCTATACTACATAAATAGGCAGCGAGTAGAATTTAACTACCCGGTCGGAGAGTTAGCAGCTCCCTTCCTTCTTCCTGCCTCTTAGCAGGGGTTATCCTTCGCTCTTCAGTAACAATGAAGCGCTATTTATTAGCTTCTGCTAAAGAGTGAGGGCCAATAGCCTAAATTCAGGTCGAAACTGGATTTGATGTATCAATTCTTACTCTGAGAGAAGGAATATCCTCTTTTAGGGTGCAAACCCAATGTTCTATTTAAACTATTCTCCTTATAGGGTAGTCTCATAGGGTCATTATTTACTTAATTCATCTAAGGGCGCCTTCTTTTCATTCATAAAGCAGACCGATGGTAAGGACAAAAGAAAAGAAAACAACTAGGTAGGTTCTTATAATTGAGACATTTAGAAGTACTAAAGGTAGAAGAAGGGTAATCTCTACATCAAAAATAAGAAAACTAAGGTAATTACGAAGAATCGAATGGAAAAGGGGGTGCGAGAAGAATTTAACGGGTCAAAGCCGCATTCAAAAGGAGAACTCTTTTCACGATCAAGAGAAGTTTTTTTATTTACTAGGACCCCTAGGGCTAACATGGCAAAAACAATAATTAAAATTCTCAATCAAACTAAAAGAATTATCTTTCCCTACCAGGTTCTCTTGATTGGAAGTCAAGTATAATATCTATACTAGAAAGATCCTATTCTCCTTATCAGTAAATAGAGAGATAAAGAAATAACCAAACAACGTCCACGAAGTGTCAGTATCAAGCCGCAGCTTCAAACCCGAAGTGATGTTGAGGGGAGAAGTAGCACTTAGCATGACGCATTGCACAAACTACAAGAAAAACAGTACCAATAAGTACATGAAGGCCATGAAAGCCTGTTGCTAGAAAAAACGTAGATCCGTAAATTCTATCTGCGATAGTGAAAGAGGCTTCTATATATTCTAATCCTTGCAGTAATGAGAAGTACACCCCTAGAAGAACAGTCAGTAAAAGTCCTTGTAGAGATTGATCAAAATTATTCTCTATAAGTGCATGGTGGGCTCAAGTTACCGTTACTCCTGAAGCTAAAAGAATTCTTGTGTTAAGCAAAGGTACTTGAAATGGGTTAATTCTTTCTACCCCGATTGGTGGCCATAGAGCTCCAACTTCAATATTCGGTGACAAACTTCTATGAAAAAAACGCTCAAAAGAAGGATACAAAAAAGAAAACCTCAGAAATGATAAAGAGGATTATTCCCCATTGTAGGCCGAAGCCAACTTTACTTGAATGTATTCCTTGGAAAGTAGCTTCTCCTGAGACATTGCGTCATCATTGATAAGAGACAATTATAACTGTAATTAATCCCGTGAGAAATAATACTCTGTCAAAAGAGTGAAATCACTTGACAAGACCTGAAGTCATCACAAAGGCTCCCATGCCTTTGGCCAAGGGCCATGGTCTAACATTAACTAAATGATAGGGGTGATTTAATTGATTCATTATTCTTTTGCATAGAGAGTTATCAAAGTCATAAAGACATAGGATTGGATGACAGCGACAGAGAATTCTAGCACTAAAAGAACAATTTGCACAAATACTACGACTATAGTGACATAAATATTTTCTATGGTGCCTTGGCTTCCTAGAAGAGTTAGAAGGAGGTGGCCGGCAATTATGTTGGCTGCGAGTCGCACTGAGAGAGTAATAGGCTGAATAAGGTTTCTAATAATTTCAATTAGCACCATAAAGGGCATGAGGGGTGCTGGTGTTCCTACTGGGACGAGGTGGGCCAAGGCACTCAGAGTCTCCTTAACCCAAGCGTGAATAACAAAAGAGGCCCACAGGGGTACTGCCAATCTTAAGGTAACCGCTAAATGTCTGGTAGCAGTAAAAATATGCGGAAATAAGCCGACAAAATTATTAAATAGAATAAACAAAAAAGAGCAATTACTAGAATGTTGGCTCCGATTCTAGCTGTCCCTATAAGCAGGGATATTTCTCGGTTTAACCCATTCAAGATTCTTCTAGTCAAAAATTGAGCTCGTGAGGGGACTAGTCAAAAAGCCACTGCTATAAATAAAAGTGGGGTGAGCATTCTCAATCAATTAGATAAAAAAAGAGGAAGTCGGATCAAATACTGAAAATAGATTCGTTATCATTTTCAATTCGGGTAAACAACTTGATTAAATAGCGTCCTAGTGGGAGATATCGGTTGCGGCTGATAGAGGAAAAAGACCAGAGCTATAAGAGTTCATAGGAGGAGCATAGAGGAAAAAAGACTATAATTCAAGGAAGCAGTAGTATTTGGGGATAAGAGACTGCCATTGGCTTCTTAAAGTTGACAACCTTATATTTATTATTAAACTAAATTTCTATTTCCATAGGAGGTAATTACCATAAGAAAGCTTAAGAGGCTACCGCTTAAATTCCAGCCACCCTATGAAATTTGTAACTCAAGTCATTTCAGGAAATCTCTTTCTCTAACAGCCTCAATTACGATAGGTATAAAACTATGTCCAGAGCCACAAATTTCAGAACATTGTCCGTAAAATACTCCGGGTATATTTACTAAGAGTCTGGACTGATTAAGTCGGCCCGGGACTGCATCCATTTTAATACCTAGGGATGGTACGGCCCATGAGTGAAGGACATCATCAGAGGTAATCATTATACGAATAGCTTGATTATAGGGAACAGGGAGGTGGTTATCCACATCAAGCAGACGATATATACCAGAAGAGAGCTCATTTGAAGGGATCATGTAGGATTCAAATTGAATATCATCAAAATCAGAGTACTCATAAGATCAATATCATTGGTGTCCCGTTACCTTAATTGTTAGGGCGGGGTTATGAATTTCATCAATTAAGTAAAGAAGGCGAATAGAGGGGAGGGCGATAGCTACTAGAATAACAGCAGGGATAACAGTTCACACTGTTTCGATTGCTTGTCCGTCAAGGAGATAACGATGGAGAAACTTATTGGAAAATAGTGCGGCTAGGAAAAATCCAACAAGTGAAGTGATAAGAATTACTACCAACAGGGCATGATCATGAAAAAAAATAAGTTGTTCTATGGGAGGTGAATTTCCGTTTTGCAGACCCAGTTGAAACCATTGAGACATTTTTAAAGGGGCCCCCCATCTTTGGAGCTTAAATCCAACGCATATACGTTTCTGCCACTTTAAAATGTAGAAATTATAGTAATCTCTTCGTAAGAGTGGTCAGCAGGTGGGTGGGGTGATTTCACTCTACGCTCGACCTTAAGTTTAGTGAAAAAAGATTAATTCGTTTGGTATCCATAGCTTCCCAGATTCAAAAAATAAATATAAGTGTGGCAACTATAGATATAATTCTTCCTAACGAAGAAACTACATTCCATGAGGCATATGTGTCGGGATAATCTGCATAGCGGCGCGGTATCCCTGCAAGACCTAAAAAATGTTGTGGGAAAAAGGTTAAGTTTACCCCTAAAAATATAATAAAAAAATGAACCTTAAGAAGGACTGATTCATTCTTAGCCCAGTCATAAGAGGGAATCAGTGTACGAATCCCCCCATAATAGCAAATACAGCTCCTGTCGACAAGACGTAGTGGAAGTGAGCAACAACGTAGTAAGTATCATGGAGTACGATATCAATTCTAGAGTTCGAAAGGACAACTCCAGTAAGACCCCCCCCAGTGAACAAGAAGACAAACCCCAGGGCTCATAATATAGATGGGGTTATAGTAAGTCGTGTCCCGTGAAGACTCCCGATCCATCTAAAAATCTTAATTCCAGTAGGGATTGCAATAATTATAGTTGCAGCAGTGAAATAAGCTCGAGTTTCCACGTCTATACCTACAGTAAATATATGGTGGGCTCAGACAACAAAGCCAAGAATCCCAATAGCAAGTATAGCATAAATTATACCTAACGTGCCAAATGCTTCCTTTTTCCTTCTTTCTTGACTAATAATATGAGAAACCATACCAAATCCGGGTAAGATTAGAATATACACTTCAGGGTGACCAAAGAACCAAAATAGATGTTGATAAAGAATGGGATCTCCACCACCTGCGGGATCAAAGAAAGAAGTATTTAAATTACGATCAGTCAACAATATGGTAATAGCTCCTGCCAGAACAGGTAGGGACAAAAGTAAGAGGACGGCTGTGATTCCTACGGCCCATACCAAGAGTGGCATACGGTCAATAGATATTGACTGAGGTCGTATATTGATAATAGTGGTAATGCAGTTTACGGCCCCTAAAATTGAGGAGGCCCCAGCTTAGTGTAGAGAGAAGATAGCTAAATCTACCGAAGGTCCGGCATGGGCAATGGCGGAGGATAGGGGAGGGTAGACTGTTCATCCGGTTCCTGCTCCTCTGTCAACCATAGATCTAGCTAAAAGGAGAGTTAGGGAAGGTGGGAGTATTCAAAATTTCAAGTTGTTTAGACGGGGGAAAGCTATGTCAGGGGCCCCTAATATAATAGGTAACTAGCCAGTTACCAAATCCCCCAATCAGGATAGGTATAACTATGAAAAAGATTATAATAAATGCATGAGCCGTTACAATGACATTATACACTTGCTCATCTCCAATTAGGGAGCCGGGTTGACCCAATTCTGCCCGAATAAGTATGCTTAAAGAAGTTCCCACTATTCCTGCCCAAGCTCCGAAAATAAAGTATAAAGTTCCAATATCTTTGTGATTTGTAGAATAAAATCAACGTTCCATAAGTAAAGTGGCCGATAATAGGTGCTAATTGTAAATTTAGTTAAGGAAACTTCCCTTTACTAAAATTACTTCCAGGCTTAGTAGTTTAAAAAATGTAAGATTGCAAATCTTAAGATGGTCAATCCCTATGCTTAATGGTTCTGATTTTTTTTTCAATTCCCATTAAACAGTAGGACATAAATACATATATATAGGTGTTTTTTGCACGTAGGATTTTGATTCCTAAAGAGGAATTTACATTTCATATATAATATACAGGGACGAGGTGCCTGATAAAAAGGATTACGTTGATACTGTAATTATGTAGATAATACCCTCGTCTGAGCAAGACGCAAAAGAATTAAAGCTTAAGAATCTCTTATTTCCGGCTTTGAAGGCTGGTAGTTTAGTTAACTTAAAGCTTTACAAAAATAACAGGGGAAGTAAGACATTAAATCTTATCGATAAAACCGCCAGAACTTCTATGTTTCTAGACTTTATTTCTGAGGGAAACAGAAGAGAACTCATAGCAATCTTGAACTAAAAATAGACTGAGAGACATGAAGATGAAACAAGAGCCAAGATAATAAAGGGGGGCAAAATATTTATTTCTAGTGATGATTTGATGAAAAACCCTAGGAAAGGGGGGAGCCCGGCTAAAGAGAGGAGGCCGAATGAAATTGAAGTCTTATAGGTTAGTCTGGTGTTATCACTTATTTGAGTTAGAGAGAATAACCCTTCTCCTGTAATAGGGCTACTACAAGATAAAGAATAATTAAGTAAGTGACATAATAAGTTGATACTAAAAAAAATCTGGTTGTATTAATCATAAGCCAGGATAAATGTCTAATAGAGGAAAAACCTATAATTAGGCGGAGATTGGATTGGCTAACGCCCCCTAGCCCTCCAACAATTGCTCTGACAAGGATAAAAAAGGAGCTTGTAAATTCGGTTATAATTAGCCCTAGAAGAGGTCCAATTTTTTGAAAAGTTATTAAGAGGGCTAAGATTTTCCATGACATAGACTTAGAAATACTCACTAGTCATATGTGAAACGGGGCTGCTCCGATCTTAATTAATAGGGCAAGGGGGATCAAAAATGAAAATGATTGATTTAGTGTACTCACTAAAAAGATCGCTGAGGCTACCGATTGAATTAAAAAATATTTTAGTCTATTTTCCTTTCTTTCTTCAATTATAATGGGGATAAATCTCAAAGAGTTTATTTCTATTCTAATCCACAAACCTAATCAGGAGTGGGCAGATACCATAAGGACATAGGAAAAAAATAAGCACAATCATTTAATCATTTAAAGAGAGATTTCTCTATCATTGGGGTATGAGCCCAGTAGCTTAACTTAGCTTACTCTTTAATTCAGCCAGGGGAGAAAGACTCCACCCCCCCCCCCCCGAGAACGCTTCATAAATGAAGCAGTTTGAGGGAGGAGTTTTTTCTCGGAGGCTAAGTCAAAGCTTAACATATAGCGTTATTCAAATAGTACATAAAACCTGTACCATGAAAAACTAAACTTCAATGTTAATCACCATGAAAACCGCGGTACTTAGTAAGATTAATTTACCAGTCATCTTAAGTGAACTTGTTGGCAGGAGGGGGTCGGAATTCCCATTTTAGAAGTTTTTGGGAGCTAAAATCGGGTTGAGTTAAAATATACATTTCTCAGACTTTAAGGCAGCATGTTGAATAGGGCCATTTTTCGGAACAAACTCAATAGACCCCCCATTAATATTGAAAAAGTGACATACAAAATTCCCTAAACGTAATGTTTAAGCTGATTTTTAGTGATTTTAAGGGTTTTTGGACCTAAAATTTTAAACTAATTTATGTATATAGAACGTCGTTTAAATCATATTGAATAAGAAAAGTAATTTAATGAAATGTATGTATAAGAACATATATAGACATACTAGTAGTATATTTATCCTAACACGTAGTGTTAGGATAAATATACTACTAGTATGTTTATTTCTCTATTAAATTTTAAACCCTCTTAAGAGGGTTGTATTAAATGAGATAATGATTTTATTTACCCTGGAACAACAAATCTTCCAGGGTAAATATAAATCAATATCTCTGTGTTATTATAGAAACCCTCTTAGGAGGGTTTACATAAAATTTAATACATATATAAATGATATATAAATTTACATTCATTCACCACTCTTTTATTATACTAATAAAAGAGCGGTGAATGCAATATACAGGACGTTATATATTATATATATATATATATATATATATATATATATATATATATATATATATATATATATATATATATATATATATATATATATATATATATATATATATATATATATATATATATATATATATATATATATATATATATATATATATGCAGGCTTAGCTCCTTAAGTAAGACCCCTCTCGGATATGTGGGGTTAAACCCACATGTCCGAGAGAGGGGGGGGGGGTCTTACTGCGGAGTCAGCCTGCATACAAATATATATGCGCGTAAACATACAAACACATAAATTTGTAAATGCATAGATAGATACACATTTGATATGTGTAGACATCATTTCATTATGCATATAGTCTAATGTCAGCGGGATGTCATTTTGGTTCACACAAGATTAAATGCGGGCCAATCAGTTTATTTTTCACCGAAGATTCAAGGTTCATAGGGGTGGGTTAGTTCCCTATTTTCCTATAAGTTTTTTTTTTTGCTCTTCTTTTAAACATAAATAGATCAAATCTAGTACTCAAGCAAACTCCTGTGAATCATTTATCATTGATTTCGCACAGAGCATTTAACTTCGCTCAATAGCATGCTGGGTGCCAGTTTCATTTAGTGGTCGGGGTCCGGTTGAGTTTTGTAGTAAAACAGGGCTGCGTCCTGTCTCCGACTCCGAATCTTTTCATCCAGGAGTTCAGATTGGATAGAACCTTTCACTTGAAGACCTTGACTACGCTGAAGATGACGGAATCCTCTGAGACCCAGAGAGAGCCCAAATTATGCTCGATTACTGGTTACATGGGCAGTTCGCATTGGCCTGAAAGTTAGTACAGGAAAGACAAAATGTATGGCAATAAATCTCACGGATCCTCTTTTGCTAACTGTAAATCGAATATAGTTTAGATCAGGTCGACAGTTTCAGATAACATGGCTCTAAGCTTTGTACTGATGGATCTTCAGACGCCGATATCCCAAAGCGACTGCAGAAAGCACAGACGGTCTTTGCTTCCCTCAGAAAACCAGTGTGAAATTTGTGTACGCACTAAAGTACGAGCTTACCTGGATTTGGTTCGAACGATCCTTCTTTATGGATGCGAAACTTGGTCAGTGAAGCGACTATACGAAAAGGCATGAGGTGTTTGAGCATACCTTCTGCGTTATCCACAGGATACAGTTTAGTTATCACGTATCAAACGTCCATATACGACGAATGTGTGGTATCAAGAGATGCGTTGCCATCATGTTCAAGGAGCATACACTCAAATGGTTTGGGCTATGTCTTACGCAGGCCACAAGAGTAATTGCCTCGCCGAATACTTCTAGCTGAGCCCCTCAGGTCATGAAAGAAACGACAAGCAGGGCAGCGAAAAAAAACTGACGGAACTTTGTTTAATCAGATCTTGAACCTGTTGGGGGTGGGGGAGGGGGGGGGGGGTGGGGGTCAGAAAGTTCGCTCACAGATGAACAACCCAATTGCTCCCGCCTTCAAAGTAGCTGGTAGCAGACCGTATTACTCGATCTAAACAGATCTTGAAGATCCTTGATGCCGGGTAAGGTGGACAAGCCTGATTCTCCCAACAAGTACAAGTAAAGTAAGTAATAGCAACTCATTTTAATGTCATTGACAAATGTCGTATATGAATCTATTATTTTGGAGTTCATATAAATTTGACTTCTAATTCGAATAGTACCTCCTTCAAACCGTGTGGGCAAATGTTTTTATTGGCGTCTGCTTAACAAAAACTGAATTTTTACTATATTTTTAGGGGGCACGGTGAAATTGAATAGTTTACAGAGCATACGAATTACGCATTCACTGACTTGGCCTATGTACATGAAACAGCTTGGTCCGAACTAAGGGTCCATTCCATATTTTTTTGTTCTAGATTGAAGGGAGAGGGAGTGGGAGAAAGTTTGAAATAGAACATAAACCGTTAAAAATTACCAGTTATCTGAATTTTCAAATAACATGTGCTTTCTTTTAACATGTGCTATGCTTTCTTTTTAAATAGTAGAATTCAGTAAAGTTCTTTTTTAATGTATGTGTATTCTATAGCTCGTTTATTACTATTACGAAATCTACATTTTGATTATCATTTATTTTAGTGATGGGTGTATGTAGGGAATCATGATCTTTGTGCCGTGTCCCCCATTCCCCCTGATAAATTTAAGTCTTTTGGAATATTTCTAACTAAACAGAATGCTTCAAAAATCGGATATAGACATTTATTTAAAGCTTCAGTAACTAATTTGATTAATTTAAGGGTTTATAAAACTATGTACATTGCTGTATAATTGCGCATCCGCTACTATGAAGGAGCGGCAGTGGAGCTTTGTGTAGGTGGAATACCCAATTTTTTTTACTATATCTGTATTTTATAGCTGGTTTATTAATATTAAGAAATGTACATTTTGATTATTATTAATTTGAGACATGTGTATGCAGTGGATTGAGACTTAGGTGCCCTGTCCCCCTCTCCCTCTGGTATATTTTGGGCTTTTGCAATGTTTCTTATATTTTTTTTGTACTTTCAAACGAATCTCCTGTTTTTGGCACCTTTTCAAAGTTGCCCCCACCCCTCCCCCAAAATTGTGGCCCTTCAAAAAAAAAAAAAAAAAAAAAAAAAAAAAAAAAAAAAAAAAAAAAAAAAAAAAAAAAAAAAGTTCGGTCCTAGTTGATACCGTGTAAATTGTATGCATTTGCTACACAATTTTAAAGTTTGAATGGGATTCATGAAAAGAAAATGGTTCCATTAAAAGGAAATGAACAAAGATCCTATTCTAACTTCCACTAATCTATTGAAAAAAGAAGCTTTTTAGCTTGTCAAGGAAAAATAAAATCAAACTAGAAACATTCCTCCAGAGCCCAATATAATATACCGTTTCATCCAGTTTCACTTACCAATATACTGAACACCAACGTCTAGGATGCAGCTAAACTTGATCAATACAAACAATAAAAAAATTATATATATATTATCAAGTGTTGCTTTCCTCATTTCTTATTTTTAAAAAAATCACAAAATAATTGTTTCCTAAGAAAAGTGAAAAGTGATCTTAAAACCCAAAATAAGCAGAAACAGAGGTATATATTAAGTCAAACTTCAAAACGAGCAGACATTTCTCTAAATGAATAGACTATATTAAACCTAATTGGACAGAAATTAAAAGGATATTTAAGTTAAACTGAGAATAACTAGAAATCCCCCGTGAATGAATAAGCAAAACCAGAAATGAACAAAAATTAAACAAAGTGTCAACTTCAAAACGTCCAAACTACCATAAGTATGTGTGGGGCAACTGCCTCCCAAATAGGCTAGAGTTTAACTTGCATTTTAATAAGAAAGAAAAAATTCCATTTTGAACAGCTTTTTTCCAATTATAACATTGAATTATGAATTGCTGCTTAAACGTATAGGAATTCTTATTTGTGAAGAATTTGAAACAACTAATTCTGTTCCATTAGTTTAAAATGCAACAAATTTTCATAAATGTTTTCTTCCTTTTATATCCACTTGTTTCAAATGTATTGAAAATAAATCGGCTAATAGTTATTGATTTGCTAGTTCAAAATATTGCTTAAGCAAACTAAATAGAATGCTTCAAAAATCGAAATAAACAATTATCATAGACATTTGTTTTTAAAGCTTCATTAACTAAGTTGTTTCATTCGAGCACTGATAAAACTGCTCATCGATAGTGTACATTGATGCATAATTGCGCTTCAGTTATTATGGAGGAGTAGTGGTGGAGCTTTGTGTAGGTGTGTGTGTGTGTGTGTGGTGGGGTATTCAAATGTCATCAAGTTCATTTTTATGCTCTGATTTTCTAACTCTACGCAAACCTTATAGAAGGAGTTTTGTGGGGTGGAACTCGAAATTAATCCCCTACTCTCCCTTTATTTGTGAAATATTTTGGATTAAGCCTGTAATATGGTAAGGCCGTACCCAGGATTTTTTTTTCGGAGGGGGTTTTACTAAAAAAAAATTCGGGGGGGGGGGGGGGTTACACAAAAAAACGCATACAAAATTTGTTAATGTCCATTTTTGTTACGTTTTACGAGTCAGACAAACATTTCGGGGGGGGGGGGGGGGTCAAACCCCAATAACTCCCCCCTCTGGGTACGGCCTTGAATATGGGTGCTGTGGGGTGATAGCTTCCCTCGTGTTGCAGAAACCGTTTTGCGTGTAATATAAGAGACTAACTTCTTATGCTTAATGGTTCAGACGGTGGCGAGGTGATGGGTGGGGGCATCGTGAGCGCCATCAAGAAATTTCCAAGGAGAGAGGGGGCGTGTACTACCAGAAATTTCGTTCTTAATTTAGATTTAAATGGTAATTTAAATTACCATTAAATTACTTAAATTACCATTAAATAATGGTAAATTAAATTACCATTTAAATAAATTTAAATCGTAATTTAAATTTAAATGGTAATACTTCTCATTTTACTAATTATATACATTTTGTAATGTCTTCTTGTTACCCAGAGGGCATGCAACCCTGTCACCCCTGTCGGCATCCATGGGAAGGGCTCACATTGACAACTGTTGAAATAATCATCCTACAGTTCATTTTTGTTATTTCAGACCCTCCCCTATCCAAATAATTATTTGGAGGGGTGCATTTTTTCAGGGATAAGTATCATTCTTGAAGTAGAGTTGTACGAATATAAAACGTATATGTAAAAAACGTGGATTGAAGGAAAGAGTAGTAGCTTCTATAATATTAAAGAGAGCGTTGGATCAAAAAGTTCATAGTAACAAATTGTAAGCGAAGATTGACCATTGTCAACGAAATCTGAAAACTAAGTATATTATCTCTGGTGATTCTAAATTTGCATAACATATTAGTTTTAAAGTTGTTCATCGAAATCTATTAGCACATAAAAGTATGCATAACTTTAGAACTAAGAATTTAAATTTTCTAAAAAGGGGTGCGAACTTCATGGAAACGATGCAATAAAATTGAACACATATGAGAACCTCAAAGCATCTATCAATGAGATATGAAATTTCTTACTTTTCCAGAGAAGGACCATCTATAATCCATAATCCTCGATTATTACAAGAGAATTAGCTCAAATGCGCATTTAAACATCTATCCTGTTTTTTAGGGTAACCATAGAGATCCCGCCACTGGAAATTGTCACATAGTATTTTTGCCCGTAAGGCAGTAATTTTGGTGTGAACAGGGCCAATACATGCTGATAACTATTGAGAGGGTATTTATTTAGCCTCCCAGTCTCAGAAGAAATGCTGACGTGCAGTATACTAGTCATGCCTAAACTTAAACATAGCTCATGAAAGTGAACCCTTGTTACAGTCCGTTTATAGAACAAAAGTAACTATGGTATATGACACATTTGCACATTATTTATCATGGTGTTGGCTAATGGATTTTCTTATGGGAACGGGAGGGGAACTTAAAACCAAAGAAGCTGTTTTAAGCCAATGCATTTAACTTCCTACGAGACGTGCTTTAAATGAGTATTCAGAGGGTTACGGATTTAACCTCTGACTTCCCTCCTTTGCTTATCAATGCATGAATGGACAAAAAAAAGTATAAAACTTGCAGCATGAGTGCTAAGGGGCGAAAGCTCCCCTCTGATTGTGGAGACGGAAGTTCATTTTGAATACCCTACTCTTTACGCTAAAGGTTGATTTTTCGTCTCCAAGGCTTTAAGAACAACTACTCGAGTAAAATCGCATTCATAAATGCCTTAAGGATAGTACTATAATACTTTAGAATAAAATGGGGGGTTGAAGGGGGCTGCCCCCTCATATACGGAATACTTTCTGTCTCTTTTAAGTTTTAGTATCGTTCTTTACTTTCGTTGAGAAAAACAAAAACTGTTTTTTAGTTTAATTTTGTTGAGAGCCAAAATGCGGAGTGGTTTTATTTATTGTTTAAATATAATAATAAAAGAAAGGACAAATTTTTTTTTTTTTTTTGCGTTTGGTTAAACATGAATTACAGATAGTTGTCCATGGTTCTTAAGACTAATTTCAGGTAATCACATAACCACTTTTGTGTTGAAGTATGATTTTACAGTTTCAAACCTCATTATCTTTTCTGATTTACTATTTCTACACTGTTATCTTCTGGTGCCTACTCTGCTGATCTTGCATATATTTTTTTAGGTGAATTAATCGATAAATTGAGAAGCTACACACTGCCATCCTAGTTGTATAATGCAGAAATCTTTGGCTTTATGTCAACGAACCAAAAATCTAATATGCTCAACATCCTTTTACCATTCAAAAACTCCGGTTTACGGTGCGCGGGTAATGGAAGTACAAAACCAGGCTGTTATAACTGAATCTGATCACAGAGTTTGTCGCCTGGTTGAGGCTTTTGTACAGAAAGGGCACATTTACGCTAGGATTGATCCTCTCCAGCAAATCGGCTCTTCGGTTCCTGTGCCTTTACAACTACATCCTGAAATTTTTCATATTAGCAGCTCAGACACTCTTTTCATAGACGGGACTGAAATGACAGCCTTTCAATTTGCTGAAGAGCTTTCAAGTGTTTTTTTGTGGTAATATTGGTTTTGAGTTTGGCTATGTGGAAGATGATGAGAAAAGATTCCTGCTTTCTTTATTGAAAAATAAATACACATTAAACAGTGACGAACAAAGAGGTGCTTTGGAAGAAATGTTAAAAAGCCAAGTTTTTGACCAATTTTTAAGCAGTAAATTTCCCACGGTGAAAAGGTATGGTGGTGAAGGCGCAGAAAGTATGATGCCTTTTTTTATGGAAATATTTAAACAGTGTAGCAGAAAAGGTGTCACTGATGTAGTTTGTGGTATGGCTCACCGTGGACGTTTAAATTTCTTAACTGGAATCCTTAACTTTCCACCTGAACTTGTATTTAAAAATTAAAGGGCATTCTGAGTTTCCTGAAAATTTCAAAACAATTGGCGATGTCCTATCTCATCTTTCTATCTCCACTGACATACATGTAAGTGACAGTAGAGTACATTTCACATTGATACCTAATCCTTCTCATTTAGAAGCTGTCAATCCTGTCGTTGTTGGGAAGACTCGTTCTAAACAACAATCGAAGAAAAGTGGCTCCTATTCAGATACCGGGGAGACAAAAGTATTATGCTTACAAGTGCATGGAGACGCAGCTCTTGCTGGTCAAGGTATTATCCAGAAACCTTAGCTTTGTCTCGAGTACCTCATTACACAGTTGGAGGAAGCATACATTTAGTTATTAACAACCAAATCGGTTATACAACTCCAGGAGATAGAACACGTTCATCTCGTTACGCGACTGACGTAGCAAAGATGATAGAAGCACCTGTGCTACATGTTAATGGAGATGATCCAGAATCTGTCATAAAATCTGCAATTATTGCTGCCGACTATCACCATAAATATAATAAAGATATATTTATTGATTTAATCTGTTACAGAAGATGGGGACATAACGAACTTGACGATCCAACTTTTACAAATCCTGGAATGTACAAACTCATCAACAACCGTGAAACAATTCCTGATAAATATGCAAAGCAGCTAATCGATCAAGGAATTATATCTAATGAAGAAGTTAGTAAAATAGTGAGTGACTACAATAAACAATTAAGCAAAAGTTATAAAAATATGGATTCTTTTTCGCCTCCAGTGCCTTGCTTTTTCAAAGCAGTGGCAGGAAATTTATCAATCAAATCATAATTTAACCCAGTGGGATACTGGAATTGAAGTACTGCTTCTAAAATATATTGGGTCGAAAAGCTGTCAGTATCCAAACGCTTTTCACATTCATCCACATTTGCTAAAAACGCACATAAGAAATAGGCTTTCAAAAGTCGAGGAGGGCATTTCTGTTGACTGGGCTACAGCAGAGGCATTAGCTATCGGTTCTTTGCTTTGTCAAGGTTTTGACGTCCGAATTAGTGGTCAAGATGTGGGAAGAGGCACTTTTTCACACAGACATGCAATGCTTGTTGATCAAACATCAGGCCAGATATACATACCTCTAAATGATCTGTTCCCTAATCAGAAGGTCACCTTGAAATTGCTAACAGTATTCTATCGGAAGAGGCAGTATTGGGCTTTGAGTATGGGATGAGTATTGAACGTCCTGATATTTTAGTGATATGGGAAGCTCAGTTTGGTGACTTTTTTAATGGTGCACAGATTATAATTGACACGTTTTTATCATCTGGTGAAGCCAAATGGCTCTTGCAGAGTGGTATTACTATCCTTTTGGCCACATGGATATGACGGTGCTGGACCGGAACACTCGTCTTGTCGTATTGAACGTTTCCTACAGCTTAGTGACTCAAGTGAAACTCAAGCAGATGGGGATGATGTAAACCTTCAAATTGCCAATCCCACGACATCATCTCAGTACTTTCATTTATTAAGGCGGCAGATGCTTAGAAGCTTCAGAAAACCATTGATCATTGCTTCCCCTAAAACTCTACTTCGTCTTCCTTCTGCATCATCTACTCTTCAAGAAATGTCTCCCAGTTCGAGTTTTCAAGCCAGTCATAGGGGACGAGACTGTAAGCCCCCAAAAAGTCACTAAAGTAATTTTTGCTTGTGGAAAACACTATTATGCTCTCGCAGAACAGCGGGAAAAACGCGGAATTGATGATGTCGCTATAATTAGAGTTGAGGAATTATGCCCATTTCCAACAGTTCACCTGCAAGCTGAATTAAAGAAGTATCCTAAAGCTCAACATTTCATCTGGAATCAGGAAGAACCTAGCTAGAATATGGGTGCCTGGAGCTTTGTATCACCTCGATTTGAGAATCTTGTCGGCAAGAAGTTAGATTTTGTTGGCCGGAAAGAGCTGCCTGCACCTGCTGTAGGCATTGGCTTACTCCATAAACAAGAAGTAGAAAATCTGCTGTGCCAATCTTTCGAGTAAATTATCTCTTCTTTCTCACGGTCATTTTTACCTTTTTGGAGTTTTTTTTTTTTTGTGCCAAAAGGCAGATCACGCTTCATTCTCATAATTCATTGTTTTTTTAGTGTGTCGTGAAATTGTACACATATTTTTTAAATTTGTTAATTTTAACGTAAAGAAGTTGTATTTTATAGGCTTTAAAGGAAGCTGCTAAATTTTACAATTGTACGTATGTGCTTGCCGAGGTTCGTACTCTTAGATCTGCAGGTCAGTTCTTATATTCTTGACTAAATAAACTTAATTATTTATTTCCATTTTAAAAAGAAAAGCTATTGCACAGTTACTATTCTTTTATAATAAGAGTGATACACCATGGCTAGCCAATGAGTACCGTATTGGGAATTCTCAAGCAATAGTTCCAAACATAAATGATCAGCATCCTAGTATGCTGAGAGACATACCCTTGAATACCTTGGTGCCTTTGAGAATTTTTTTCTTTTTTTGTGGTAGAAAGTTTAGGAAAAAATTAGTAAAAAGTGTTCATTATTTTTCTTTAATTCTTTTAAGACAAAAATGTCAAGACAAGTAGTTTTGAATGTGTTGTTTTTTTTTTTTTTTTTCAGGTCTGCTACTTCAAATAATGAGTGTGTACACCAAAAGAGCTTTACTCTAACTCGTATTTATATTGTTATTATTTCCGTGTCTTCGGTTCAAAAACACTTTAATTGAAGTAACATTCTGTGCTTAGGATATGTTCTAGAAACATTTATCAACCTTGTTTGCCATGTCACTGCTAGTAGTCTTTACAATCATGGTAATAAACGCGAGGAGTCATTCCGAATTTCTTACCTTAAGAAGTGACTGCAGAGATAAAGCAACAGTAAAATCAATTACTACAACAATATCTATGAATTGGATTCGGTCTTAGATTGAATCTGAAAATTGACTTCTCAGAATTTGGAGGGATATACACGCATATTATCCGCGTTTTCTTTTGCTCTATCTTTAGATTAACATCGATTACCATATCTTTGAGGTAATGAAAAAGCATACAAATCGTTAGCGAGGAAATTTCTTACTATTTTTCTGACCCACAGAAGCTTGAAAGAAAATTGATAATCTGCTAATAACTGTTAGTGATCAACCTCTGGAGAACAATTTGATGCTTTAATTGTCTAGTGATTTATGAACGATGGGGGTGTGATACGTTTTTTGCGAAGAACGTTCTAGTGATTTTTTTTCCCATGATGATTTTTTAAAGTCGCTCCCCGGGAGCAATTTCTATTCGCAACCATCTAGACAAAAGTTATATAACTTTTCACACTAATCGGTCAAAACAAATTAGACATGTCAAACGTCTCGAAAGTTGCACTGGTCGCACCATGTCGTGCTATTGCTATATGGCACCGTTGCGCAAACTATTTGGATTTATCAGTTTTCGTTGAACACTTCTATTTAATTTCTAATGAAAAGGCTCTTCAGCCATCTGATCATCTTTAAAAGGGAGAACTATGGAAAAGTTCTAAAAAACTTGAGAATTAAATGTCCACAGCTATTAATTGCCCTTAAGGGGATGACTACTCTCAGGAGCACGGTATTTGTATCATTTTTCAAGCTTAAAATTGGCGTATTTTACACCAGCCTTCGATATATTTCTTTCTCGATTAACCCTTTTTTTTAGCGTTTTTTTCATGCTGACTTGTTCGAGATTGAAACTTTCCTAAAACTGAATATTTTTATTTGAGAATTTGTTGACCTAGTTAATATAGATATTTTAGCTCACACAATCGCATCTAATATGCTACTCGATGGCTTCACAAAACAATTATTATTCCTTGAGCGTCCATGTGTTGCAAATTTTAAATATTAGCTAAGAATATGCTGCCTTTTCTGTGAAGCAGTCAGCTTACTGTTCGCACTTTTACATTTTAAGACACTGAAAAAAAAAAAAAAAAAAAAAAAAAAACTGTGCGTCTTTCTAGCCCGTCAGTTGTCACAATAAAGCTTTTGCGTCTAGATTTGGACCCCCAAAACCTGAAGAAATTAGTTAGCTCAGTTCAAGTCTTTACAGCTCAGTTTTCAGGGGGGTTGCCCATCAGAGGAGAGGCAACCCCCCTGATATAAGTAATATTTTCTGTTCGTTTTTTTTTTTTAATGTTGCTCCTTACTTTCAGTTGAAAACAACTTGTTTTTTTTTATTTGATTTCTGACCTTTTTTAAACAATGCTGGGAAATCCGGCGCCCCCTTCATGAAAAACTCCCTTCCCCCATGAAAAATTCCTCTATGGAAGGATCCTCCCACGTAACCTTCTCCCTAGACCCCCCATCAGAAAGAATCTCCCCTGAAAACGACTGTATACTTCCCAATGACCAATACTATATGTAAACAATGGGCGAAGTTCACAACTTGCAGCCCTTCCCCCGGGGACCGTGGGGGATTAAGTCATCCTCAAAGACATATTTATTAGATTTTTCGACTATGCTGAACAAAATGGCTATCTCAAAATTTTGATCAGGTGACTTTGGGAAACAATGAGCGTGAGAGGGGGCCTAGTTACCCTCAAATTTTTTGATCACTTAAAAAGGGCACAAAAACTTTTAATTTCTGTTCGAATGAGCCCTCTCGCGATATTCTGGGACCACTGGGTCGATACGATCACCCCTGGGGAAAAAACAAATAAACACGCATCCGTGATCTTTCTTCTGGCAAAAAATCAAAATTCCACATTTTTGCAGATACGAGCTTGAAACCTCTTCAGTAGGGTAGTACTGTAGGGTCTACAGTAGGGAATCTGATGGTGTGATTTTCATCCTTTTTTTTCGAAAAGAAAGCAAATATTCTCAGGCTCGTAACTTTTGATATGTAAGACTAAACTTGATGAAACTTCTATATTTGAAATCAGCATATGAGAAACCAATTCTTTTGATGTATCTATTGGTATCAAAATTATTTTTTTTAGAGTTTCGGTTACTATTTAGCCGGGTCGCTCCTTATTTACAGTTCGTTGCCACGAACTGTTTGAATCACTGTATATATAGTTAGACAATAAATTTACCGCAGATGATTTCTGGCTCTTCTTCATTCTCGGTGCGAACAAAAAGCTCCTCCCACTTATTCATGCATTAGCGGGTTATTGTATATGCGTCAATCAATGAGAAATGGTTCGAAATTGTATTATTCGTAATTGCGAAAGCAGAAAAAAACTTGGTGAGCCGGCCAAGTGGTTTGCAACTGTCCCATCTCATAGGTATGACTTAATTTATATACAAATTATGACTTAATCTATTATTTCTATGCAGTGGACTTAACTGATTGGCCTTTGTAGGATTTTTAAAAAAGGGGGCGGGGGGTTGATGAAATTTGTGAAAATAAGGAAATTTTTTTCCTTATTTTAACAAAGGGGCAAAATTTTTTAAAACTTGTGTTTGATTATTTCTTTAATGAGCTCCTCAGTACTACAGACAATAAAAATCAAACCAATATCAATAACATATGTGAAAAGTGGAAGTGACTATATTTAATTTAGCTGCAAGTCTACATTCATGCCCACCACGTAATTTCCCTTTGAAGAAAAAATTGATAAAACTTTTAAAACTGAAAAATCAATGCGAAGCGCCAAATATCAATCAAATGCCATCGCTTTATGGCATTGTTCAAATAAAACTTATTTTTAACTTGATTATCGTTGTAAATTCATTCTTTGTTTTTCTTTCCATTCTTAAACCAATGGTATATTTACCTTATGCATTATTACAGCCCATTATATATACATTTATGTAAATTTATATGCAGTGTTACAGCCATACCAATTATTCTCCTTTCCTTTTTTATTCTTTAATAATAATTTCTGGTCGTTTTGAGTTATTGTAGGCTTCTATTTCTACTGATTTTTAAGTTTAATGTGGCCTTTACTTTTCTTCAAACAAAAACTTTCTTTTTCGTAAAGTTTTTTCGTAGTATATATATATATATATATATATATATATATATATATATATATATATATATATATATATATATATATATATATATATATATATATATATATATATATATATAGATATATATATATATATATCTATCGGCGCGTACAAACAGCTCTTCTCATTTGGTCTGCCATTAGCGGTCCAATTACCCTGGAACACGGATTTTGGCAGAAACTTTCTCAAAATGCCTTTAAAACCAACTCGAGACTTCGAAACCTACTTGTAATTCCTATAAATATCTGAACTACTTATTAGTTTCTTCAAAATTTAGTGTTCCAACGTTGAAGCCAAGTTTCGCGTTCAAGAGAAATCTGACTTGTCTACCCGTGAAAAGATCTAATGTCGCTTATGTTTATACGTTCTCTGGAGCACTCGCACCTCGGTCCGGGTTTTTATAATGGGTGAGATAGGGCAAGATCATACTGCTAATTATATATACAGTTGTTTTAATATATGAACTCAATATATGAACTGAAGACTGCTTTGAATGCCTTAACGGTTGTTATTCTGCTCGATTATTGTCCTAGGCTTAGATGATGCATACAGAATTGACTATCTTTTTCATGGTTTACTCCAAGTTGCTTAATAACACATTCTATAGTGACAGCAATGGTGAAGCACATTGAAAATACTTAATTGCTACTATCAACAAATAATCGAACCCGGCAAAATGATAGAAAATAACTTTATCTGAAAATCGTTTTGTTTTCCAAGCAACAATTCACAACTCTAATGAAAACTCGTTACTTGTCTGGCAAAGTATTATGAGTGGGACCAATTTTTTTTTTTTTTTTTTACACCCGCATCTGTGCGATCCTAAGGTGCATTCCAAAAGGAAAAAGATGCATTCGGAATGCATCTTTAGGGAAAAGATGCATTTCAAGTCTTTCGACTAGCGGAACTTAGGTTGACTCGGCGAGAGTGTCAAGACTCGGGGAATCTCTTGACACGGACAGTGAACGAAATAAACACATACAATATTCCGTTCTCTATTTGTTTGACCAAGCACAGGCAGTAATTCGGTCTTTTTTTTTGGCTTGGCAAACACATTAACAGAGAACGGAATAGTGTATGTGTTTATTTCCAATCACTGCCCGTGTCAAGAGATTCTTCGAGTCTTGACACTCTCGCCGTGTCAACCTTAGTTCCGCTACCCATACAATGTTTTTTTTTTACCGCTTCATTCGCCAAATTTAATTGAGGTTTCCTTAATTATACTATATCTTCTAGTGCATCATTTCATCAAAATCTGAAGTCTTGATCCAACTTTTTTTTGTGTCCTCACCTTGTAATTGTTCTGTTAAGGTTTCAGAAAATATATACTTGTCTGTGAAGCCTATTCATATGTTTAAAAAAAGGCCATTCCACTCTTAACAGAAATTCATCTTTCGATTCCTAGGATTAAGTTTCGAGCATAAGTTAGTTAAAGAATGAAACAAAAACACTATGAAAGAAAGATCCATGAATGATGTAGGAGGAAAAGCGAAAACGCAAAAATCAAAACTTTTTCGTGAGAGGGGAGTATACTACTGTTGCATATGTACTTTTTCTAAAGTCAAAGCCCACGAAATACAAAATAGAAGTCTTAAGCAATTATTATACGACACGACAAGGTTAATTATGAAATAACGGTAAATGGATGAATTCAATAACGGTTGAATGAATTCAAAACTAAATTTTGAATGAAGAGAAGTCGAAAAAAGAGATGCTAAAGATTTTTTGAACTTCGCCAATGAATACGGTCGTAACGCCAGCATTGTAGACTACATTTTTTGAAAAAAAAAAAGGTAGGCATATATATAATGAATCCGATTTAAACAGATCTATAGACAATGAAGAAAACTATGTGTCTAGTTCCTGCATACCAAGAGTGGGGAATTCTGCACTCTTGCAGGGAATTTTCCCCTAAGAATCATATGTTTGCACAACTGAGTGAGAAAATTTTCCAAATTTATACCATGTTTTTGCAAACGAGAAACAAGATACAGAGAAACTATTTAATCTTCAAGTCTACAGAAAAAAAAACATTAATTTTTTCCTTGCCGTTTGATCCAGGTCTTCTTGATTCTCTGAAAAAAAAGAAGAATATTTACTGGTTAGCTACTGGTATATTATTATTTTTTATTTCTCATAACCCGGGCCCCACCAAAATGTTGCTGGGGCAGCAACTACCACAGTGTTAGTAATCTGATGTCCACTATTTCAGATGGGATGAATTTGGCCCGCACACAACTCAAGATTCATCACAAGCTTTGCATGCTCATTTCCTCAGAGAGTTCCCCACTACAGAGCAAGATCCAATCTCTTGTTGCTGCCAAATGTTCATTAAAAGTAAAGATGAATAACCGAACCGAAAAGCAGAAAGCCACTGAATACTAAAGCCGTTGAAATGATAAAAACAAAAAAAGGTCAACTACCCCTCTCAAACGTGCTCGAAGGGAAACAATACTAACACATAGAAAAAAAGAAAGCATAAGATCAGATTATTGAAACGAATGGAATTGCTACCTGAAAAGCTTTTTTTTTTAACGTCTAGTCAGTGTCTAAAATCCTTAAAGTGCCAAGAGCAGTTAAAAGAAATCTTGTTGTTTAAATTGGTCAAGTGAAAACTTACTTACCCATATATCTTAATAAATTAGGAAATATTGAGAAATCTATTTTCTATGAATAAGACCTCATGCGGTTTGTGGTAGTAATAGGAGGAAAAAAAGACACCGGTAGCCAAAAAATCAGCAAAAAAAAAAAAAAAAAAAAAAAAAAAAAAAAAAAAAAAAAAAAAAAAAAAAAAAAAAACAGCACCAAACACCTAAACATGAAGCTTTCATTTGAAGGTGTAGTTGTCCTGTAAATATATATGGTGTATAGATGGTGCAATTCACCATATTGTTAATGTTTTTTACGGACAAAAAGGATTGTCAAATCAAATAATTAGTTTAGCTTATTTGTTATCATGGTTCAACCTGGGACCACTGACAAATATATAGTACTGCCTAAAAAACTTCATTATTTTGATATACTAAAAGAAGAATCGTGGTTTCCACGTGCGAACATTCCGAAGATACAGGGTTTTGTCCGGAAAGTAAAAAGGACTAATTTTCTTTCGCCACAACTGTACTTCGGTGCGTGCGCGCTCCGACGGATTTGGTAGAGGGCTTTCCTAGCTAACAAACGAGTTGCTGGTCAGTTGTCTCCTAGCTCCAGGAGAGGCATTTTTGCGTGACGTGTTTTCTGTGAGTGGTGCAAGCCAAAAATGCAGCGTTCGTTAGAGTAGAGGTTCGGGATTAAATTCTGTGTGAAACTCGGTAAATATGCGGCAGACGTTACATATGATCAAGCAGGCTTACCCAGATGTCGCTTTCGCAAGAAGTGCTGTTTCGGTGGCACCAGGCCTTTTTGGAGGACCGGGAGGAGGTCACCGATGAAGACCGTGCTGGAAGACCTTCGACAAAACCGACAATGTGACTCGTGTGAGCAAAGTTTTGAACTCAGACCGTCGACTAAGTATTCGTTTAATTGACCAAATTTTAAATTTAACAAAATCTGTCGTTCGCGACATTGTGACGGTACATTTGAACATGCGCAAGGTGTGCGCGAAGATGGTCCCAAAAGTGCTCACTGATGACCAGAAATTACGGAGAGTGGAAGTGTGCCAAGAAAATTTGAAACATGTGTTAAAGTGACCCCCAATTTTTGCATAACGTAATCACAGGTGACGAGTGCTGGATCTTTAAGTATGATCCCGAGACAAAGAGGCAATCTTCCGACTGGTACACGTCGGCGTCTGCTCGCCCAAAAAAAAGGCAAGAATGAGCAAATCCCAAGTGAAAACGATGCTCATTGTCTTTTTTGACAGCAAAGGCATCGTCCTACCATGAATTTATTCCTCCTTGACAAACCGTCAACGCCAAGTTTTATGTGGAAGTGCTCAAGGGACTCAAATGAGGGTCAATCGGGTCCGAAAAGACATCGCAGCCGACTGGAAGTTGCACCACGACAACGCCCCGGCTCAAACCGCCTTTCTTGTGAACAGCTACCTGACCAAGTTTGGTATCCCAACGCTTCCGCAGCCGCCCTACAGCCCAGATGTGCCTCTCTGGACTTCTTTTTTTTTGTTTCCTCGCCTGAAAAGGCTGATGAAAGGCAAGTATTTTGAGGCGACAGAGGAGAACCAAGCAGCATGCACCGCAGCTCTCAAGGCTATTCCGGAGAATGCATACCGTGACGCCTTCAATGCTTGGAAATCATGCTGACAGCGCTATATTGATGCAGAAGGAGCCTATTTTGAAAGTTTTTAAAGAATTGTGACGATTGGCTCAATAAATGTTTTTAAATCGACTCAGTACTATTATTTTCCGGACAAACCCTGAAGGTACAGGGGCAAAACTATATTTTTGGTTTGATATTCTTGGTACGTTAACCTCTCCGAGGAAACTTAACCAGTTCTCATTGATTAACACTCCTGGGATAATTAACTAGGGTTAATTAGTGCACGTGCACCAAATCCTTCCACCCTAGATTCATTTGTTTACGCACAAAAAATTAAGGCCAGATACTTTTTGAACAAACCTCGTATACAGTTTTGTTATAATTCGCTTTCAATTCCAGAGATTCAGAAGATAGACCGTGTAACAATGTACTCTAGGCCAATTTTGGGTTCGAAAGGCCTAATTTTTGGGTATTTGTTTATTTGCTTAAACATGTTCCAGATCTGGATGTGTAAGAGCATATGGAAGTTTTTAAACAGCATCTCAGCATGGGTTGAGTCAACTTGGCTCGAAAATAAAATCAACACTTTCTTATGCGACGTTTTAACGCTTTTAGATGCTTGATTATTAAAATTAAAGCCCAAAAAATCTTCGATAAATGCTCTAGTTCTGTCAGTCAAGTCTCTTTCATATCAAGTCCACCCCTTATTTATTTGTGCCCTCTCTACTTTAGGATAAGAGCCCATTCACGTCTTTTACTCGCTTCGTTGAAATATGAATTTATCGTGTATGTTTTTAAACTCCATATTTGTGTGTCTATAAATGGACTCTAATCCACACATTAGCAGAAATATATCAGCAGCTTTTGTTCAAAATCTTGGAGTAAAATAACAATAATAATAAAAATAAAAAATCTTTTCTACCAGTAAAGGTCGGACCTGTGATAAGCTATCTCTGCATGGATCTTATTCCTTTATAATTACATTCGAAAGATGGAGACTACGCTTTCAGATATTTCCACTATTGAACATTTACTTTCTAGAAAAAGTTTAAATACTGCATAATAAAATATACATGATGAATCACAGTTCGCTAAAACAAAATTTCCCTACCAGTTTACAAATTCTTTGATCATTGTGGTTCCTATACACAGTCTCAAATGAATGAAGCTGTGTTAAGTTCAACCAGGGTTTTTCTCAAATGTATGAAATAGATCATCGTTCGTTCATACAAGTAAAATTAGAGATGATTAATATACAGCAAATTATAGTTTCCCCAATCTAAGATATCAATACTTTGAAAACGAAAAAATAAGAATGAACATGATTTCTATTAGTAGTGATCTCTGGTCTCTATACTTAGTAATCAGCCCTTTAGTTGATCAACTTTGGTTGTAGATTTGTCTTTTTCCATGTTAGATTATGCCGCACCTTTTTGTTTTAATATTATCTAATTTGTCTAAATGTAACCTAAATACAATCAAATTCACTTATATTCAAATTCTTGCTAATTTTGAAATTCGGTCGGACCTCACTATTCTACTTATAAAGAAAGACTATCTCAATTAAAGTTGACAAACATGAAGAGACGTCATCAAATATGAATAAAAATATCTCGGTTCTGAATCAGGCGCGTCAAAAGGCAGGGGGAGGGGGGGGGGGTTATTGGTCCCCTAGATCCCCTAAGATTTGAAAAATGCCTTCTTTGTTAGTTTTTTTTTTTGAAAAATACATTGTCTTTTATATTTTTATTGAAAAAAAAAAAAAAAAAAAATACCCCTGTAGATTTGAGAAATGCATTCCCGCCATATATTTTCATGAATTGATACCCCCACTTGTCTCTTGTAGTCCCCTCCCCCCTATAGAAAAAAAGATAGTCATGGCACAAGATGGGCGAAACGCAGGACTCTAAGACCCAAATAACAAAAAAAGACGGAATCTTATCTCTTTTGTTCTTTAATTATGAAGTGGTTCAACGAGCTTCTTTTTTCATTTTTATTCAGACTTACTTTCCTTTTATATTAACCAATGGACATTTGTTCGATTCTCACTGATTTTCATATACAGATGGATTTATTCAACAACAAGCAAGACAATAAAAGATGATTATAATCCTCTCTCCCTTTGCAGGGCTCTATGGCTGGGAATATAGAGAACAAAATGGATTTGCCTTACCCAACTTTTTGGCATTTTTTAAACAGCTGTCACATATTTTTGATGCACTGATACTAGCTAGTGGTAATCCTGATTAATACAGTCATCTTTTGTCATAGTGCTTGTAAGCTACAATGAAGTGAAATTAAGTAAAAAAAAAACAAAAATAAAAAAAAAGCAGTTTCGAAATATAATTAATCAGCGAATTCGTAACGACAGAAAATTTAATAAACAAAGGGCTTTAAGAACAGAGCTGATTGACTATAAAAATTAACAGAAATTTTAGCTCATTTGTTCTTTATAGCCTATTATGAAACATTTAAACACTTTTTTTTTATTGTTTGCGTTGAAACTATATTGGCCAATTATTGCTGTTGGTCATTTTCCTTTTGATTTGCCTTACCGATAGTTTTTGACAATAAAAGAGCTCTTCTCCATTTGGATGTTTGGATGTACACGCCGGCTTGCACTATTATGCGCTGGCTATCAATAATTCTAGATAGTAAAGCAGTATTCTATTACTGTGGTTATACCATTGGCGTTTTTAGAGGGGGGCAGAGTGGCACTTGACCCAGGCACAGAAATTTTAGGGACGCAAATTTCAAATAAATAATATAACAGTTATGATTATTTGTAATTTTTGAATTTTTCTTTTTATTAGAATAAAGTAGAAGGTACAGTTGGCAGTAGTATAAGCAAATTGAATCCGAAATTTTCATTTTCCCCATATCTTCATCACCACTCCTTGAAAATAAAAGTAATTAGACCAAATTAAAGAATTAGAAGCAATCAATTGAGACGAAATAATTAATATTTTTGCAGAGGCTAAAGTAAAAAAAAGTCAGATTTAAAAAAAATGGAAAATTTTGTTAATAAATGAAATATTGCTAAAATTTTGGCCTTAAAATTATTGGGAGACATGAGAGGGGGGGTGGGGGGGGGGGGGGGGGGTGGAGTGATAATCAAGATTTTGACCCCGGCACAAGAGAGGCTAGAACCGCAACTGGGTTACGCCCTAGCCAAGTGGATAGCATACTGGACTTGCATCCTATATCCTACAGGACACACGTTCAAATCCCGGTGTTTTCAATATCAAGGCCTTACTTGGGGTGAGAATCAATGGTGTGACTCTGCAAGCTCAACCGCCTGGGATGTGGACGCAATGGGCCTTTTAGGCCCGAGCCTCGACCCAATTTAGTTAGGTTCTCGCAAATTACAGTGGCTATGAGCTATAACAAATTGAAAAAGGTCAAAAGAGTACTGGCGACATCACTTACAAATTCGGTTTCTTGTTGCTCCACTTCTGTTTGTTGCTTTACCACGAAATTTTCCTCTAAAGCTACCTCTTTTTGGTAGCTTTTTGGTTCCTTTTGGTGGCCAAGTTTTTGGAAATTTGGCTGGAGGACCTGGCCTGCTCCTTTGTGAAGTTTCAGGTCTATCGGGATACACTTGACCATCTAAGAAGTCATTCTGAAATAGAATTACACAGAATAAGGTTTGAAATACGAGAAACTATTAGCTACGAAGACGTCATTTCTCTGGTGATTAAACCAGATCTTAGCTAATGATTGATTTTATTTTTAACACAGAGAATTACAGCAAACAGAAGAATATACCGTAAAACCACATAACAAGGGACGCAGCCCAATCTAGGGACAATTTTCCAGGTAAGTTACTTAGACCTAGATACCTGGAGATGTTTTAGGGATATTGCCAAACTGAAATTACTGTCGGTAAGTCCATTCGTTTTTACACAGAATTGTGCCATATTTTGTTTAGTTTAGTATTTTTTTTTGTGTAAAAAAAAAAAAAAAAAACAGATTGGGTAGTTTGTTTTTTTTTTAGGTCTAGAAGTGTTGTCTGATGATACAACTGGACGAGAAAAGCGGAGCTGAGAGCTAGATCATCGAGGATAACTGTCATCTCGTTAGTTTTTTTTTTATACTAAAATCTGTCTTTTTCAGGTTGTAAAGTGCTCAATCAAGGGACATGAGCGTAAGAAGAAAGCAGGTGGACAAGGATGCCCTAGAACGTGCTCTAACCAACGTTAAAGGCGGAATTACTTACAGAGAAGCTGGTGATAAATTTGGCATCCCAAAAAGTGGTCTGTATAGACATCATAGTGCAAGAAAAAAGGATCATAAAGCCTTAAAGATGGGAAGAAACCCCCGAGATCGACGAGTTTCAAGAGGAAGAACTCGTGAAAAGCTTGGTGACTTGTGGACACATGACAACTTTTGACCTGAGGTGTTTTGTGAAGTATCACCTAGATCGCCAAGGGAGATCATCTTGCACAATCAAGGACAATATTCCTGGCATGCGGTGGGTGAAGAAATTTATAGAAAGACACAGGGGAGAACTGTCAAAAATAATGGCCTCAAACATAAAAAGAGCTAGAGCAAAAGTGAATCAAGCTTCGGTTAGGCAGTTTTTTGAGGAATATGCGAAAGACACAGAAGGAATTCCTCCTCAAAATATCATAAACTATGATGAGACGAATCTGACGACGAGCCGGGGAAGAAAAGTGATAGTGAAATGCGGCACGAAATATCCGGAGAAGGTTATGCCCCCCTCAAAAGCGAGTTTTTCGCTAATGATGAGAGGTACAGCAAGTGGTATTGTGCTTCCTCCCTATGTGTGCTACAGTGCAATCAATTTGTATGATACCTGGACCATCGGCGGCCCCACTCGTTCGAGGTACAATAGAACAAAATCTGGTTTGTTTGATGGCGTCACTTGTGAAGATTACTTCAAAAAGATTATTTTGCCCTACTGCCGTCCGCTATCTGGAAAAAAAAGTACTGGTTGGTGACAACCTCTCATCCACCTGTCCCCAGAAGCTAGTCAGATTATGTGAGGAAAATGACATTCTTTTCAAGTTCCTGGTACCAAACGCAGCCACTTGATGTTGCATTTTTTGCCCCTTTCTAACGGAAGTGGAGAGAAATTCTAGACAAGTGGAAGATGGGACCAGGAAGAAATCTAAGTGCCGTTGAAAAACTCAGTTTCCAAATCTTCTCAACACTTCTCAGGTCGATTGAAGCAAATGCTCAGGCAAACCTCAGAGCAAGTTTTGAAAAGTGCAGGATCTACCGTATCCGTTTTAACCAGAAATTGTGCTTGCTCGTCTGCCACCTGGTGACCCGGCTGACGAAAACTGAGGTGAACTTCAAGACAGTCTTGTTTCTTTTCTCAGAGAAATCAGGTTTGGTCCTGAGGAACCCTTGGCTTTGGCAGATGAAAACAATAACGCAGCAGGCCGTGGCAGAAAAAAAAGGCTAATGGTGCCTGCCCGTCGGAGTGTCAGAGGAAGGGATACTGGCATAGTCGGGAAACAGTCATCTGAAAAGTCAGGTTCTGAGTGCTCAATGCCGGTAGACGAACCAGTCGATCTTCCACCTAACACACAGTCACGTTCTGTCGGAGAGAGGAAAACAGCTAATCCTAGAAAAAAGAAAACTGGTATGTGGTCAGAAAATCAACCAAACAACCTTGGCACAAATCAGAAACTAAGTATAAAGGCGAGCACTTCAAGCGAAGAAAGTGATGACAACCTAGTAGCCTATTTCAGCCAAGACAGCAGCACCAGTGCTGAACTTAAGGATTACAACTTGCAAGGCTCAAGTTCTAACTCGGGCACAGAACCGGAAGTTGACACAGAAGAAACTAGAAAGAGACACCAAATCGACTGTTGGATCCAGAGTCATAGTGAGCTTCCAGGACCCCAGTGGCAAATGGAAGAACAAAAGCCAGAAGCTTTACATTGGGGAGAGTAAGTGAGGTGAAGCATGGGAAAGTCACAGCCGAATTTGTAAGGAAGACCACCTCGCCTTATTTTGTATTCCCGGCAGAGGAGGACAAGACCATGTTCAGAAAGTCTGACATTATACAATTTCTCCAGCCTCCAGAGTTGATTCATAAGGGACCTCTGAAATTCCAAGATATTGGAAGTTTGGCAATTAACTAGCTCAGTGCCAAAAATAATTTATGTGATTCACCGCGTTTAACTTTTTTTTTATAAGTTTTTTGGAAGAAATTTGTAGTCTAATAGTGCCATATTGCTCTTGTAAATGAAAATAAACATTTTTTAAAAACATATTTAGTGTCCATTGATAATTTAAACAGCAAAAACAAGGTCTAGCGATGTGATTCAAGTTACAATCCCTAGATTGGAAACTGGACCCAATCAAGAGACACATCTTAAAAAAAAAAAAAAATAGATACGATAAAAATCGCGGATTCTGCACTTGTTTACCTCTCATTGAGATGTATCCAATGGCATAAGTTTCATCGTTCTACGATGAACAGTTGATGAGAAATTAACGAAAAACACAAAAAAAAAAGCCCCTTGTATGGTGGTTTTACGGTATTCAGATATATAATTTTCGGAAATGTCTTCAAAGTATATATAGGCTACTCAGTACATAATCTTTAATAATTGAATAATAGTTAATGTCCCTATATTCCAGATATGAAACCAGGCCCCCCCCCCCCCTGTATAAATACAAAAATATACTATCTATATATTATATATATATATATAATATCTATATATATCATATATATATATAGTATTATATATATTAAAATATTATATATATATATATGATCTATTTATCTGATATATATATACACTCTCAATCTGTATAAATACAATATATATATATATATATATATATTATATATATTATTATTATTATTCATTTATTGCCCGTCAAAAAAAAGGTACAAAAGGTACAGTGGACGGAGTAATCACTAAAGAAAACAAAAAAAAAAAAAAGAAGAAAAAGAAGGACACAAACACACATTGAAAATTCAAATACATGACAAAAAAAAAACTCTTCATTACATTAATACGAACAATGATGCTAACGAAAGGATGATAAAAGTTTCTTTTAAAACGGGAGAGAGATTTACTAATACTAATATTATTATTATTATTCATTTATTACCCGTCAAAAAAAGGTACATATACGGAATAATCACTAAAATGACAAAAAAGAAAAAAAAAATTCATTACATACATTACATTAATACAAAAAAACTATTGTGAACAAATTGGTGACCATGGATGATTAAACTTACTTTGAAGCCCCCCCCCCCTCATAAATGTATTTACTAAAGGAATGGCAAAAGATGACGTATCAAGAAAAGGAATGTAAGTACATAAATAATATTTCAATTCTTCAACAATTGTTCAAACTAACGGTATTACTGTCTTCATAGGTTGAATAGTTGGTTTTCACTATCAGTGTTGGGGAGTAGTTAGGATTAGATTTAGACACAAGTCGGTTTGTATGACAACCCTAGCGAAATTGGAACAATGACGAAATGATAGATATTACCGGAAGAACTTCAAGCGTCTGTTTGATTAATGACGATGAAGAACGTCTTTCAGAAATGTACTACGTTGATTCATATACATTAAAAATGCTTCAAAAAAGTAAATAATTTGAAACAAAATAATACACGGCTCGTTCCTTCTGAAATCAGGAAGATTCTACAAACGCACATCATGTAGTTTTATCGTCTAAAATCTACTAAGATATAAAAAGCCTCAATGAAAATTAAACGAAATTTCTATTCAAAGTTCCGTTATAGTCGAACAAGCTTTCTGTTACTTTGAGGCAAATCTATATGTAGACTATGTGCCCTCGGATATAACAACGTTGCATCAAAGTACCAAGACAAACCATGAATTGCCCTTTTTACAGGTAAAAATATTTTGATACCACAAAAAAAAAACCTTTTATACGATAAAACTAATTTATTCTGTTGCCAATAATGAAAATTATTTATTCATTAGCTATTTAAATAAAAAAGTGGAAAAAAATAACATGGATAACATAGAACCACTAAAATTTTTTTTATGTCTCTTTAACAATTCTTGTTTCAAAAACAAATGGTAAGCTTTCACCAAAACATCAATTCCACAGAAGTGAAAACATCCCTTTTTTGTTCATTCCCGATTGGGATGTCTTACATTTCTAATAGGAATTCATACACAAATTTGCTCTACAAAAAGACTATAAGAAGGTTGCCATAAACCTGAGACGGAATGGGCGAGGACCAGCACGGGCACAGGCCTTGTCCATCTAACCGGCCTTACAGCCCATCACTCAATTTAGATTTAGCTCTGAATCATAATTATCTGTTATGTGGCTGGCCAAGCTTAGGCTAGTCTGTCTATAAAACTATCAATTGCTTAAAAGAATCACAGACAAACTCGATCTTTGGCCTCACCCTCTTTTCTGAGAGAAAATTAAAGATTCAGATCAAATTACAAGCAATTTTTTTAATCAAATGTATTAGGCATATTTAATCTGAAATGTATTTAGAATGTCCAGAAATTTTGCAGTTGCGTGCTCATGCAAGAAACTAATGAGTAATTGATGTAGTAACAGTTCTAGGTTTAAAACTTACACCACGACTTGGGATCAAATCTCGACGTTCAGAAAGCGGGTGATCAAACGGCCGTCCAAACGATGGTTCCATTGTCATCAGTGGAGACATATATGGAGTAGAATACCCGGTCAACAGGATAATCCATTGGCTCTATAATTTAAGTGCTTTAAATAAGGATTGCAAAAAAAATATTTCAGTAACAGATCTCATTAAAAAGTAGGTAAGCGTTTGAAACAATATGATACAAAACCGAAACTAGGGCTTCACCTCAGCTGCAATTTTGCAGCTGAGGTATAAGTTTGCAGATGACTAATCAACAAATAAAAGTTACTGAACCTTTATTTGAGCATTAAGTCTTTGTTGAAAATCTGACTAATAAATATGAGAAATTAGCTAAGATCGAAACTATTAGTTTTATCGTCAAAACAACCACTTTTCGGACTAATCAGAATTTCCACAGAAACCACCTGGAAAAAATAATCACAACTCGTGTAGCATAACAATTGAATATTCGCTTCCAATAGGAGATAGTGTTGAAATTGGCTTTCAACTGATACTGCAAATAGAAAAAATCCACTTTTACCATTGAACTAAAGAATTTAAAAATTGAGTTTCTTTCATAACTGCAATGAGGTGATACTTCAACTGGGCTTGCAAAAACCTTTGCAAAACTATATATGCGCCGGGAATGATATCAGAGAATCATTTTTCCTCACGGGACCAAAAATATGAAATAAATATGTACATAAAAATATCTCTCTGCGGGAGGGGGCTACGAGGCAAAAATGAGATACTTTGTGGTTGGCAGATCGATGTTAATTTAGAAACACCAATAGAATAGGCTATATTAAGAATTGCACTATGACCCTTGGAATCAAAAATGTTGAAGTTTATTCTCGACTTTTTTAAGAAGTACACTTATATTAAAAAGCGCCTCTTTTATTTTCCTTTTATTTACATCCTTGATTTTAATAATGGCATAATTTGCCAAGAGAATATAATGGACAAAAAGTATAAGAAAGTCATAAAAAGGAAAATCTACATGATCTTTATACAAGCACCTTTGTGGGAAGTTAACCAGGGGAATGGGTCTTTAAATTCGAAACAAAGTTAAATTAGAGTCAACCTGATTGTTTATACCTTCATAAGGACGCATAACAGGAGAGCGAGTTCGCCGAGTATCAGGTCTACGTTCTAAGCTTCGACGTCTTTCTAGGGTATAACGCAAATCGGAAGTTTCCTGCCAATCATTCCTAAAAAAAATATTTCTGAATATTGAGCGATAGAATTACGCTCAATTCAGAGGCCATGTATAAAATTGCATCATCTAATATCAGTTTTTCTATCGATTAAAGACACTTCTTTACTACAAAGGTCTTTGTGTTGTCCTGCCAAGCAGGGCCACCATATGTAACCCTTTAATATCGTAGCGATCAAATTCAGTGAGAAAATCTGACACATTTCATATAATTTTATAATCAACAATACACAAAAATTGGTCGAAAGCCCAGGAAACCCGACATGATTGAACAAAATGTTTCATTATCTTGAGCCAGCATCGCCCACGACCGTATTTTATATACAGTATACTAAAGGAGCATTTCCACGTATAAAAAAAACTAACTTTTTCATTTCAGCTGATCTTTTTGTTGGAGAAAGAACGACAGAAAAGATACTTTGAATTTACTTTTGTAGTAATTTTTACAGAAGATAGTTAATGCGCATCTTTAGCAAAGAAGATCTGCATCATCATCACCATCGATATTACTATCAGATTGAAGCATATTGAATATATTATTAGAGTGAAACAGATGTATACAATTGAAACTTATGAAGATATTGCTCTTATAAGCCCTTCGTTATTTTACAATCGTTTCCGGGGGATGTAACTTTAAGTAACTTCTGAAGTTAATATAAAGTCACTACGGCTGCGACCTAGAATGCAGCCTAAAAGTATTAATTCAGCCTATAAAAATTTTCTGATTTCAATAGCCAAAAGCTATTTGTAAACAGTTCAAACTTTATCAGAAAAATTATAATCATAAAAGTCAAAGTGGTATCTCGGAAAAATCATAAGTGGTATCTCGGAAAATATAACATTCATATCGCCAATAAAAGCAGACGATATGTCCGAAAATCGAAATTTTAAAGAACAAGCAATAGAATTTCGAGTGTTAACTACATTTTCAATGTACGAGCTTTATTTGAAAATGACTTCACTTTTATTGGTCTTAACTTATTTATTGGATTAACCAGAGGCCTTTACTGGCCCTCATTTGTTGATTCAAAGATCTTAATTTTTTCTAATGGGTTCATTAGGTCATAACCCTTAACTGGTAGGGTGGGGTCTTTTTGACCCCAAGGACCCTTTGAGAGTGTATTCCTCCTATGCCGTTAGGAGCAAAAGCGCTGTTTTCTCGTGTATTCTCCGGAAAACTTGGTGGTGTTGAAGCATACAATCAGTCGAGTGGCTGGCACCAAAGGCAGTGGTCTGGGGTCATTTTGACCCCACCCTACCATTAACGTTACAAAAAAATGGAAAATGAAGATTTGTTTTTTTTTTTAAGAAATATGATATTTGTTGCTAGTATTACACGTTTCTGTCATTGCCAAGAATGACTTAATTGTTTTTTTTTCGTAAATTCTAGTTGGATTTCACTTTTTAATTTCTCTGTTTTGGCCTTTTTCACCTTTTCTTTCCGGATTCAGTGTCGAAAAGTTATTCATATGGAAAACTTTAACATTTTCTTTTGCCCTTATAGAAAGAATGGATACCCAAGCTAAGAAGCGCCTTACAGAGGAAGATATCATTCAGATACTTGAAGAAGATGACGATTTATCAAGTGGATCCGACACCCAGAACGACGATGACTACAGACCATCGAATGATGAGCAGGAAAGCCTTGTTCCAGATGAAATTTCATCATCAGAAGAAAACGCAGAAGAATCCAATGAAGCTACCGCTCCTTCAAGTCAATTCGGAGAACAGCCATCACCAGCTCCAGGTCAGCCAGACCTCGATGATGTACCCTCTTTCTCAGAGAACCAAAAGATCGACCCGCAAGGATGTGCTACTAGGACATGACAGAACAACAAAGTGGTCAAAAAGTGGCCACCACCCCCGAGCCGAACCAGAACTATAAACATCGTGACTGAACGAGCTGGCCCCAAAGGACCAGCACGAACAGGTCAACCTTTGCAACCAGAAACTGCTTGGGTTTTCTTTTCCCTGAAAATATTACTGATGCAGTGGTGGAGCATACCAACAGAAAAATGGATCTCTGTCGTGCGAATTTTTGCAGCCGATCTACTGGATAAGCAGACATTTACGAAGCCAACTGATCAGGTAGAACTTCGGGCATTTTTTGGTCTCATATACCTTGCCGGAGTTTCAAGTCAGGGAACGAAGATGCAACTGGCCTGTTTGCCAGCGATGGGACTGGGAGAGATATTTTTCGAGCGACCATGAGCCTGAAAAGGTTCCTCTACATTGAGGCCTGCCTTCGCTTTGACGATCCATCGACCCGTCTAGCAAGAGGAACGCCGCTTGCACCAATATTCGATATTTACGAGCAGTTTGTTGGAAACTGCAGCAAACTTTACTGTCCTTCAGACATCGTCACTATCGACGAGATGCTTATCGGGTTTAGAGGTAGATGTTATTTACGTATGTACATTCCTACAAAACCCAACAAATACGGCATCAAAATGTAGTGCCTAGCAGACGCCCGTACTTTCTATCTCTGCGATGCGTTCATTTACTGTGGAAAGGAGACAAAGTTGCTTGGATCCGAGCATCTTTCGGTACCAACTAGGACAGCCCTTACTTTGACGAGGACCATCTTTGGCTAAGGCAGAAATATCACGGCCGACAATTGGTACAGTTCCGTTCAGCTCGTGGATGAGCTTCTAAAACAGAAGCTGACCTATGTAGGGACTGTAAAGAAAAACAAGCGTGAAATACCTGACAGTTTCCTGCCAAACAAAACTCGCCAGGAAGGGAGTTCACTCTTTGGCTTTAAAAGTGATAAAACAGTGGTTTCATATGTTCCAAAGAAAAACAAGGCCGTCGTGTTGATATCATCGATGCATCACACTCCTAAAGTCGACGAATACACGATAAACCGGAAATTATTGAATTTTACAGCTCAACAAAGAGTGGAGTTGACAGTTTGGACCAGAAATGCGCGAACTATACCACAAGCCGTAGAACACGCCGCTGGCCAATGACAGTGTTTTTTGCTCTATTAGACATTGCTGGTGTGAACGTTTCTGTGCTTGTAAATCAAACTAGCAATCAAGAGAAGAGCATTTTCCCGCCGTGAGGTCCTCATAAGGTTAGGTATGGCTTTGGTCCGACATATTTTTGCACCATCAGATCTCCAAACAAAGTTCTGCCACGAGAACTTCGTCGACTTACATGCCAGGTTGCTGGGATTCCCTTTGCAGAAAGCCAGAACACTGGGGAACGACATTCTGCAGCCAAACGAGCTCGATGTGGTATCTGTCCCAGGGAAAAGGACCGCAAGACTACCCTATGCTGTGCCATCTGTAAAAATAGTGTCTGTAAGGAACATGCAGTGACTGTTTGCTCAAGCTGCATCTAGAAACAAACTTTTTATTGGTTTCAATGGTAGTTATGTCAATATATTTGAAAATAAAAGCTCATGTTTCCATCTAAATATTTTATTGACTGGTACCCTTCAGAAGATTTAGGTCATTTTGACCCCACCCTACCTTGAGTGTTATAAAAAACACCCTACCAGTTAAGGGTTAAAAAATTATCAGCTTGTTTCTAGCGTATTTTTTTCCATAGTTAAGGGAAAACCATAGGAGAAATAAAAAAGGAATCATAAAACACTACCAAGGAGATTCCAAAGCATATGGCCAATCGCATTTTTATATACTGATTTTAGTAATGTTGCATTTAGTACGTAAAAGAGCTTCCGGTAAATTCTATTTTTTTTTTTTGAAAAGCTAATCAATTTTGTACTTATTGCTCATCCAGCAATTCCGTGTTCTTGCTGCTTTGAACTTTTCCGTAATTCAACAGAAATAAAAAATTCTAAGTAGAGCTCGAGTCTACTCTGCACTGCTTACGATACGGACAAAATGTGCTGTGTAAGATTATCGAACATAACATATAGTCTATGAAAATCCTACCCGAGTGGTTAGCGCTCCAAACTTGAAATCCTAAGGTCAGGGGTTCGAGTCCTGGTGTCGCTGGTTATTTGGTTTGGAACGGGGGTCAATGGTGTGACCCTGTAAGCTCACCCAGAGTCGACCCAGCTCTAAATGGGTACCAGGAGAAATCTGGGAGAGAAAAACAAGGGAAGCGTTGGATGATTTGCCCCCAACCACGCATTGCACTCCCGGCCGAAGGCATGGAATCAGGAGATCGTTACCTGCGCAACGCAGACCTTTGAAAAGCATGCGAAAAAGTTTAAGTTTAAGCTATGAAAATCCATAAAAGCGTCATAATCATCAGCTAAAATCATCGCCATCACCATAGGCGAACTATTCAAGAACTAAAAATAGCGGAATAGAAAAGGAAATTCAAACTCTGACCAACCGTAAAAGGGTATCTAGGAGAATTGTATTAGTTCGTTTTCAAAATTTATTAATTACAGCGTAAAATTCGAAGCAGAGCTAGGGCATACTTCAAATTGCTTACGTAACAGCCAAAATTTGATACAGTTTTTGAGTTGTGCGAAAGATTTACGTCGTAGTGTGGAAGAGCACTAAATGAAATAGTATATTATATGAATAATTCGAAATTAATTAGTCTCAAAATAAAAGAGAATAGATTCAAATCCCTTGTACTGATTCCATTTTTGAAATTCCTCGGCGTTAAATTTATTAAATTCTGATACAAGGAAAACCCTATATTTGGAAAGGCATTCGGCGTGTATGAAATTTGCCAATCTCTGTGGCACGCAAATTGCTTTGCGTCTTTTTTCAAATGCAATAGGTTTCCTTTTATTAAACACAATCTGATTTTTCAAAACAAAAATAAATTTTATCTGCTCATTTTTATCTTGGTTCATGAGCATCTGCATGGCCGCAGACCTAATGGAACCAATTTTTATTCTAAAAAACGCGAAAAAAAGGTAAAAAAAAAGCCCGATTTGGCACAACTTACCCAGGAAGGTCACTGCGTTCGCCGTATCTTTCCAAACGGAGATCTGGATGTCGTTCTTCTTCATACCTTGGAATATTGTCATTATATCCTCTTCCACGGACAATGACATCATCTCTCGGGTACACATCTGACCTATGTACCATGTGGTCAAAAACTTGCTCCCGGCTACGATCAATATGTTTCTCGGTCATGAATTCGCCCCTCATCAGGTCTTTCACGAACATAGTCAATTTCAACTCTCCCTCGACCACGGTCAACATAAGCATCTCTACGGTTACGCTCAATATCAGATTTTTCATATACTCTTCCTAGATCAGGTCTTCCATGGATACGTTCCGCTTCATCCCTCTCACGAAGCAGTTTTTCTAGATTATCTCTGTGTCGACGCTCGGTCAATCGTTCCTGACGTTCACTTGAATGTGGATGACGCTCTCCAGAACGCTGTCTACGTTCACTTGAGCGCGGCAAACGTTCATTTGAACGTGATCGACGTCCGCTTGGTCTCGGCTGGTTGAGGAGATCCAACTGTTTTGCTCTTGAGCGTTCAGGAGACATGCGAGAATCTACCCGTGCTCTTGGTCGAGAACCTCGATCCGGGGATATATCACCACGCCTTGGCTGTGACACGTTAGGAGAAGGACGTTTTTCTTTGACCCGGGATGTCTCGCGGTCACGTTCCCGATAACCATCTCTTGGTTTAGTCTTTTCATCAGTACGGCGCAGTGGCCGCCGAGGTTCTTCCTCACGTTTGTCACGCCCTGTAGCTTCTACAAAAATAAAAACCAATAATAAAAAAAGGCCAATTTTCACTTTGAACTTAAATAATGACACAAGAAGCAAATAATACGAAGATGCAGAAAAGCAAAGTATTTGAGGAGTGAAGAAACAAGTGGCAAAATTCACACCGAATAAAAATCACTTGTTCAACGTTACTTTATCACACGGTTCCAGAACCAATAGAAAGCTAAACAATTAAGAGCTTCATAGAGGCCTAGAAAGACAGGGTATTTCATAGACAAAAAAAAATATATACCTTTTATAATGAGGTCTACAGGAATTAGGACTAAAACTATGGAATAACCGAAAGCTATAGATAGAAGCCTTTAGTTTAGGCTTTTCCAATGTGCCTGAAGGTCGAGTTCTTAGATTTGAATATCGTTTGTACAAAAAAACCTTACACAGCAGCTAAATGTCTGTAAGGTCATTCGATACCTTACAGATCATTTTACGAGCATCAGCATCGGCTAACCGTTTAAAATACAAAACGTCCATTAGCAAACTTTCCCACACCTTCGAATTTGATCAAATGATATTTTCTAGAAAAATTTGTAAAAATTGATAGGAGATCTTGAACGTGTCAACAATTCAAAAGCTAAGGAGAGGCCAGTTTAAAATATAGAAAAATATAATCTGTTACTCATTGTTAAGTAAAGGATATGAACTAAGTGGATAACACCAGAAGGAACTTCCAAAGCTTTCAAATTCCCAAAATGATATCCCATTTGAACTGATTCTCAATGTTTTCCTAGCAGGTATGCTAGAACGGCCAAAAAAAGAAAATTCCCCATTTCTAATGATGTAAGTTTCATTAAATCTGGACTTCTCCATCTCCAGCACAAAAACAGGCGAGGTTAAATTTCAGGCGAGGTAAAATTAAATTATCAATTCTAAATAGTTTGGCCACTTAAACTTGAAAAGTTTACAATATAGGTTGGTTCTTTAAGATACCATATCGCCTTAAAAAGGGTCATCAATAAAACCAAATCTAACCATTACAGGAATTAAACTAAAGCGATTTTCGAACGAATATTTAAGGGAAATAAGTATTAAAACAAGGAATCATAAGGACAAAAATCCTTTTGGGCTGACAAAGTTAATTTTACTTTTCTGAAGATTCAGATTCATACAGCCTGCACTATCACCTATCAGAAAGGTACCAAATAAAATTATAATAATATATAAAATAATAAAACACATTGTATCTCTTTCCCAGAGATAGTACTTAGCGAGACTGCAATGTTTAAGAACGAAGTAATCTTCTGATCTAAGATTAGCGCATTTTAAAATTTTCAATACAAAAAAAGCAAAAAAGCGAGAGAACAGCACTAGTGTTGCCTAGAGTTTGCCATAGATGAGTAAGAGACAAGAGTCTCTTACCAGGGGTTCAAAATAACCCAAGAAACATGTGAACTGTAATTTATAAAAAAAAAACATAGGAAATTATAAGAACATCACAAAATCTTGGAATTTTGATGGGGCACAGGCTAAACAGGTCTTTCTTCTCTATGTACACGATTGAGCTCAAGTACTGTGCTCTTGACCGTTATTAAAGTACAAAAAAAGTAAAAAAAACAAAAAAAAACAACTAGAATGCAAGGGCGCTAATTGAGGGAGAGGCAATTGCCATCTCCCTCCTGTTTTTGAAAAAATACCCTTTCTGGCATTTTCGTAGCCCCCCTCCCCCAGAAAAACCAAAAAACTACCCTCCTCCCAAAATTTAGAAAAATAAACTTATTCTGTATCTTCAGTAAAAAAAAAAAAAAAAAAAAAAAAAAAAAAAAAAAAAAAAATGAAGAGAAAATTCTTGGCCCTCCTCTCTAAATTTTCGTTACCCCTGCTAGATTAAAAAAAATAATTAAATCTTAAACTGTATGGAAAACTATATAAAATACAACGCCTACATATAATATATATATATATATATATATATATATATATATATATATATATATATATATATATATATATATATATATATATATATATATATATATATATTATATATATATATATATATACTACGCAGCTATAATGTTCAGGTCCCGCACGTGGACTTCACTTTATTTGGTCTGATTTCACTATTGTATTTCCTTACTAAAATACAAGAAAATAGCTTAAATACTAACAAATATTTATGTTATGCTATTTATACAAATACCATTTCGTCATGACATCACATTTTTTTTAATTAATGTATATATATAGATTCACATTCTCATGGTTTCAGAATTATTTCCAATATATTTCAGATTTCCACGTTGAATTTAAACGAATACCAATCCCTTCATTGAGGATTGGTAGTTCTACCAATCCCTTGATTGAGGATTGGTAGTTCTCTACCAATCCCATGGTGTGGTTTTGGGTGATTCTTCCTTTTCTTATAGACCAGCAAAATAATGAGTCATGTTTGACAGCGTTTTGCTTTTTAAATGAGTCATCGGCCCAGTCCAATCCAAACACAAAGATCCGACGAGCCTAGACTAAGAGTCAACAGAAGACCTTGACGGGATAACTCTCTCTGGAATACGGCTCTAGATAAATGCGAAGCACAAAACAAAGTTGTTACCAGGTGCTCTCCTCACGGTTCCCCCTTTCGGATAATGAGAAAGAGCTATGTCAGCAATATATAAGCCTGGTCGGTAAACTTTACTTTCTTTAAAATACTTCAAGTTTTGGAGCTGTCTCTTAGCACAAGTATGTCCTGCTCTAAACATGTGAAGTTCAACCACCTCTTGTGACAGAAAAGCACTTAAAATGGCCTAATGTTGAGAAGTTAATTTTGGAATCCCAGCTTGGTTTATCCACATTTAATGCTTGAACTTTGTCACATGGGGTCTTGAATTTATATTTACTACGTTCATTTCTAGCTGTCTATGCTTAAATATCCGAAATATTTCCTCCAAATTACTAATTGGCACTGAAAAGAATAGCGCAAGTTGTAAAGAAGTTGTCAGAATGAAACTATATCTAGGTATTTTGGTTATAACCGGGAAATTACTTACTTTCTTACACGACACCCTCGTTTCACTAGTGATTTAAACATCACTTATATTTTCCACTTATAGCCCTCCAACTTCACAGAATCTCGGGAGACCTTTAGGCCCTACTAGATCAGCGCAGTAACCAAAAGTAAATTGGATTAGTGACTTGCACATCTTATAAAAACCTTAAGGCTGGTGGAAAAAACATCAGATTTCAAGATCTTTGCAGCGCTCAAGTTCCAGAAATTTCCAGTGTTGAATGGCATAAAACCACAGAGTAA
This sequence comes from Artemia sinica, assembly GCA_027921565.1. Lineage (NCBI taxonomy): Eukaryota > Metazoa > Arthropoda > Branchiopoda > Anostraca > Artemiidae > Artemia > Artemia sinica. The sequence goes on from CM051273.1 coordinate 19,988,063, forward strand.
TACCTTGTTAACTGTTTTGTTTGCTAACAAAAGAGTAGCACTGATCAAAGAAAACACTTAAGACACAAACCTCGAATTTAATGTCTAACATGCAAAAATGTTCTTGTTTTGTTAGAGCGCAGAAGTCTAATTTTTGAAACAAGTTCAAATCTGCAGGTTTTTTGTTAGGTTAAAAAACAACCTGGCAGATTTCATGGTGGCTTGCAGAGCAGCAGTTATATCTACACGAAGTTTTAAACGATATTTTTGTCATACAGTTTGCATGCAATCGCAGCAACAACTCGCAAATTTCGACAGCTGCAGTTCATTATAAATTTGATTAGGCTGGTTTTCAAATTTTGATACAAGTAACTCAGAAGCATCCTTTTCTAAGCATTGTTTATTATACAGAAATTCCGCATCATATTAATAGTTGCTATTAATGCAGAAGTTTTCATCAAACGATCAAAGGGGTTTTGCAGCGACTTTCGTACGAGCATACAGCTTTGAGCCTCCAACACTACCATTTGTACCTCCGAGTCTATATCCATTTTAACATCCATGCCTCCGATCCTTCTGAATCCTTTCAAAGTGATCAGCCCCCAGTATGACGGGGGAGTGAGAATCTACTCCAAGAATTTTTATGAAAAGACTTAAGCAAAGAAATTTTTGGCTTTCATTTTCTGAAATCGTTTTTTTTTCTATTTTGATACATATTGTCCAAACCTCTCATATTTTTTATCTGGGCACTGAAAACCAATTTTCTATTTCTGAAATTTATAGACTTTTCTTCAAACACTGTTTAATGTAGAAAACTGATTATCTTTATTACCTATACTGGAGGCTTTAAATTAGTCAGCGTGAAACCCAATTTTGGAAATATAATCACTTGTGCATTGGTAAGCCATCACATAGCACTTTGGCAAACCTCCAAAACAAACTGACGAACATCCAGATTCAATAGTTCACTTTATAGATCTTGGTTGACACTATCAGACCTTGAAAATATTCTCCTAATTGGCAAATTTGCAGAAAACGAAGATGAATCATCGTTGACCATTCACAGCAGTCTGGCCGACAAAGTCATATGACTGATGTTAACATGTGTTCATTTGTCCTGCATACATAAATACACCTTATAACTGAACGCGCAAAACAAGGCTGGCTAGCTCGTCAAAGGGTTGGTTCAACTGTAAAGATTGCATCAGTTTGAGCACAAACTCAACAACACATAATAAGAAAGTTAGAGTTTCAGGTACATTAAGCAGTCTCCATTGCCGCTGTCGAACACCAGCGAAAAGTACAACTGCACAGAGCGACTGTCATTTCCTTTATCAGATTACTTCTTTACCTTAGGGTATAAAAAAAAAAAAACACATAATAATATGGTACATTGTGCCAAGTTATTGCATGACGCCTTTTTCTATCACACAAAGAGCACTCTTTCCTCTGCATCCATGTCCATGATTCAAAACTGCTTTCATATATTTTTTTACTCTTTCTAAAATAACCGTAAGCCTAAAAAAAAAAAAAAAAAAAAAAAGTACTAATACGACAAGTTTTACCTTTTTTACTGTCAAATTTATCTTCAGGTTGTGCTTTTACGACAACAGACCTTTCTTCATTAAGCGCCAACGCAGGTCGATCGAAGATAGGTTTAGAACCTTCACCAACGCGCCTAGTGAAGACGAACTCGTGGGGTACTAAATCACGTTTTTACAGGACCTGGAGAAGTTTTTCCGTATATTCTTCGTCGAATTTCAACAGTTATGCGGCGTAATTCCTCCATATCTTTGTAAATGTCAATTGTTGCACCACCATATTTTGTAGCCCAGACAACTTCTCCAGACAGGGGTCTATGCCTGCGATTCAACAAGTTTAATGAAGGAGAAAGTGTAGATTGTCAAACGGAAGTACAATACTTACCTATTAATAACTAACACCAAAAATACCTTTGACTGCTCTTATTAACTAACAAGAAGGTCCAGTATTCCTCCAAAAAATTAAATTGGAATACCATAATGTTATGTTAAATAGAAATAGCTATGGATAGCAAAAGAACAATTTCATGGACATCCACATTGTGTCCTTTATTTTTAAAATAGAGAGCAGTCTTTAGAACCTCACAAGCTGATTTCTTGTTTTGCTAAGTCGAACATTTCTCTTGTGTATTCGGTCAAAGAAATTTTAGACCAGGTATCAAATCAACTAACGGTTATGCTTATGCAAAGACACGGGAAACCTCTAAACACTGAAATGAAACAGATGCAAGTAGGTGGACGCACTGTATGCATACCAAATGACCTCATATAAGAAATTTGTCTGACGAGACAAAACACAGCAACAGACTGAGGTTTCTCCGTAAATACTTTTTTGACAGTATGTTAAATTTCTTCATATCTGGATACATCTTCAGCAGTAAGTTAACTTAGAACAGCAAAACTAAGACAGAAAAATATGTTTTCCCATGTTTTACATACCTAGCATCCAAGGAAAACATAAATTACTTATGTAGAGTTAAAATTGAAATGACCACATATTTATTTCCGAGACCTACGAGGGAAGAAAAATCTGTAAACTGGACTATCATCGCTTGAAAATAGGTTTTAAAACACGAAGACTGGCTAAAAAAAATCACTTTTTTGTACTACGAGGAGAAGAGAGCACAGGGGCGTCTGAAATAACGTTAACTTGAAAATCTATTATGAGCCAGAAAAAAGCTAATACAAATGTCAAGGCCCAGAAGACCTTCAATATAAAGTTTTAGCACAAGAACGCTTGCACACACATCTCAACGCTGGCTCAGTTCAAAATAGAGGTTATTTTCTGTCACCCCTTAGATAGTTCGGACGTAACTCCGACGACTTCAATCTCTTATTATGCACATGTGGTTTCTAAGTCCCAAGCATTAGCACCAATTTAGCTTCCAATTTATGTCAGAAATTAACGTATGTCTCAAGAAACATAATATTGTGAGAGTGTCTCCAAGCTTGTACTGTGATTTGGTAACCACCAAGACTTAAAACGCGATATATCCATCTTTGTCAAACTCGAGACGAAACGTACTTTCGGTGCATCAACAGCCCGCACTCACCAATTTTACTAAGCATCTGATCAATCTTGGAACATCTCATTTTAAATTAAAGTCGTAACTGGTTCTATTCGCAGAGCAAAATCGTTCACATTTAAGAATTTCCTTTGTTGAATGTAGCACTCGTGGTAGTTGTCATAAAAATCCAATCCCTTCCATAAACAGATAATGGCTTGTGACAACCATCTCTCCGCTTCAAAAATTGCGATATTTTCCAGGTTACATGTTTTCCAGGGCACTCTGATGAGATAATCATTCCGCAATACTTTACAATCTAAATCATGATTAACTCCACAGAACTTTAATATAAAATTATGCTTTTTCCAAAATTAAATTTTTGAATACTCTCGGTTTTTTTTGGCATGCTCATGATCAACAGCAGTAGGTAGCACCTTTACAAAAATGGATTGTAAAAGGAAACGAGTTGTAAAGCTTCCCTGTCATATCTTACAATTATGAGTTTTCTGTATCTGAGTAAGTTATTGCTACACAGCCTGAATGAACACAATTAAACATTCTCTCTTTCAACTCCTTTCATGACTCCAAAATACTTCCTTTCTTTTCTATTAAAAAAATTGAACCAAAGAAACTATTCACAAAATAGATTGCATCATCAAGATAAAAGTAACGAATCCGAAGTGCATATGAATCATCCTTCAGCAAATCTTTCCAGATAAAAAGGTCAAAACAAATAGCACCAGCGTACTTGTCAGAAAAAGTAAAATCCAAGTAGCATTTCCGAACTAAAATAGTACTTCTTGTTCCTTTCTTTTACCTCTTTTACGGTTAAATGTATCTTCAGGCTGTGTTTTTACGACAACAGACCTTTCTTCATTAAGCGCCAACGCAGGTCGATCAGTTTAGAACCCTCATTAACAAGCCTAGTGAAGATGAACCCGAGGGGAACTATTTGTACTATTTCATGGTTCAGACGACCTGACCGAAGTTTTTCCGCGCATTCTTCGTCAAATTTCAACATTTATGCTGTATAGTTCTTCTTTATTTCATTCCTTTTGGTTTAAAACCTCAAGAACGTCAAGTGAATATCAGATCGCTCTTTCACAGCAGAATCTAACTGCACAGGACTTAAATATGAAGTTATCTTTGAATCCGCAACAATCCACAATAAACTGAAACAATGACAACCTTCAGTTGACGCTATTACAGGAACTCTTTCTTTATTGAAAATCTCTTGACATGGTTTTATCAATCCAATACCGGTTTTTGGCATAAGACCAGCTGATTCAGTTCAACATATCTAAAGCAGTTTCGAAAGCATCCCTAACCCTTGCTGGGGCACTTTTTCCACAGACAAATATATATATGACAATCAGAATTTCAAATCGCGGTGAATCCAACATTGCTTCAAAGCAACGACGAAATTGATGCCTGTCATGTTAAAAACTAAAGATCCTCCAGATCTATTAACGGGCGCATAGGACGTCGAATCGACATTTAAGTAGCTGGCTCTTTTTACAGGGACAAGTAGTAAGCCCATGACCGTCGTTGCGGCAGCGGGAATCGAACCCCGGGTCCCATATTGCCAAGCATACTGTACTACCATAGAGTTCTGTCACGTCTAGGAACTACAGAATATGAGGAAATTCTCAATTGATTAGCAAAGGCGCTAAGACTGCCCAACCTATTAGGAAAAGGGATCTTAACACGTTCTGTAAGCAGTGGCCCTACTCTACTTCATCCACCTTTTGCTTAACTCCGAATTGAAGAGGTAAGAACGCCCACATTGTCTTTATTTTCTAATGCCTCTTAAAGAAATAAGTAATTTTTATGAAACGGTGTGATCTTTTGTCGTTGTCTTCAAATTAAAAACAGGCATTATCAGCGTTAAGAGTAAAACTGCGCGACAAATGAAAGGCTGTACGCAGTATTCGGCCATACAACAGTAGTCATCTTCGACAATAACGGTCTAGCAACTTATTTTCTTAAAAAATGTCTGGCGAAAGAAAAAACATTCTTCATTGTAGCCATAAATTCTTTTGCAGTAACGAGCTAGTTTGGAACAAATCTAAGATCACACTAATCAGACTATCGAGTTCTTATCTCCTAACTAACTTGCTTTGTATAAAAGTGGCCATTCTGTCAAGGAAATGCAACAGCTCTTGTATGAAATGGCTTCAAGAATCTTCTGTAGTGTCAAAACTTTGCAGATGAAAATGGTCCCTGCAAAACCTTTTTCATACAAGTGGGGGGGGGGGGGATACTCTAGCAATCGGTGGCACACCTAGGCTGGCCTGGGAAATGACGACTGGCGGGGAAATAAGTCACCAGTGCTGTAGTCAGAGCCACAGTTTATTTAATCTTAGACTCTTACCGGAAACAAATATCGCCCAGTTTCCGTAAATTGGCACTTGTATATGCTGTTTGCCATGATCATGAGCTTACGTCTGACCAACTTCACCAAAATCTTCCTTTTTACCCATTCACTTCCTAGTAGTAATAGCGAACTAATTACATCGGTACAACTGGCAAAACTCCGTGCTTATAACAATTACTTTGCGTCCTTCAAATCCCAGCTTTATGTTTTAGCCAAAAGAAGATAATATTTCAACTCACTTGGTTACTTACTGAGCCAAGTGAATGAGCAGAGATAAACGTCCATACACACAAGGCTAGTCAGGCAGCTGGAATTTGGTGTCAGAACATAATTACAAAATATAATATCCACTAATCCAGCTGTATAATTAGCTACTAACCGTATATTCCAATTTAGTAATCTGAAGGCAACCATAGAGGTAAGGCGAGCAGCAATGGGTAATTATATTATTTCTAGTGGTGGCATTATGATCCAATGAATAAGTATCCAAGGTAGTCTGCCTTCAAGAGATACATACATTTTAACGCTCCATCATGATCGAGCAGATCAGTCGAGTTAGTATTAGTAAGGTTGCAAATTCACACAGAATCCTGTTCATAAGAGTAATAAATAGACGGACACGGTAGATCATTTTGTTTCTTTACCAGGAAAATGTTTTGCAAAACTGAGACGCACAAGATAGAAACGGGAAACATCAACCAACTTCGAAGCCAAAAGGACCCCGAACAATAGAGTCCAACTGCTTACTGCCGAAGAAGAAGTGGACTGCTCACAAGCTGCAATCAAGCCTTTAAGCGTAGATCTACTAGCTTTTCTGGGACTTGGCATTAGAGACCAAATAAAGTCTAGAAGTCTACCTGAGCAATTATCGGCAGCAGACAACAGTTGCCAAGGACAGTGTTTTTTATAAGTTACAATCTATGTCGTCAGATTCCCGCAAAAGCTCTACATTTTCGGTCATAGTTGAAATTAGCTATCCAAGCTTAATTTCTTTTCCCAAAATATGAGGAAAAGAAGAACCATAAGCCTTGAAAAATGGCTTTAAGTTACTCAGAAAAAAAAAATCTAGGAAGCATATGGTCACATATATGATTTAATAATGGCATAACGCTTTTTTTCCCTTGGCTTTAGTAATTTTTGTCACATTGACAAGTACAGGATGATAACACAGGCATTTCAAAATCCAATTCAACAGAGCCCAGTATTTCTTCTTTTTAAGTTTTCCGAGACGTTACTGTCAAAATACTTGATGGCTTTCAAAATGATACATTCACAGCCGTTTTGTCTAGAAATAAAGATTAATATACACACAAATTTATTGACCACTAAATAATAAATATTTTTTTTTATCAAAAGCCAATTTAGCCGGGTCAATACAAAAAAATGCACTTAAACTTGGGTTCACATAACAATACCACCTCAGCCTTTAGTCTTCGTAGGACAAAAATTATCGAGAATAGAAATATTCTAACAACAAATATTTACGACAATATGAATTATCTTGTAACTTTGTCTGATTCCATTATTTAAGATGTCAGCATTTTAGACAATTTTAGGGATGTTCAAAGTTTATGACAGGGACAAAACATCAAAAATAGATGAAATATATCATGATGTACAAAGTCGAAAACAAACAAACAGTGAGGAAAATAAACTATAAAAACAGCTTCTATAAACAAAATAAATCGTCATTCTGGTATCAAAAGAGCGACTTTCTAGACCAAAAAAAGTAGGTCGATCTATTAGATTATACGATCAGGCTTATGAAAAAAAAATTTGACCTTGGAATAAAAAGTCGTATAGACTCTTTATTATTTAGTTTTTTTTGTTCGTACATAATTAATCAGTTTTTTAAAACTAATTAGCTAGTTTTGTAATCACCTCTAAAATTTTCTATAGCGAAGAGAAAGGGAAGATAAAGAGGGAAAGAGAGGAGAGAGAGAGAGAGAGAGAGAGAGAGAGAGAGAGAGAAAGATCCCAGGGGAGCCTTATTGGAAGATTCGAAACAAACAGAGGGTTGAAAAATTAATGTTTTGAACGCATTTAGTTTTTACTGCAGATAATTTTATTTCAAAAATATACCCTCTGTTACTCGTTCATTGAGCGTGGCAATTTAGGAAAATATCCAAGAAGTATTTCAGTTAGACTAGTAATGCCAATGACATACAAAGACATTCATGTGGCTTTATTTGAATAACAAAATAAAACGGTGACTTGTGCCATATTTATGCCATGATACAAGCAACTAATACCTAAGTTGCATGAGTAGTAACCTTTATTTTTTATTAGAATAACTTTGTTTTAAAGACATGCCTCGATTGATATTTGTAGATATTTTCCATACTACGAGCGCCAGGAAGTTTTCATCGAATTTATCATTGAGCAACCAAGGCATACATGCTCAGGTTATAAGTAATGGCCAAATAGCTAAACTAATGAATCCTAATTATACAAGATAACACCAAGAAACTGCAAAAGCTAAGCTTCCGAACGAGAAGCCTCCTTACATACTTCTTAGGAAAAGTCATAAACTATTGAAGTCACCTATCAGTGCTCCCTCTACCCATTCTTAAACTATCACCTTGCCAAGGGGTGGGAGAAGAGGCAGTAGAGATGAGGAGTGGGAGAAGAGGCAGTGGAGATGAAGAGAGAGGGAGAAGAGGCAGTGGAGATGAGGAGTGGGAGAAGAGGCAGTGGAGATGAGGAGTGGGAGAAGAGGGCAGTGGAGATGAGGAGTGGGAGAAGAGGCAGTGGAGAAGAGGCAGTGGAGATGAGGAGTGGGAGAAGAGGTAGTGGGGATTTGAATCAGAGTCAAGAGAAGGTCCGAATGGCCTTGAAGCTATCGGGAGGATCAAGGAAAACTTGATCAGATATATTCAGTAGGGACAGTAGATGACTTCATTAAAATATGAATTGCTAAAAGATAGCGTCTTGAAACACTTTCTAGGCTAACAAAGCCAGCCAAAGAATCAATTGGCCTTATTTCTTAACAGAAAAGCTATGCTTAAAAAATAATTTTTAACTGTGTATTTTACCCAAATGAATAAAATTAGTTTCACCAAAAAAGGTTTCTCTTTCATCTTATATGAAATATTTTTTATATGAAATAGGACATTAAGGTACGCTAAACAGGTAGAACTCACTCAAGGAGACTATTAAGCTGCATCCATGTCCCTGTCCAAACCTGGTCTGACGATCTTGAACGGCGAACGTCATTAACAATTGTTATTTTTGTATCTAAAAGATTCCCTTTCTTCAACGTGGTTACCACAGCCGGAGGCTCTTCTTCCTTTGGAGACTCTTTAATCCCTTGAAAGACTAGCTACTGGAGCTATATTCCGGCGACGTGACGGAGAACTAGCCCTAGACGTGCGTGATGTACGTGAAACCGGTGAGCTTCTCTTCGACGAGCGAACTGGAGATCGGCTGCGACTACGCTTGCGTTCAATACGCACCGGGGATTTTTTAGAATCTTTACTTTTACCTTCCCCTCGTTTCGGCGACCTAAAATAAGGAAATAATAGAATAGTGATAATGTTTATCCAGGGAAAAACTTTAAATAGAGTTAGTGTTGGAGCTCATAACATAGTTTTTTTTATTTATTACCTGTGTATTGTCCACCAGAAACAAGCCTAACTACCTACAGGAAGATTAGCAGCAACATTGATTATTTGATTTAGCCAGTAATCCATTTATTACTAGTCTCGGCAAAGCTGTATCACTTCATACAACAGGCAGGAAATTCCTGCAGACAGCATGGCTTCACAAGATTATGAGCAGTCAAAAACTTTTAGCCTTCAAACTAAGCACTCTCAGAAAAGGCAGCCCCCCCCCCCTTACCTTAGTGCACGGAAGATGGACTTGCTTTTTTTTTTCCGACATTGTTTTTGTTAGAAGTACTGTTCATTTTGGGAAGGGACGGGGGAATATGGAAGACAACGATAATAGCGAAAACGTATACTGCATTTTATCCACATATTAAGACAGTAAACATTATCGTATAGAAAACAAAAATAGGAAGAAATATTCATTTCAGGATAGATGGGGTTACAACCCTCTTAGGTATACAAGCATGGAATTATAAGCTATAAAAAACAGTAGTTCTCATCAGGATAGATGGGGAAAATACAACTTTGCTAGGGCAAAAAATTTCAGCAGCTTGGACATTGAGAAGGACACATTATTAGACAAAGCTGTCATTAAACTTGCTAAATAATGTTGGATAAGCTTTAATTTGTAGTAAGTAAATCTATAAATCTAGAATTGGAAACGTTCAGGTTCGCTATGTGCGCCGAACTCTCAAATAAAGAAAGGATGAAAATAAGCGTTTTATTAAGCGAAAATTACCAAAAAACACGTAAATTAAAAGCCACAGTATTTTCAAATTTAATATTTTTGTTGAAAAAAAAACTATTTCGTTTGAACTATTTGCAAAATTTCTGATAAGTAAACTCAGAACAGCAAACAAGAAAACTTTCTCAGCCCAGTCTTACACATAAGAAGGAACACGACGCCTTTTGTCATTGCACAAATAATTAAAGAACTTCCCACGAATAAACCACACGTCACATTAGGGCAAGAGTTTTCTTTTATGGCACTTCTTTGTGTTTTTCTATTCCTCAGGCTCACAGTAAAAAAAAAAAAAAAAAAAAAAAAAAAAAAAAAAAA